>OZ007537.1:7719984-8319984 GCA_963931895.1 Eupithecia pulchellata | reverse complement strand
ACAAACATCATCAATATGACATCCGATATGGCGACTGCTGAGCTCCTCGATCAGCGCGTTTAAGTAGAGGTTGAACAAGGTCGGCGAGCTCAACCCCCCCTGTCTCACTCCACATTCCAGCCTATACGGTTCTGACATTGCTCCCCCCCATCGTACGCAGTTGATCTGGTGCCCATACCAATATTTAAAAATATTACCTAACTCAGGTGGCAAGTTCATACTTTCCAGCTTTTTCCACAGGATGTCATAAGCCACCAGATCAAAAGCCTTGGACAAGTCAAGGAAGCACGCGTATACCGGCGTCCCACGATCTGTGTAGTATCTAACGGTATGCTTAAGACACAGTATTGCACTTTCCGTGGACAGCTTAGGTCGAAACCCAAACTGATTATCATGCAGAGTAAGATAATGATCTAACTGTGTATTAAGCATGCCGTCAAACACCTTAGCAATGATGGTAGCCAGCGATATAGGTCGGTAGTTCGTTTTGTCCCCTAGGTCTCCAGTCTTGTCTTTTACCACAGGCACTACGATCGTCTTCATCATGTCCGCAGGCAAATATGAGTGACTCACGCAGAGCGAGTAAAACATGGCTAGCACACCATTGATATGGGGACCTGCATGCTGAAGGTGCTCCACGCTGATACCATCGTGGCCCGGTGATTTACCTTTGTAGAGCGATTTTACAATTTGGGCTACTTTTTTGGCTGTAAATCTATATTTGAGCTCCTCCTTAGGTACCTCAGCATCGAGCACGTCAGTCTGCTTACCCAGTGGTGACTTTACGGCAAAATGTTCCTTGAAGATGTTCGCAATACAAACAGGATCACTCACACCGTCTACACTCAGCGGCCGACTCGGCCGCACATTCACCTTATTGGTGCTCCGCCAGAAGTCGCGAAAGTTTCCACTAGCGTGCTTCCTTGCCAAATCATCCATTTTGATTTGATCCTGATTGTCTTGCGACCACCTCAAGCGCGATTTAAATACCTTTCTTTTTTCGCTCATTTCGTCGTACACTTCACCAGTCTTCGGTCTACCACACATAGTCCACTCCATAAAACTCGACCTAGCTTCCTCATGTGCCTCCTTCACATGCTTATTCCATCCCATCTTATGTAGCCTTGGTTTGCCTTTTTTATCGGAACTTCCCTTACTGTTCTTGGCTGCGTCACGAAGGGCGGTCACAATGTCAGAATACATCATGTCGAGAATACGTCTGTGGCCAGATTCCTTACATAAATTGTCAGCACATTTGACAAGTTCTGGTGGAAACACAATATTTCTAAGCCTCAAATGACATTTCTTTTCATAAAATGCAATTTCATAGTTTGTTCTCTTTCCCCATAGAACATGTTTATCAGCAATGACTATTTCTGGCAAGCTCGGAATCAACAAACTAAAATTGCATTCTATGACAAGAGGAAAATGATCAGACCATCCCATATCACATTCAACATACACAGCTGCGACGCATCGTCTAGCCGACTGTGTCACTACACAGTGATCCAGCCAACTACACGACCCGTAGACATCGCTTACAAAAGTGTAGGTATCTGATTGCAGGCCTAGCATATCAACATCAATACACGACCATCGCTGGTCGTCACAAAAATTTATAAGTTCGTTGTAGAAAAGTTCACATGGATTCGCATTAAAATCACCCAATACAAAAACCGATTCGACACCGTATTGTTCTATGATCGCGCTCACCGTACCGAGACAGTCCGTAAACTCGGGTAGGTTCACCGCCGCATTAGTAGGCATATATATGCTCATCACAATAATAGGTCGATCACTTGTTAGGATTTTTACCGCGCAAATCCGATTACTATTGCACTTTAGCACTGTAACTTTTTGAAAGACGCTGCTATTCCACAGTAGCGCGACGCCGCCGTAGGGCCTTCCGCGAAGAATCCCCGCAGAAGTATCAACCGCCGACGTCCCCGTGAATCCAAAATTAGCGTCGATCGTACTTAGGAATGGTATTTCTTCCGGTAACAGCCATGTTTCTTGCAAAGCAATTAAATCACAGGTTTGACACAGCTCACTTATTCTATCTAACGATCGCTTCACATTCTTACAATTAAATGTAGCAAATTTTATACAGCTCAACCAATCAGGATTGTAATCCATGTTTAGGGTTTTTCTGGCCGGGTACAGACGTATGTCTGTTCGATAGTGGATGGTCTTTAAAGTTGACAAAACGCCTAAAAATTATTCCTACCGGCCAGAATTGTTCATCCAAGTACATAGCCATCTTGGTTTCAGAGACGAAAAACTTATAGGCAACATACCCTTTTTGTCTCGTTGCATTTATTTTTTGAAGGGATACGACGTCTCCTGTTTTCGACTTTATGTACTTAACTATGTCTTCCTGGACCGTTTCAATGTGGACATTTGTTATAAATATAGGAACTTTCTTATCCGCGGCTTTGAAAGTACATACCATATCGCACGCAATTCCAGATTTACCGGAGTACCTATATTTCTTTCGGTTTTTACGTCTACACACAGTTTGAAAACCATCATTATCAGTGGATATCATAGGATAGTGTTTTTGTAATCCATTCTGTGTAATATCAGCGCCTCCGATATCCACTTGAACCAGCTGCCGTATAGATGAGCTATGTTGTTTACTCGCAACCAGAATGTCAGCGGCGGGATAACACAAGCTCTGCACACTTTGCACAACAGAGCAAGCTTGCTGTGCCTTCGAGCCATTCTGTACGTCAATCTTATCCGCAGGACAATTCTGTACAGCGGTCGTAGGTGGTTCTTTGTAACATACCATTTCTCTATACTGTGTGATTTGAGCGATTTCTGTATCTACGAGTTCTTCAGCGTTTACAGTGGATTCATGCATGTTTGTAGGAGATACGTCCAGTGAGCCGCTATTCAACAACCAGGCTCCACGCTTCGTATTGACGTTTGGAACTGGAGAAGGTGGCAACGAATCATTTTTAAGATGAAGGAACTCAGATTTCAAGTTCAACAGCTGATCATTAGTGGCGTAGGTTGATTTAACCATATCAATATCCGCCCGTAAAAGTAAAATATCTTTCAATAATTTTGTACAATCGAGATGGTCAAATAAAATGGGGGGTAGTTTCTCGAGCTGTCGCGCCACAAACACTGGCATCACGTCTGGTTCAGCTGATTTAAACAGGTTCACCATATCCATCAGGTCTCGTTCCTGCTTTCCCTTATTTTTCCTTCCTATTTTGCGGAAA
The DNA here is from genome assembly GCA_963931895.1 of Eupithecia pulchellata. Lineage (NCBI taxonomy): Eukaryota > Metazoa > Arthropoda > Insecta > Lepidoptera > Geometridae > Eupithecia > Eupithecia pulchellata. Next base: position 8,316,751 of record OZ007537.1, on the reverse strand, counting down.
CTCGTAGGAATGGAATCGAAAAGCAACTCCTTCGATTTTTTAATTTCGTCTGCGGTAAAAGACGAAGTACACAAACGCACCAAGGTCTCCTCGTCTATTACAGATACTTTATTCTGTATGTAAGACAGCAATTCATCTATCACTATGTTACACGCATTACACTTAACAACGTTCGTCATTTTAAAAACACTACTAAAACAATAGCAATGCAGATAAATTGCACGCGTCCGTCACGGACCGTCGCGCGCTCGGAACTCCAATTAGGAATGTTCTATTTGTTAGCTAGATAAATTACTTCTAACAACCAAAAGAAACCCATTTTTACCCGACTACCAACGGCTCCTTCGTAGTTAGTTATGATTATGAGTAAATATGCATCGTTGCAGAGGCCTTTGTTTTTACTTTCAAACTTAACAAAGTTAAATAAAGTTTACTTTTCTCATGCAATAAGCAAAAATTAGCTAAAATCTAGAGTCAAGTCTCTAGTTAAAGTATCTACACTAAAGACTACTAATGACTGTCGCCTTTTCTCATTTTTTTCTGATAATAGGTATCAAAAGAAAAGAGAGAAATTATTTGAAATATATATTCATATTATTAACTTGGTAATAATTATATTGTAGGCACTATAATTTAATATTGACCTAGCAAATAATTCATTATTTTGCACAGCTCCACACACATCCTCTTATTGTAATACTGCTTGCGTATTATTTACCTAGGTACCTACGTTGTTTGTTTCTCATTACTTGATGGTAAATCATCGACTTCGCTATAAGACTATTATAATTATATTTAGTTAGTGTCAAGCCTAGAGAAGGTTTTGACCTTGGAAGAAGTGTCGGATAGTAATCGTCAGATATAGTTAAATTTTCAGGGAATGTAGCACAACTTGAAAGTAAACAGTGCCTAGGTAGATTTTAGATTTTAATAACCCAATTTTTTAGGCTTACAAAATAAGCACATATACAATACTTCTAAAATTTCAAACAATAAAATATTTTAAAATAAGAAATAAGGAGATTTTGATTTTCTCTTCAATTTATTTTTTTGTCCACTGGTAAAAGTTAAAAGGTATTATGGATAAAACATGTTACTTGTGATTCACCTCAGATTGTAATTTACTTCAATATTACAATTATTCGCCTTATATTTAAAATACTGGCCAGTCTAGTTTCATCAGATACAACATCATCATCAACATCAACAGCCTATGATAGTCCACTGCTGGACATAGGCCTCCCCTAATGAGCGCCATAGAATGCATTACTCATTATTTGGGGGTTATTGCCCATAATCCCCACGCTGGACATGCGGGTTGGGGATCGCAGTTCGGTGGAGTTGTTCTGCAGAGGGTGCTGCTGCCCGCCCCCCGTCGTTTTTCCCTCTTACGACACCCACGGGAAGAGTTGGGGTGGTGAAATTCTATGCCGGCACCACACGGCTAAGTCAGATGAATAGAGCTAAAGAGTACCTAGTCTTTAGGTTTTAAGGTAAAAGTGTAATTATTAACAAGAATTGATGACGATGATAATAATTATTCTCTCAATTAAGCAAGAAAGATTTTTTGCACTTTTAATAGTAGAATGAGTAGGTAAGCAGAAACTGCTCCCGATTTTACAATCTTAGAGTTCATTTTCAAATGAGAAAAGCGCGTTCAATCTATAAATCTTTAAAAATATTCAAGAGGGTCTATAAACATGACTGTAGAAAATTGCATACCATCAGTCATTTCATTTACCTTCTACAGAATGTTGTAAAGTGAAGGAAGACGGTAGGTACACAAAGTAGGTACCTACTTATGTACACAATTACTAATTGAAAAATGGATTCTTTATTACGGAGATCACTTGGAACTACATTCCAACATGAATAAATAAAGCAAATTCACGGGGCAAATCCGGGAGGATTTCTGTATGTGAAATTGAGGTGATAATGACGCTGATCTGAACCCCTCATACAATTATTTTCACGTCCCGCTGAACTCACCATTCTTGTTTTGCACACATAATTAAAAAAACACCGCACAAATATTTAATTTTACATTTACTTAGGTATGCATAGGCAAGCATGTTAAAACTATTTATTTATTAGTAAAATGGATTTCCAGTATCGGTAGTCGTCGTTCTTCTTCTAGAAGAACTTCGTTTTTTCCGCGCAGTTGTAGTTTTTAAAGCTATAGTTTTCGTCGCTTTAGTCGCGGCTGTTGTTGATGGTTTGACTAGTTTCTCAGTCACCTTTAATTGCTGAATGGCATGCGTTTCTTGAGAAGTCGGTGGTTTTTCAACAGAAGGTTTAACTTCACTGTGTTTTTCTTCATGATCATTCTGATGGTCTTTATATTCAGGCTTATTATCAGTATGCTTATCATTTTTATCGTTATGATCGTCATGATCTTCCTTTTTATCTTGATGATCACCCTTTTTGTCGTTAATATCATTATGGTCGCCGTTTTCACCTTTATCACCATTTTCATCCTTTACGTGTTTTTCTCCTTTATTCTCTTTCTGACTGTTAGATTCATTCTTAGGTTTAGCATCTATATCTTTATGATTTGTGTGTGTAGTCTTGTCTTCTGTATTTTTCGTAGTAGTAAGTTTATCAATATCATGTAATTCTATCGGTTCCCTTGTATTTTTAGCAGATTGAGCTTTTGGAGTGAACTTCATTTGTATTTTTCCACTCAATTGAGTATATTTCAAGGGCATGGGTGCAAAGCCATTATTTGGTTTTTTATTCATTGTATTTTTGTTAGGGTTTTCAAATTCATCTATGTACCCGTCATTAGACAAAGGGGTCGTTGCTTTCATTGGCACACGCGGGTAATGAGTAGGTGGGTTTTGATCTACCCGCATTTCTATAAATTTCTTTAAAACACTAACGGGTAGCCAGTGCCCAGGGATGTTTGCTTCAATAGGATTGTTTACAAAAACGAATTGATCATCATAAGCATTCGAGTATAATCTACATGAAGCCATTATGAATGTTACCAGGGATATGATACACACTGTGGAGAAAGATTTTATAGGATTTAAAAACAAATACCTACAGTAATAATTAGAGCCAAATCCTTCGTCCAGCATAGCTTCTTTTATATTAGGTCCTTACATATGAAATTGGCGTTTTTCGTACTGGCCACTTTAATCACAAATTTCTCCTCTTTGGAAGCGGATCCATCGCAAACCACGTCCGAGTTAGCTGCAGGCTGCGGTGTTAGTGATAAAACTGTTTTAATTCACTTGAAGCAAATTGGGAAGATTAAAAAGCTTGAAAGGTGGGTACCTCACGAATTGACTGAAGCAAACCGGCAAACGCGCGTCGACTGCTGCGTTACATTACTAAACCGGCACAATAATGAAGGTATTTTAAACCGAATCATTACCTGTGATGAAAAATGGGTTCTTTACAATAATCGGAAGCGCTCAGCGCAATGGTTGGATCCTGGCCAGCCAGCCAAATCCTGCCCCAAGCGAAAATTAACCCCAAAAAAGTTACTTGTAAGCGTTTGGTGGACTAGTGCCGGTATTGTTCATTACAGTTTTCTCAAATCTGGCCAGACTATTACGGCTGATGTCTATTGTCAGCAATTGCAAACCATGATGGAAAAGCTAGCGGCTAAACAACCTAGGCTGGTCAATCGCTCCACGCCACTGCTGCTTCACGACAACGCTAGACCACACACTGCGCAACAGACGGCTACTAAATTAGAAGAGCTTCAATTGGAAAGTCTAAGACATCCTCCGTACTCCCCGGACCTTGCTCCAACAGATTACCATTTTTTTCGAAATTTGGATAACTTCTTGCAAGGGAAAAAATTCAACTCCGATGGGGCAGTCCAAATCGCCTTCAAAGATTTTATTGATTCCCGTCCGACTGGTTTTTTTAGTAAAGGGATCAATGAACTACCTATAAGATGGCAAAAGTGCATAGAAAATAATGGTTCATACTTTGATTAATTAAATATATTATATTAAAAAATATTCGACTTTTTGTTCCTCCCATACAAAACGCCAATTTCATATGTAAGGACCTAATATATTAAAAAGGGTTAGATAGATTTATTATAGTATAGTATAGAATATACTATAGAATATACTACTTACTCTCTTTATCAGGTCAAGCATTTTTATCATTCATGAGTCTGGGCTAGTTCCTAGCTACAATATCCTGGTGTATTTCATTAAAATAGTTACTTTATTAAGTATTTAAGTGATTGTAAACATTCAGTTACTCAGTATTTTTAATTAAAATGGCTTTGACACACTAAAAAGTTAAGTTATTAAAGATACACCATGCGAAAAATTTCCTTTACCCTCCATTGACTTTCTGTTGAGAACTTAATTGAACAGAAGGTATTTAATATACCAAGACATTGTTTGTAGTTACAACTTTTTTTAACCCCAAACCATTTAATATGTAGAGAGCTCTCTTTCTCTAAGCAAACAAAAATGAAATGTTTATTTCTACATAATTATTATTTTTATTTCATGTTTTTGGTTGAATATCTCTGGCGTGTGCTCTATAGGCATTTTCTTTATTAAAAGCTACTAGCCGTCCGCCCGGCTTTTAAATTTTTACATCCACTGGGTTGCATTATTGAAGTTTTCAAATGGAACCCTAAGTTTTTTGAAAATAAGTCTATGTTCATCAGGATAATATAGGACTATACCTCTAATTATAATAGTACAAGAATTTTTCAAATCAGTCCTGCAGTCTCGGTGTCTATTAAATTCAAACAAACAAACAATCAATCTCAATCCTCTGTATAATATTAGTATAGACATACCCACATTTATAATTTTATATCTCTCTCCCAATAAGGTTTGCTGGAAGATAATTATTTTTAGGGTTAAACTCACCTGTGTGGATTGTCCAGCATTATTTATTTATTTGCCATTTCTTTTACCTCCTAATGTTTTTTTTTTTTTTTTGTAGATTTCATTAAGCAATAAAGAATTAAGAATAGAAAATAATCCTACATTTTCAACATCTTTATTGGATACCTAATACAATACCTACATAAATGTTAAAACAAATTGATAACTTAGCTAATTCTAGTTGTCCCATTTCTTGGTTTCATCTATGTATTCTCCATCAGGTGATTCATAGTTCTTGATGGGTGGTGTTGCAACAGGTCCCTTGATAGAGTAAGGTATCAATTCTAGGTCTGGCTGTAACAAGGAAAAATAATCTATATGTTTATGTTGATACAGTTAAAAATTGCTAATTAGATTTCTTGACTGGCAAAGAATGTTCTGTTCTGGTAATAAACCTTTTTCGTAGACTAAAATCTCATACACTCTAATCTATTCTTTGGCTTTGTTGTCGAATTAACATATGAAAATTTTATAATGTTCTGGCTTCATACACATTACATTTTAGATCATTTATTTGCATAGCATTAACTATTTGACAATCTCTGTGGCGCGGTGAGCGTAGGTCCGCCTGCGACCCAGGTGGTTGCGGATTCGATTACCGCCTCGGGCCAAATATTTGTACAATCTGCAAATATTTGTTCAGGGTGATCTGGTCGATTTCTATGAATAATAAAAATAATGTAGGTATGTACTTGTATATAAATAAAATAAATAATGCTGGAAAATTCACACAGCATTATCTAGCCCCAACCTAAAGTAAACATTATTTATTTATATTATAAAACAGAGTATATCAGTATAAGTACATGAGTTATCAAGTACCCATAACAGGCTCTGCTTAGCTTGGGGCTAGATGAGGCTGTGTAATTTGTCCAGCATTATTTACTTACTTATTAAAATTAATAGGTCCCAGTTTCTAGTTAGTAAATATGAGCTCTACAGCTGCATTAAGTTAGCAGCTGAATACTTACCAAAATAGCCTCATCATAAAGATCCTCAGATTGCTCATACAATCTGTCCAAGGCTCGTCTTTGGGCAGCCATGATCCTGTCCAACTGCACCACATTGGCCATGTACTCCGCTTTCTTATACCTTGTCCATTCTTTTTGCAGTAAGGCTCTAGCTTCAATTTCTTCAAGAGACAGAGATGCCGATTGCCTTTTTCGTTTTCTAAAAGCAGTAAAATATTTTTAATTTGTATGAGGTCACAAATCCTCAAACTAATAGTTAAGTTTAAAGTTCTTTATTATTTTCAGTTTATCAGAGACAAAACCTATGTGGAACATATTCAGATGTTTGACCACTATGGATAAACTTTCACTGTAAATATTTTTGAAGCACACAGTTACACCAATAGGTGTAGATTTACACCACTATTAAGCTAGTCAATATAATCAGTACTAAGCCTGCTGGTAAGATATAACCGTACCCAATCTGGTCAGATATATCCAATGGGACCTCCAATTCGTCGATTGGTTTAAGCTGCCGAGCATTTTTCTCTAGCCTCCGAATCTGCTTTTCTAATCTTTTGCGACGGCGATCCTCACGAGCCTTCACAATTTGTGGATCTATTTTCTTCTTCTTTTTCATAGGTTCAGCCCTGTAATAACGTATTCTGTTTTATGATATGCACAGTGTATTCATACCAAACCTATGTATTCATACTGAACAGAAGGTGTATCTTTTATCAAGTAAAATTTTTTACAGAGCAGTGGAATAAAATCTTACCATAGCTGGTCTGTAATTTTGAATTGAAGGGCTGGGATTAAGGATATTGTTCTTGAATTGATCTGTGCTTTTGCAGCAGGGCATACTTTGAGTCTGAAAACGAGTAATAATTATTTCATGGAGTAGGTTTGAGATTGAGTGATTTCGGTAAAAAAAATATACTACATAAATATGTACCTCGTAAATTGTTTGATAATGGACAACATTCTAAAGTCACTCTATTTTATCTAAGGTTTATTTCTGCAAGAAAATAAATTAAAAAGTAAGCCAACCAATCCAGAATAATAACCTAAAAATACATGTAAACAAGTTGTGTTTCGACAGTGACATTATCTTGCCTGCTCAGTTTGACACTGGCAGCATCGTAGTGAAAAGCAAGTGGCAACTTCTTTTTTTTTATGGCTTGACTTGATCACGAAGAAGTCAACCCATAAAAAAAAAGAAGTTTAGAAATTGATTAAAGAATATGATGCCGCCGAGCCGAAATAATGAGATGAACGAAAAATCAAAAACAGAATCTAATGGCGAAATTAAGTAGAGGCATAAATCTTGAGTGAGCATCAATCACGTTACTATGCGAGGAGTCTCTAATCTTCGAGGCATTTAGTGGTTTTATTTTCTTTGGAGGCTAGGAGCGAGCGAGCGAAAAGGTTTGTCAATTTTCAGCGGTTTGACAAAAAATTATGTAGGTACCTACAAGGTACCTACATAACTTCAATAGATTTGTATAGCTTCATAACTACCATACCAACTTTGGTTTAGTCTACCGAGTCTACCAACCAACCATGACTGTCAAAGAGAATAAAACCAATTTGTGGTGACATTCCGCGCGCTTTTATAAAGTTTTAATTTTCTTAACAAAATCATGTTAGTTAAAAGTGTAGGTAGTTAATATTGTTTTGTTTGTGACTAATTTCACAAAGAGCAAACTTAATACCTACTTCACTTTGTACCTAACTTTTTTCAATGATTATTTTCTTTCGTGTGTCGCGAATACATACATACCCACTGGCCACTGGTATCTATTGTACAATTTAATTTGTTCTCATTGTTATTCGTAAGATTGTCGTTAAGTACCTCGCCTTAATTTATGCTTAATTAAGGAAAGTACTATCAACCTAGCTACCTTTAATATTCCGGTTTGGAGAAGATTTTAGTAATGGTTTTTGACCGGCTTATTCTCAATCCAAGACTATCCAATTTTTGCTGCCATTTTCCCAGTCTGCTCTGAGACCTCGAGTGCATGCAAATTTGGCGTCCCTTGTCCCTCGCCCCTTCAACCAATAATATTGAAATAATTTTGTCTCCCCACGCCACCATTTGCAATGAAGAGAGGAGAGAATGAACCTAATGTGATGATGATAAGAAGATGAACTAAGGACCATTTCTTAGGTACCTACCATTATGCACAGTATTCCCTTAAATTATGTGTCAATTTTAATTTTTCAAATATTTTTTTTTTTTGGTACAAAGAGGGTTAAGAAATGTTTGGGTTAAAACATGAGGGAAACATGCCTTTGCATAATACAACGTGCAGTCAAGGAATTTATTTCAAATAAACGTAGGTACCTAATCCTAATTTGATAAGTAGGTACAAAATTTAAATTTTTTGGAAGAGAAAGTTTAAATTCAAAGAAGAAAAAGCCCAGTAAGCACAGGGCTATTTGCGTAGATTGGCTTCTTATTCTAATAATAAGTAATCTCAATTATTTGTATTCATGTGGACGGTCACGCAGCGTAACGCTCTTTGGACAAATTTACGAAATAAAACATTCTAACTGACTAATATAAAGGTAACAAAAAGGTCAATTAGTAGTAAAAGAATTCAGAGCAGATTTTAAGGCAACAAAGGTAGGTACTACTAATTTTGTGTAATGTATTTAGGTACTATTATTAAAACCTACCCCACAACTATTTAATAAACAACTTCCACGAGCTTAATAAAAATAATTCAAAGACAAATATCGAGGGCTCTGATTATATGAAAATAAAAATGGAAGCGCACAATTTTTTTTAAATTATCTTGCTAAGAACGTTTGATTGTTTTTGTGCCATTGCGAGAGAGTTTGGTAGGTATGTACTGTTCGGGATTAATTACCAATGGATTTAATTAAATAAACAAATAAATAGATAATGCCAATCAATCTACACAGCATCATCTAGCCCCAAGCTAAGCAGAGTACATTGACTAGTTGACTGTACAATATTATTACATACATAGATATTTTTATACATAGAAAACGATCAAAACACCCTGAACAAATATCTGCAGATCGTAGGTACAAATATTTGTCCCAAGGCGGGCATCGAACCCGCAACCTCCTGCGTCGCAGGCAGACCTTCGCCCACCGCGCCACAGAGATCGTCAAACTTCCTTTACTTAATCAATAAAATACCTTGAAGGCTTAGTTAATAGGTACCTCTCTGTCTACGCTTGGAGATCAAAGTACTTCACAAAAGTAAACAGAGAACCTGTTATTCGTAATGAAGTTCCGCAATATTTGGGTTAGCTCGCTCATTCTTGACCACGGTGGATCACGAGTGACATGTGTTACGAAAATAGAATTAGCGTTACAACGTTTAATAAAGAACCAACTTAAATTTTAATAAATGGACGAGTTTTTTTATGTGAATCAAAGTGAAGTAGGTGGACAATTATTTGTGAACAATATGCAAAATATAACAGACTCTTATGAAATCTACAGATTAGCAAGACTGAGTAGTTTATGGACTTATAAATATGTAGGATATATCTTAGGAACTGTTATAATTTTGAGCAATTTACCGGTAGTGGTATCTAGTGGACTTATTTTGAGAAAAGGCAAGTACTTACATTGCTTACCGACCTTGGAGTACCGACATACCGGATAGGTACTATTAAAGAACGTACCTACCTATGTACTATTAAGCCTACTTTTAGGTTTTTTTATACTTAAGTACCTACGTGATCTGAACCCATTATTACTAGTCGGTACCTTTTTATAATAATTATGTATTCAAATCGTGTATGTTTAAAAATAAACGCGATAAATACTCGTTTATTAATAGTGTACCTAATATAATAATACATTTAGGTTGATCCTCTGGATAACTTATTGTTAAATTGTGCATGCTTGTCATAATAACCCATAACACAAGCTCTGCTTAGCTTGGAGCTAGATGATGTTGTGTGGATTGTCCGGCATTATTTGTTTATAATAATTTTTTTATTTTTTTTTGTTATCCATTCTGTTTTTTTTTCAGGGCAGAAACCAAGAAGCACGTACATGCTGCTCGGTAATGTTTCCTTAGCGGACACCATTGTTGGGATTTCACTCATCTGCGGTCTTTTTCTCAGTGAGACCAGCCACGGAAGTCATTGCATAATTCAAATAGGTACTCGTAATTGTGCAATTTATGTACTTGCTTATTTTGTGCTTTACTTTACATGGTGAGGTGGAAAGATAATTATGTACCTATAGTCAAATCTAAAACTTATGTATATAGACCCTGTTATTTAGAAGTACGTAGAAGTTACCTACGTAGAAGTTTGGTGGCGGACGTGATGTGATTTTTTCCAAATCCATTGCCTAAGAAGGAAATGGAACGAAACTTGGAATCCCACCAAACTGCTACGTATATAACGGGGTCTATAAATAAGTTTATAGATTTGACTATAGGTATTTATTGATCATGTTTCCCAAAAATAAATTATATAAGAAGCAAAGGACACGAAACTTTGAATCACACTAAACTGCTAGGTACGTAAATAACATGGTCTATAAATAAGTTTTATATTTGACTATAGGTACTTAATGATGATGTTTGCAAATAAGTTCTATGAGAAGGAAAAGAAACGAAACTTGGAATCCCACCAAACTGCTACGTAAATAACGGGTATACACAAGTTTTAGATTTGATTATAGATTCATAAAATTTTTGTTACTATAGTGCGTAAACCATTAAAACTATCGCACATGGCGCTTACGGGGCTCGGGGTTACTCTCTAGGAAATTAAATAATAACCCAAATTGAATTGAAATTGGGAAGAGACGTTGCGGGTTCAAAACCCGCTGAAATCGATTTTTTTGCGCATTATTTTTGTATAGGTAATGTAAATTTACCATAGATACTTAAAAGCAAAAGTTCATAATTTCCCTTGTTATAGGTATGATGGTGTGCCCCGCCATGGTGTCTATCTTCAGCATTGCTCTCATTGCTGTCGACAGATACATCTACATCGTCCACGGCCTCTACTACAAGAGGTGGTTCAGCACGACCAGAGTTAGAATCGCAATTTTTTTAATTTGGTTCATTGGTAAGTCTCACTACAATATTAAGCTTTTAAAAATACTAGGTTCGGCTCACAACGTCACACAATTTTTTCTGGAAAAACGTAGTGTGTTTTTATTTGCCTGCAGCTTCGTATGCTTAGTTATCCTACTGGGACAAGATAATTCAGAATAAAAAGTAGCCAATTAATTCCAGATCTAGATTTGTATAAAATTTCATGATCAACATGGCTAGCACGGCGTTTTCTACTCTCTCACTCTATCCTATTCCTAGAACAGAGAAGACAATTTCTTGTTTTCGTATTCTTTTGCCCCAACACAACGTGCTAAGCCAGAAGCAACACCGTTCTAAGCCCGCTCAAGCCAGCAATGAATATATTAAAATATAAATTTAAGCAAATTAGCTAGACAGGCCTGAAGTCAAATGCACAAACTAACAGCCTAAATAAAAGGAAAACTGTGTACCTACTTATGGGGACGAGTATTTCACGAACGTTGATCATTGGTCAACGGAATTCGTCATTAAAATATTTGGAAACTGCAGAAACATTTTGTAACATAGAGACTTTAGCCGTTGCGTCAAGTTATTACATTGCATAGGTAGGTACACAAGCTAACCTTGCACCATAATCTTGCCTTCTTAGTTTGCTTACTTAGCAGTTTAAAGAAGTTAGTCGTATAGGTACTACTAAAGCAAAACTGTTTTCCTTCCAGGTATCGTTCTTGGATTTTTTCCCGCAACTGGATACGTAAACGAAGAACTCTACATGACAAGATGTTCCTACGTCTCACAGTTCCCAGACACTTTATTATTGCTCAATTCCTTCCTGAGTATCGTACCAATTGCTGTGGTAGCCGTTCTTTATGCAATAATTCTAGTGATAGCTCTACAAACGGCTAAGACTATTAACGGAACTTTAAAAGTAAACAACTTCACACCGCTCAATGAAACATCGGAATTGAGAATAAATCGTGGAACGATGGCGGAAAGAAAAACAAATGCGATCGTAAAACCAAGTGCGAAATTAAAAAGGAGCGCATCGTTCACACTCGGATCGAGATGCATACCTAAATCAAACTTTAGATCAAAAAGCATAGATGACTTGTCTGGTATAGACAGATTTAACTCAAAAGATAAAAAAAATATCAAACATCAATCTGACTCAGATTTTAGCATATATACTATCGAATCAGGTGCTTCATTATCTTTTTCAACAGCTGTCGTAGAAGACAATAAACAAAACTCTTCGTACCCACGACGTTGTTCAAAAGGTCGTAAGATCAAGGAACCAAATAAATGGCGGGCCGTAGCTGTCGTTTTAGTTACTACCGGCACTATTTTAATGACTTGGCTTCCGCTTTTTATAGCTGTTATATTTTTTGTTTTCTGTGAAGATAAACTAAAGAACCATGACTGTGTCAGACTACGGTTTTGGTTAGGTTTTCCATTACCGTTTTTGGCATTTACAAATAGTATAGTAAATCCATTAGTTTATGCTTGGTGGCATAAAGGCTTTAAGAAATCCGTTAAAACATACTATAGAAGGTACTTTGAAAAGTACTTCTGCCCTATAGTTTTATGATGCCCATTATGCACATTCAAATCGCTTGGATGTTATGAGGATAGAAGAGCGTAGTCTAATTTACCTACCTAAATAATGAAAATAAATAGCTACCTATTTTTATACTGTTGTTTCAACTATTATTATCTTAGCGATTTAATCAACTACCTACTTTCTGGTCATAAATAATAATTAATCAATTCGCCACACGGTGACTGCTATCTTAACAACACAATTGCCGTTCATTGATATTAGTTTCAGTTTCAGTTTATTTATTCAAAAACAATTTACATTGTGTATCAACATCATCAACATCACCAGCCTATAATAGTCCACTGCTGGACATAGGCCTCCCCTAATGAGCGCCATAGATGGCATCATTATGTGGGGGTTATTGCCCATAATCCCCACGCTGGGCATGCGGGTTGGGGATCGCAGTTCGGTGTAGTTGTTCTGCAGAAGGCGCTGCTGCCCGCCCCCCGGTGTGTTTCCCTTAGTCGCCTCTTACGACACCCACGGGAAGAGTTGGGGTGGTCAAATTCTATGCCGGCACCACACGGCAACATTGTGTATGAACAAACATAATTACAATTAAATCTTAGAAGTAAGTACATTGACATTAGTAATTATTAACACATACAAAATAAAATGATAAAAATTTGTAGCATGCAGTTTAATAGAATAAAATTTTCAATACATTGTTCCTAGCTTAATGATGATAGCTTACATTGGTAATATTATTTTCATGTGTGTCCATCACAGAATTTCGTTAGCTTTCATTTAGGCTCAGCTTAATCTTTATAAAAAAAAAATGATTAGTAAAATTTTGCACTGCTGGTATATTCTAGAGTGCGTCTATTGTCGAATAACGCTCTTTTGCATTTTTCCCGATTACCAACTGAGGAGGGTTATGAGGTCGGCACACTATGTAGTATCTATCTACATAATCGTTAAATTAAGAGTTATTTTTTTCAATTTGGTTGAATTCCTAGGTCATACAGGCGATTACTGAAAAATATTTTAATGCGGTTTAAATTGTTTTTAAAATCAAAATGAAGTCTTTCAGTAAAATTTATGGACCACAATAACGAATGGACTGACATCTCAGTCAAACTTCGTAGATGAGGCATTAAGATAGTAAATTAAAAATTTAAATACCTACCTATACAATATACTATTGGACTAAGGCCTTGACAAAGATATCGAATAAAGTAACAAATGTAACGATACATGACATGTGTTTTTTTTGCGATAAAAGGATTTTATGGATTACACCCTGTCCGCAAGATAGAACAATCTATAAATTAACAGCATATGGTTATGATAGCGTAAGTAGGAAAGTGTATGCATGGTATAGGAGATCAGCAAACAATGTCGCGACAGCTAGTTTGTGTACTGCTGCTTGCAGCTTTGGCTCAGGCTCGTCATGATAAATATGAAGGGTGAGTTTGTTAATAATTAATAATAAAATTCGAAGTAAAACTGCCGTCCTACTTCCAACTTATGTCACTAGGTAGGTACAATGACATGTATTTCTAATTAGGTTTAAAATTTAACTTAAACATTTATTGAGACTAGAATAAGGTAGGTAGCCAATTAACAACGTTACCCTATTTATGCCCTATTGTTATTAATTTACAGACATCAGCTTTACCGCGTGGCTGGACCAGCGGAAAAGTTAGCTGAACTTGAAGCCAATCTCGATGTGCTCTCTGCGACACCTGCCATAAGATCCAGTTCTGGACAACTTGAGGTGTTGGTCAAGTTAGCTCCCGAGGAAAAGGAAGAGTGGTTCCAGTACTTCGAAGCTAACAACATGTCTTATAGACTGATCATCGATAATCTTGCTACGTAAGAACATTATTCACCACTGGGTAATACCTATATCATCCCATTCAAATGCAAGTAAAACTACTTCAATTATTTACGTTTTCAGTGTGTTTAGAAATGAAGAAGATCAAATTCAAAGTAAAAAACTAGCAGCGGAAAGGAATGGTAAAAAAATTAGCTGGGATACATATTACAGGCACGATGAGGTGAAATAACAAGTTTTTCTATATCTACAGTTCATCAGTAATTATGTGGAAGTAAGTTGAAACAGTCCTTGACTCATTGATCTCTGTTTCAGATCAACGACTACCTTGATGGACTTGCCGAGCAACACCCTGATTTAGTCACCGTAATAAACGCAGGATTGAGCTATGAAGGTCGCCAAATCAAATACGTCAGGATCTCAACCACCCGTTTCGAGGATCTTAGGAAGCCAGTCATTATCATGGATGCGGCTGTCCATGCCAGAGAATGGATCACGCCACCTGTTGCTCTGTACATAATTCACCAACTTGTGGTTGATCGTGTTGATAACGATCTTACTGATAAAATCGACTGGATCATCATTCCGCTAGCTAACCCTGATGGCTATGAGTACAGCTTCGACGAGGTAATTGAACTTTAGATTAAAATGTTATCTCTCATGTCACGTTTAGCTACCTACCATTTGTTTATTCGTCATAACATGAACAATTTCCTCCAGTACGTAACATTTTACCTAATTGGGTCCTTATAAGGATAGTGGGTGCAAGGTCATTCAAATTAATATTGAGAGATGCAATCAGTTTAGTAACGTGCGGTCTCCGGTCGTAATTCTTATCCCCATTGAATGTTTATGCAACCCATCACTTTACTTCACCATCTGAATCTGAATCCTTGTACCTACACAACACACCTTTCACATATTTAATGTTATGATTTTCAGGAAAGACTGTGGCGCAAGACTCGGTCCAAATCTCACGAGGGGTCGGATGTTTGTCCTGGGGTTGATGGGAACAGAAACTTCGACCACCTGTGGGGCACGAGACCCGGTAGTCAACAGAATCCCTGCTCTTTGACTTACGAAGGCCCTTCTCCCTTCTCCGAACCTGAGATTAGGGTCATCAGAGATGCAGTCTTGCAGCAAATTCAGCGAGCTGCTTTATTTATATCGATACACAGCCATGGAAACATGCTCCTATACTCTTGGGGGAACAATGGTATGTGGTTGAGTTCGTTATTTAACTTGTTGAGTTCGTTATTTAGCAATTAAAGGTAACTTATAATATATACCTAACTAACAAAAGTGTGTCATTAATCATTATAAAAAAAAACTGAACAGAAGATTTAAAAATAATACTGATAGGAGCTATAGCATTCAATTACCTTCTTTATATACATACCTATTACCGTGTCAATAATACTCCTTTTTATAATTAAAAATATACATTGAGTGAGGTAGTTGCACAAAATTCAATAAATCCTATGATAATGAATCCTTCCTTTATGATCGTCGATATTCTGTAAGATACTTTTCAACAGGAACTCTTCCCGCTAATGGTTTGAACCTTCACCTTGCTGGAGTTGAAATGGCCACTGCTATAGACAAACTGGCACTCGACAAGGCTGACGCGTACGTCGTTGGCAATTCCGCCCAAGTTCTTTATTTTACTACAGGAAGCTCTCAGGATTGGGCCCGTGCTGTTGGCATTCCCCTCACTTACACTCTGGAACTGCCAGGATACGAATACGGATTCTTAGTCCCCGCGGACTATATTGAACAAATTGTCATTGAAACGTGGGCTGGCATCGCTGCAGGAGCTAGACTTGTCCTGAGTCAACAATAAGTTATTTCACTTCACTAAGTTATTTATCTTCCTACTTATTTTTTTAAATTAAAACTATATTTTCAATATGTTATTTATTGGTAGTGGCCCCAAAATAAATCTTTACAGTACCTATTATCTCGCACCAAATTAAGCAGAGCTTGTGTTATGGGCGGCATCATTACCTACAGGTTTTTCTAAGAAAAAAGCTTTTATATAATTTTATTTTAATTTGATTGATAACACAAAGTCCACAGCTCTCTTAAATAAAAGTAACTTAGAAATATCACTTACAGCCAATGACAGGATTTAAATTTCATTCATTTGAAAAATTAAAGACGACAGTCACCAAAATTTAGATGTGATATAACAAAAGAACAGAACGACAGAGATACACTATACACTAATACTAAATCTAGACAAACCCTAACTTAATCCTAATCCTAACTCTAGACTCACGTAGAGCTCACTCTAGTCTGATTTTACTGACAAAAAAACACATAGGTAACTGTGGCTTTTCGAGGTTCTTTACGCATTGCAGCGTCTTGCTGTTGGAATATTTTATTGCCCCGACTGCGTAAAAGCCAATAAATAATAAATAATGTTGGACAATCCACACAGCATCATCTAGCCCCAAGCTAAGCAGAGCTTGTGTTATGGGTACTAGATGACTGATATACATAATACAATATTATTAAATATATAGATATTTTTTATTATACATAGACTAGCGGCCCGCCCCGGCTTCGCACGGGTATCAAACAAAAATTTCAGAAATTATACACACTAAAACGATGGGTTTTACAGTTTTCATACGGATCTTTACTTTTTTTAACAGCATTGGGGTTTTTGACATTGACTCGACATTTCAAAACTGACACTGGCCGTAGAGAAAAAGCAAGCACCGTGCGCTATACAACCTCTTTTTCTATTCTGACGCGCCATAATAGAAAAAGAGGTTAAATATACAGCCCACGGTTCAATTATTGAATTTTTCATGCGGATCCCTAACTTTTTTGAAAATATTATATAGCCTATGTTCATCACGGAAAATTAAGGATTCTAATGGTGAAAGAATTTTTTAACTCGGTTCAGTAGTTTCGGAGCCTATTCAATTCAAACAAACAAACAAACAAACAAACAAACAAACAAACAAACAAACAAACAAACAAACAATCAAATCTTTCCTCTTTATAATATTAGTATAGAAAACGACCAGAACGCCCTGAAAAAATATCTGTAGATCGTACACATATTTGTCCCGGGGCGGGAATCATTAAAAAGGAGATACGGATGCAATTTCTTATGAAACATCAGCTCTTTTTTGGTGAAAAATATTTTGGCATTATTTTTTTATTGGACAAGCGTGAGTAGCTCCCTAAAATGAATCAAGTTGGTAATACCTACTTTTTATGTCGATCGACTTAGTCCGTTGTAAGGAACGTTTTATTGTTCAGCTAACTGTTCCTTTAAAATACAACCTAATTTTCTATTATATTAGTACATTTATATATATTTATAACAGCCCTATTCAATCGATTTGTAACACCAAATATACCAACATAATTACTAAGTATAAAAGAGCTTCTCTCCCTTCCTTGTCAAGTATTGAGAGGAACTCTTTCACATTCGAGCGTTATAATGATTTTTTACAGCACTACTCAAACAAAACATTAAATGTTAAAATGCGCAGTATTCAAAAGGATCACCTCAATATGTTAAGTTATACTATGCTATTATTTTACTCATATATAATTAGAGTGTTGTTATACACTCGACTTATACACTGTAAAACAGTGCTCTATCAAACTTCTTATAGATGAACAACAATATTACAGAATTGTACAATAGCATAGATAACATAACAGTATCAGAGGCACATATTTGCGCAAATCCCGAAGATTCATTACCCTTCCTTTTGTCACGTAAAAATCAACTAGTAATTTTATCACAAAATATACGAAGTATTTTACGAAACTTTGACAATTTTACAGTTTTCATACAGAGAACCAAAACACAACCAGACATCATCGTGCTAACCGAATGCTGGCTTTCTAAAACAGTAAATCAACCCGCCCTGGACGGATACACATCGCCTTCGACGAGTTCGAACATATTACAAAACGATGGCGTGGTGGTCTATGTAAAAAACTCCTTAAAAGCAAATACATATGAGCCCACTAATTTCTTAGAAGCGAACTGTCTAGTAACTATAGTAAATAACACAACAGCTATTATATCTGTTTATCGCTCGCCGTCTTATAATAACTTAGTCAACTTTTTAAACTGCCTAAATAACCTACTTGCTACTCTAGCTAAATTTAAAAACGTTATACTAAACGGAGATATAAATATAAACATAATAAATAGTTCAATTAACCAGAAATCATCCGAATACTTAGATCTATTGGCATACCATGGTCTTCTCCCATCGCATACGTTTCCTACAAGGCAAACAAGCTGTCTGGATCACTGTTTCTTACGAACCACAAAACTAACACTTACTCTAGTAATACAGAATTCAGTGACTGATCACGATTCTGTCCTTTTGGCTGTACCAGATAGTAACCAAAAATCACCTAAAAAAACTACTATGCAAAAACTAAACTATAACAACATTGGTCAAGAGTTATCAGTTACGGATTTTTCTATTGTTCTCACTGCGTCTGATTGTAACACTGCTACAGAGAATTTTATTGAAATATTAAGTAAAATAATTCATAATAATACACAAATAGTCACATTATCCCGTAGGAAAACTCCATTAAAGCCATGGGTAACACCTGGTCTTATTCGTTGCATGCGCCACAGAGACAAGCTCCATAGTAAACTGCGCAAAACTCCAGACAACGAAACTCTAAGTATTATTTACAAAAGGTACCGTAACTTCTGTAACAAACTCCTCCGCAGATTAAAAACACTTTACGAAAAGTCGGAGTTTGAGAAAGCAGGGACAAATGTAAAGAAAACATGGCAGGTGATAAGCAATGTAACGAATTATAAACCGAAAAAAGCTCTACCTCAGGAACTCATCGAAGGTACAAATCCTATAAACACAGTTAACCGAGTCAATGAATATTTCGCAAATGTAGGTGTAAAGCTAGCTTCCAAAATAATACAAGAAAACACAAGCCTTACAAATAGACCGATTATTACCGACTACAATATAAACTCCTTTGGATTATTTGAAATTGACGAGTCTGAAGTAGTATCGCTAATCAATTCCCTAAAAACTGATTGTTCAGTAGGATGGGACAACATCCCAGCTCGCATTATAAAACAAAATATAAAGCATCTTGTTAAACCCCTTACGCACATATGTTCCCTTAGCTTCTCTACCTCAGTCTTCCCTAGAGCCTTTAAGAGAGCAGTAATCCTCCCTATATTTAAAAGTGGAGACAAACAAACAATCTCTAACTATAGGCCTATATCTATATTACCAGCTCTATCGAAGATATTGGAAAGAGCAATTAACAATAGGCTTGTTAAGTACTTTGAAAAATACAATATCTTATCCGAAAACCAGTTTGGTTTTAGACAGGGAAAGTCGACTGCAGATGCCGTATCAGACCTTAATAACTATGTTGTTAAATCTTTAGATGAGGGATCTAAATGCCTAGCAATTTTTCTAGATCTTAGTAAAGCGTTCGATACAATATCTCTAAGCTTGTTGCTAAACAAACTTGAAGGGCAAGGAATACGCGGAAAACAGCTAGATCTAATGCGCAGTTACCTCACCGATAGAAAACAGAGTATTAAAATTGGTGAATTTAAAAGCTCTGAAATCCCTATCTCTTACGGTATACCACAGGGCAGTATAATCGGACCGACACTGTTCTTGGCCTACATGAACGAAATCTGTAAATTAGATATTAAACATGGCAGACTCATCGCTTTTGCTGATGACACGGCCCTTTTATTCCGGGGAGAGAGCTGGGATGAGACATATAAGTACGCTCAAAAAGGTTTTGATCTAGTCAATGGCAGCCTAAAGCAAAATATACTAACTCTTAATCCTGATAAGACCAAATACCTTGCATTTTCGCTACGAAAACCTGGACAGCCTGATCATTCAAAATACTGTATTAAGGCTCACTCTACACAGTGTCTACAGTCACCCAAAGCAAACTGTGATTGCGCGAAACTGGAAAATAGCAACAGCATCAAGTATCTAGGTATAACCTTAGACCCGCAAATGACCTACCTACCCCATATAAACATCCTGACATCTAGAGTACGTAAGCTGATGGCCGTCTTTAAGAACATTAAACATGCAGCAAAGGAAACGCAATTAAAAAACACTTATTATGCACTTTGCCAATCTCTGATTTTATATTGTTTAACATCATGGGGCGGCGCTGCCAAAACTCATCTCCTCCCCCTCGAAAGAGCTCAACGCGCTGTGCTAAAAGTGGCATACTCGCGTCCGTATAGGCACCCAACCACGCAACTGTACAGAGAATGCCAGGTCCTGACAGTAAGGCAATTGTTCATTCAACAGACCACCCTACGCCAGCTAACTGACATGTCGAACATCAATCCGACTTCAGACACAAAAAAACGACGAAAAAAACGCACCGTGACCGTAATAAACGCAGGATTGAGCTATGAAGGTCGCCAAATCAAATACGTCAGGATCTCAACCACCCGTTTCGAGGATCTTAGGAAGCCAGTCATTATCATGGATGCGGCTGTCCATGCCAGAGAATGGGTCACGCCACCTGTTGCGCTGTACATAATTCACCAACTTGTGGTTGATCGTGTTGATAACGATCTAACTGATAAAATCGACTGGATCATCATCCCGCTAGCTAACCCAGATGGCTATGAGTACAGCTTCGATGAGGTAAATGAGCTTTATTAGTTTGCTATACCACGTTTACAATTGACCTATACGACCTGGCACGGCAAAAACAGTATAGCAATTTTACATAATTGGGGCCTTATATGGATAGTGGATGCAAGGCAAAATAATTTTTCGTGCAAGGATTTTTAAATATACTTATGTCAAAATATACGGTCCACGTTCTACGGAACGTAACTCAACTCATCACTACAAGACTGTAACTATGTTCATTTTAATATTGTATTTTTTAGGAAAGGCTATGGCGCAAGACTAGATCCAAATCTCACGAAGGGTCAGATGATTGTCCTGGGGTCGATGGTAACAGAAATTTTGACCACATGTGGGGCACGAGACCGGGTGGTGCACAGGATCCATGCTCTTTGATTTACGAAGGGCCTTCTCCATTCTCTGAACCTGAGACTAGGGTCATCAGAGATGCAGTCTTGCAGCAAATTCAGCGAGCTGCTTTGTACATATCGCTACACAGCTATGGAAATATGTTTCTATATGCTTGGGGCAACAATGGTACGTGACCAAAAATCATTTATAATATGAAGATTTTTTTATGGAACGCAAAAGAATTAAAAACCCATCCAATAATCCATAGTAGTACTTACCTACCGTGACCAACGTTGCTTGACTTCGGTGATCGGAGTTTAACCTGGTGTGGACGTAAATATAAATTTAGTTTGAGAAGCTAATGTGCGTTATAAATTCAACTGTTCAAGAGATACAACCTTGTTGACAAACGTGGAGTAAAAATTGCCAAAAATTCCCTTTTTTGTATAAGAATGGGAGTTTCCTTTATATTTATTATTTGTTGTTATAGCAGCAAGAGGAATAGGAACTCTGTGAACATTTAAACTGGCACCTTTTAGGTACCTACTGTTCATGATTATGTAACTTGCTGATAGACGATCGATTTCAACAGGAACTCTCCCCGCAAATGGTTTGAACCTTCACCTTGCTGGGGTTGAAATGGCCACTGCTATAGATAAACTGGCTCTCGATAAAGCTGACCGATACATCGTCGGGAATGCCGCCCAAGTGCTATATTACACCACAGGAACTTCTCGGGATTGGACCCGTGCGGCAGGGATTCCTCTTACTTACACTCTGGAACTGCCTGGATATGAATACTTATTTGAAGTTCCCGAGGACTATATTGAGCAAATAGTCACTGAAACGTGGGCTGGCGTTGCTGCAGGAGCTAAACTTGTTTTGAGTCAACAATAAATTATTTACCATCTGAAATTAAATTTTTAATTATTTTGTTAAGACTTTTTAAGACCAATAATAAATTACATTGTTACGTCATGCCAAATAACACAGTAAAGTGGTTTAAAGTCTTGTGTTTTTCTAATGAAAGGATAGCGTGAGCAAATTTGAGTCAACTAAGCATACAAAACGCAAAGGTGAAAATTTACCTAAAAAAAGGGTAAAAAAATATTAATATTTCTATGTAAGGTACAATTTGAAATACCGAGACAGTGTTTAATATTACATAGTTTCCTAGTAATTAGGCCTTCCTTACTTGCTTCAGTCAGACCTATGTCGGGGTATGTCACACTCTGGCTATGCTTAAGGCTGATTAATTATACCTCTCTTTAGGTAGGTACCTAATTCTAATTCTAAGTGGGAGAACTAAGATCTGCACTGACATCTCGCGTAGGAGTGTTTTGTGCATTATTAGGTACCTAAATTGGGATATGATTTAGGCTTAACGCGAGTTAGTTGTACAGTACATTTATGTACACTGTGGTTGTACTGCGTAGCGTAATAGGTATACCTTATACCTACACCGCGTAAAGGAAGGTAAAGACCTATCTACGTTTGATATAATAAATTAATGGAGTTCTAAAGCTCAAACAAACATCCATTTACAAAACAAGGCATTGTTACCATGTCATTTGTTCCTAGAAACAAGGTGCGATTGAAACCACAATACACTTCAGCAGACGTTAGCTAGTTCATTGAGTAGAATTATGTAGCCAAGTCACACACATAGGTTTTATTATATACACCATGGTCTCAACTTTACAGTTAAAAGGCTGCTGAGTTAACTTCACATCTAAGATTCACAACAGTCAGTGTTCTTTCCCTATCTAAGTTGACCGAAAATGTCTATAAATATGAAGTGTATTATTGCAATACTTATGATCGTACAAAATAGTTCCAATAGTGAAAAAATGCGCAGAACCGTCTTAGGTGTTGGAGAATGGTATTATAAGATTTTATTGAGCTTAGGAACGTGCAAAGGTAGGTATTATGGTGTTTCCTTGCGTGCGTACCTGGGTACCTAATGTACCTATACCTACCACCTGAGCAATGATTTTTAGCTATTGCATTGTTTTTTAACTTTCAGAAAGCTTGCTTTTCTCACAGCAACAAATCTGGGGTAGAGTTCGAATGAACCGAATTTTAGATATCTATTACAGCAGTGAAAATGGTATGGCTTAACCCATTTTAGGTATAATGGTATAATCTCAAGGGCGTCGCCAGGGGGGGGGGGGGGGGCAGGAGATAAAAAAATGTACCTAGCCAGCAAAACAAGGAAAGGCCTGCTATTGTCTTACTTTGCCCGGGGCCCGTGTTGCTCTATGGTACAATTATTATAACTTCAGGTCATTTGTAACAATGTATTATAATATGTACGTGCTGTGTTTAGCACGTAAAGCTTTTCACATCGAAGTTGAAACTATTCTTATATTACAATTTACATTTTTAGGGTGGCTCGCCCTCGCGCTAAGTATAATTCGATTCGTATTGTGTAGGTGTACCTTATATGTAAGTGACCTAGGCACACGCATCACATTCATTTACGCCCGACTCCATCTAGGAAGGCAGATCACGACACTAATTTTAATTTTGTTAATCAATGGATGGATTTAGTGCCTATTTTCATGCTTTGCCGTTATTAAATTGCTCCCTCCGTTTGATGTTATTCCTTAAGATATATAAACATACTTTTCTAAACATTTTGCATACGTCCGAAAATGTCACAAACTAGCTCGCTCCGCTCGCCGTTTATTCTATAATCTTCAGTTTGACTATTTTCAGCGGCCGCACACTACAAAATATCGGCGCTGATTACACTCTGTTATATTTTTTTTTATACCTACTGACCCGAAAAAGTGACAAAAGTTGTCGTGTTAGCTCATTCACTTGCAGTGTTAATGCCAGTTGTAGATCATATTGTTTGCGGACCAGGTAAATAGAAAATTTTTAAACACTTTGCCTTTAAAATTACTTGGATAAAGTTAGGGTACATATTCCTCTGCCCTTGTTATCCGCTGCTGGACATAGGCCTCTCCTATTGAGCGCTGTAGCGTGGATACATAGCCAGTTAAGATAACGACTTGCAAAAAACATTAACTAATTAGTTATTTGTCCGTGGACTAGCACCCACCTCCCCCCCCCCCAGATTAGTACATATTTCTGGCTACGGCTTGCCCCCCCCCCCCCCCCTGGGCCGTGGGCTGGCGACGACGCCCTTGTATAATCTATATATAAAACAAAAATCTATATACGGACAAACCGTATCATGGTTTATGTTAGCTAAAGATTAATTAAGTACTTACTGTAAAACATAAAAAAATTAAAAACAAAGAATATATACATATATCTACTTCAAATAACTATTTTCTTGTAATAGTCTAATATTGTTGGTTAATATTGTACCTACCTATGCACAATATCAGAATACCTACCTACAAGAAAAAAATCATACATGTAGGTACCTAATGTATTTTAAGTAGGAACATAATATACCTACTACCTTCTGTACATACCTAAGTAGTTAGGTACCTATTTTTCAGATAACTTCAAAGTTTCACGAATAGAAATTCAACTTGTGGTCAGCAACTCAGATGTCATGGGTTTCTCTGAAGAAGGAATCGGCGAATCAAAGTTTTCGGCCACTGTATATCTGCCCTTAAACACCTTTGTTATATTTTACAATCTCAAGATATTTACTTGCAGATTTGAAGAAATTTTTAACCAGGAAAATAGAGACGCGGCAGAATCGTCTAATGATGGAGATAATTCATAGATTTTTAAACAAGTTACCCACTCTACCCTACCTAGCATTAAATTTATGTAAACGTATTTGTCTGTTTTTATAAATTATTTGGGTACTTAATCGTAATTAATCAATCATTTATTTGCAAGAAATAAATGATTGATTATATATAGGTATATGGCTCATTTCAAGATTTAACTGTAACCCAGAATATTCGTAATTATACCTGTACATGTACTTTTTGTCATTTTATACCTGTGTGTACTTACCTTTAGTCGTAAGCAAGTACTTGAAAGTATTTGTCTACTTCTTTTATTTTGACGATTACAAATTCTACTTATAAAAGGAACGGTACAAATTAGTTCAATGTTAATGTCAAATTCTACAAGAGATACGTCAGATTGTCAGCTGACAGCTGCATGTCTTGCGTGAAAAGGAACGCAATGTTTATTTACGTTCTCAAAATCACAAGAATCGGTCAATCGCACGCAAATCACAATAGTCATTACTTACGCACAAAATAAATTCTCAAGTTGATGATTGTTGAAATGAACTGAAAATGTTGTGGTATTTACCATGGTCCGAGAGCATCAAGAAGCGAGCTTGCAGGTACCTGCTACAGCGTTATCTTGGAAACTTTCTCAAGGAGAAACTTACTTTGGATCAGCTGAGTGTAGACCTTTACAATGGAACTGGTACCGTTTGTGATGTCAGCCTTGACTGCGAAGTAAGTTATTGTTATATTTTACTTCCGTCTTAATTTTATGTGGTACTGGAATGCGTTTGAACCGCAAAATCACGTTCCATGTTTGGATTGTCTGCCAATGCTATCTGCGCATTACTGCGATGTAAACACGTGCTTATTCATAAGTTAAGACAAAGAAAAACACAGCTCGTTCCTCATTTTTATCATTTTATGACCATGAACGTATATAAATTCTTGCAATAGTGGCAAGACAATGTATCCAAATAAATTTTTTACCAGCTCATTTTGTAACTTCTAGAATGAAGACTATAAAACCTTTTTTATGTTATAAATTTCAAATGAAGTTTCGTAGTAATAATAACCTGATTAAATTTTATTTTAGGCTCTTAATGAACTTGGAGATGCCCAAAACTGGCCATTGGAGATAGTAGATGGACGCATGCAAGAGATCACCGTAACCATACCTTGGTCAACATTACTTAAAGATGACTCCATTGTTGAAATCAATGGCCTTTCCCTCACAGTTCAGCCTAAAGTGCGAGCAGAGCCAGGTAATATACAGAAATAAATTATTAAAGCTGGACAATCTACACAGTGTGATCTATGACATGTATTATTTGTAATAAACAGGTACCTCTTAAGCAGATGCATGTAAATCTTAGTCCTAGTCAATGCACCTTTTATATTGATTCAGTCTATTTTTAAAAGAGTTCATTGTGAGGGTACTAATCATTGATTCTTGTAAAGTTGTCTTTTAACAAGGTGCCCATGATGTAATTGTGCTTGTTCAATAGTTTAACAAAAGATGTTGGTCAGTTAAGCTTAAATAGCTTAAGTCTTTTACGTTCCAATCTCCCTTAACTAGTAAGACCAGCATCACATAGCCAGCCCTTGCCTGTTGCTCCTCTGAGTCTGAGCAGTGTATGCCCTATTTCTTAACTTCTAATGAACTATTGTGGACAATAACACCAAGATTGAGTTTATTACTAGCATTAATTTCATTAATCAATGCTAACATAATAGGTAGTTTAAGATATATCCACCTATGTCAGAAAAGTCAATACTTAGAAATTATTTCCCTATACAGTCAAAGTAGATTCACACTTCGAAAAAGGTCCTTAATTCACTATACAATTTATGTACACATAAATAAATAAACAAACTGCTGCCGAATACACATTGAAAAATTGTTTACAGAACTGACTGTTGCAAGTTGCAAAACTTTAGCTTCTAATATTCAGTATACTATTTTTCTAATTTTCTAGTATCATCAATGCTGGAGTCGATGTGGTCGTCCATGTCATCATCCATGCAGCTGGCAGCAGAATGTCTGCGTGAGGAAGATGGACCTCAGGAGTCGCATCCTGTTGAAGGAATTGAGATGTTTGCACATGCTATTGATTCAAGTAAGCTATATGATACTTATTATGTTTTAAATTTAAATGACAAAAAATCTGCAAGCTTACTTTCATTGGTTTAGCAAAAAAAGAAGATTTAATAAGTATATAAGTAGTAAGTAATCAGAGTTATTATTATTAATGACAGAACTATGGTATAAAAACTGGTCCCAGCATATTAATATAACATTTAGGGGGTACAATGAGAGATGAGCCAGATAAACCTGTGTTAGTTTTTCTTCAAGTACACAGTAGCTAGATAGCACTATAATTTCTGGTTAAACTAATTTTTACACAATTTAATTCTAATTTGATAGAAGTTCTATGTGGTATTTATAGCTGTTATTTGGTTAACAACCAAACCTTCCCCATCTATTTGAAAAAAAAAACTGCTAGACATTATAACCTAACGCCATCTAGTCTCGTACTAAACAACTAATAATTATTTACAAAGAAAATTACATAAAATGTTTATAATTTCAGTTTTAAGTCGGGTTAAGGTGAAATTCGTAAATACTAAAATACGAATAGAACATGTACCCAAAAATGGTGACAGAGGTATAGCTTTGGAGATCCACATAAAGAAGTAAGTACCTTAAGTCAATTGGAGGAGAGTTCAATTTCACTTAAATGCTAATCCAAGGTAATTTATATCAACAATGAATGAAACCTAACAAACACTGAGACTAATAACTGAAAACAACGAGGTAATCTAAAATACAAACTTCAACAATGCCTAATTAATGGCACATGCGCTGCCTAAATAAAATAAATTTGAATATTTAAATGTTGTTCTTTCAGTATGAGTTTGAAAAGTATAATGCATTATGAAGATTCAATATAGCTTTCAAAACTCAATATTGTTTTGTGTTTTTCCGCTTAACTGCAATGACAGATTCGTTGGGCTTGAAACTCTTTTGAATACAAAAATATCTAAACTTCTAAAACAGAGTATAGATACTCAACTATTTTAGATGCATAACACAATTTTGAAGTACTTGTGCTGCATATACTTAACAATCACATCCTTCCTCATAGTGTGGTATGTAGGTACAAGTGACCTTTGATGATTAGAATAATATCAATTAATTCTATTTACGCCCTTGGCTTAACTATTTACAATAGATAAATGCAGTATTACACATGACAAAGACATAAAGGTACATGAAAAAGTTTTGTACTATTTTATGATTGATATGAATTTCTATTCTATTACTTATTTGATAGTGACAAATATATTATTATACCTTTGTTATAAAAGACATTTTTATCAAAAAAATAAAATGATTTATATGATATGATGAAAAAAGTATATATACTCCCTCGATTTCCGATAACTCTCTTAAAAATTCTCAATCTCATTCGTTGTTTCCAGCATCGACTACTTCGACGAAGCAGGTACTGAGCCAACCCCAGACATGACAGACCCAGAAAAGTCCAAAACCTACGTAGTCGCCACATACACAAACAAAAAAATTAAATTCGACGGAGTAACGCTTTACACCGACGAATACCCCTCAAAGCTACGGACCATGGCACGAAGCCTGGTCATGGATAGATCTATATCCTCCCAAGCAGATAAAACAGAAAGCAGCGGTACAGATCCCACTGATATAAACTACTCTAGCACTTTATCCGACGTATTCTATGAAACTCGGAGCGTCATATCCACCATAGAACCCGATCCGATTAAGGACATCATATCGGATGCGAAAAGTCGCAGCGAATCAAGAGAACTCACCCCTGATGAGCGGTCGAACCAGCCAGATCCTATACTATTTGCGAAATTGCTAGGTCAGCAGGAATTGGCTTTGAAGATCAAGCATACGGAAGAAGTGGACGGTCCTAAGGTGGAGATGAGGGTGATATTGGGATCTTTTATTGTGTTTTTGTCGCCGAGGCAACTGCATACTTTGATTGAGCTGGTAGACGCTTTGAATCAACCTGATTTGGAAGATACAAGGTAGTGTGACATTGGCCATCGAAATTATCTCAAAAGGCTCCTTCGACACGGATGAATTTCCCAAATATAAACGTAATACCAAAATGATTTGTAATTTGAGCATATATTAACTATGACCTGCTATTATTTGTATTAAAATTATAAAGGTACCTTCAATATTAGATTTTTTTAAATAAAAGACGTTTTCTTAATAGTTGTGTAGATAGGTAAGTATTTTCAAAAAATCTTGTAGTAGGATCCTAGATAAATACTATTCAAATACAAATAATAGTAGATCATGGTGAAAATATGGTCAAATTACAAATCATTGGTATTACTTTTCTATAAGACTAGCGGTCCGCCCCGGCTTCGCACGGGTATTAAACAAAAATTTCAGAAATTGTACACACTAACGCATGGTGCGTTTCACAGTTTTCATACGGAGCCCTTACTTTTTTTAACAGAATTGGGGTTTTTGACATTGACTCGACACTCCATAACTGACACTGGCCGTAGAGAAAAAGCAATGACCGTGCGCTATTCAACCTCTTTTTCTATTATGACGCGCCATAATACAAAAAGAGGTTGAATACATAGCACACGGTTTATTTATTGAATTTTTTATGCGGATCCCAATTTTTTTGAAAATATTATACAGAGTTATTTTTTTAAATGGGACAGTATGGGGAAATCCGAATCTAAAGGAGATAGAGGAAAAGTGTCTAAGGAGACATTAAGTGTTTTTTTATGTAAACAAATTTGGCTCGTTCAAATTTGTGGTCAAGCGTGAGTTGTTCTTAAAAAATTATAAAGTTGGTCAATTTTTTTTTTGACGCGGATCGACTCTGTTTCATGCAAGGATTATTTCATTGGTGGAAAGAAAAAAATCTGAACAGCAGAAGTTGGTCAAATTTAATGAAAACTAATCTTCATACAGTTGGTTTATTACTTGAGTAAATGTTCGATGTGGCCGCCGTCTTGTCTTATGCAGGTACGAGCACGCTTCAAGACACTTCTAGTTGCATTTAACAGAGACTTATGGTGAATTGTGTTTAAAGTGTTGTAAACAGCATCTTTTAATTCTTGTACGGAGTTGTATCGGGATACATAAATTCGACCCTTAAGGTAACCCCATAAGAAAAAATCTAATGGCGTTAAGTCGGGCGATCGTGGGGGCCACTTTATCGGCCCATATGTACCCATCCAACGGTTTGGAAACTGCTCGTCCAAACATAGTTTACTTGCCCTACTGTTGTGGGCTGGTGCACCATCTTGTTGGTAGATTATCTTACCAAAGTTCCTTAAGCTAATAGTCTCATCCACTAAATCTGCAGCCATGTTCAATATTTCCTGATATTTTACACTATTTAGCGTTCCTTGGTAAATTTTGATAGCAAAAATTCTGTTATGTAATATCGCACACCAACAATTAAAAGAAAATCGGATTTGGTTGTGGGTTTCTGTAGTTCTTAGCGGATTTATTTTTGACCAGTAATGGTTATTTCTCCTGTTGTACATGCCATTAATGTTTTGAAACTTACGCGATCTGAACACATAATGATTAGTAATTAACGGGTATTTATCGCG
The DNA here is from genome assembly GCA_963931895.1 of Eupithecia pulchellata. Lineage (NCBI taxonomy): Eukaryota > Metazoa > Arthropoda > Insecta > Lepidoptera > Geometridae > Eupithecia > Eupithecia pulchellata. The sequence continues at coordinate 8,286,179 of OZ007537.1, read as the reverse complement.
TTTCTTCTTCCTCCTTTCTTCTTCTTCTTTTCTCGACGTTTCAACAGGTTTGCACTCTGTCGTGGTCACGAGATGACGAGAAAAGAAGAAGAAGAAAGGAGGAAGAAGAAACGCGATAAATACCCGTTAATTACTAATCATTATTGTACATGCCATTGTTCGAAAAGTTGCATTCATCAGTCCAAATAATAAAATTAGGAAAACATCTATTTCTAATAGTCTGAGCCACATACCAATTACAGAAATGTAACCTGCGGTCTTTATCTCCAGGTAGTAACGCTTGTACAAGTCGACCTTCTATGTAACACTTGTATTTATGAGCCTTCAATATCTTCCTTACAGTTGATTTATGAATACCGATAGTTTCAGCTGCTTCCCGTAACGAAGCTTTTGGGTATGCTTCAAAATATCCCAATACGGCAATAGTTATAAACTCACTTTTGACTATTGTCGGCCTTTTACGCTTAGGCTTGAAACAGCCTTCCTGTCTTAGGTTCTTTATTAAACTATCAAATATCTTGCGATTCGGTACTACACGGTCAGGATAGCGTTCTTGATACCACTTAAGTGCATTATCTCTGCTGCGATAATTAAGAAAATACGCCTCAATCAAATCAACTTTATGTGAATTAGTTAACGCCATGATGAATAAAATTACAAGCATGAACTGATTGGAAACAAAATCACAGCTGCAGAAATAACTTACGTTCCAAATTTGAATTCTTTTTTTTATAATTTCAAGACTATCGGTTGCCATGATGTTTACGAAGATTAAAAAAAATGTTCTTCTCTTGAATCATCTGGAGCTCTTATCGATTATCAAAATTTAAAAATGGAATAATTTTAAATATTTTTTTACACGCCTAGGCACTTGTAACAATATTAAAAGGCGAATACTGCAACTGTATGAAGATTAGTTTTCAGTAAATTTGACCAACTTCTGCTGTTCAGATTTTTTTCTTTCCAAACAATGAAATAATCCTTACATGAAACAGAGTCGATCCGCGTCAAAAAAAAAATTGACCAACTTTATCATTTTTTAAGAACAACTCACGCTTGACCACAAATTTGAACGAGCCAAATTTGTTTACATAAAAAAACACCTAATGTCTCCTTAGACACTTTTCCTCTATCTCCTTTAGATTCGGATTTCCCCATACTGTCCCATTTAAAAAAATCACTCTGTATAGCCTATGATCATCAGGGAAAATTGAGGATTCTAATGGTGAAAGAATTTTTCCAATCGGTCCAGTAGTTTCGGAGCCTATTCAATTCAAACAAACAATCAAATCTTTCCTCTTTATAATATTAGTATAGAAATACATCCGTCGCCAGAGCGTTAACATTTATGGCTAAAGCATAAGGTTTATTTTACTGTGATGGTTTTCAGCAATATCCCTATGAGGCCGAGTGGAATGAACATTCACTGTAAGCCGATGAAGCAGGCCGATTTCCAACTGATAGAGGCGCAGCTCCTCGGTAATTTGGAGCATCAGACCGCTAAACCTCCCGGGAAGTATGGATGGTCCGGACCGAGCTTTGGTAAATCACTTTATTTCGTTTTAAACCGATTTTTATTAAATGGGAGAAAAAACTTTTTAAAATACGCTACAATTTTAAATTTCATACGATTCCATGATATTTTTGATCTGTTTAATCATACAACATACCTATAATCAAGTGGTGTTTGAGATTTTTTTTAGGTTTTTCTAGTCTTAAGTTGTCAAGTTTTTTTTGCGGTATCTGACTTATTTAGTACTTAAAAACTTCGGTTGGTCCGTTAGATAATTTTTTGATAAGTATAAAAATAGCATCAAAAAAATTGCGTAAAATGATGGGACATTTTTTGTTTCATTCTTGATAAGTTACAAAAATATAGAGGAATGGGTAAAATAATAAACTTGAACATGTATGACCTTGGAATATGAAATAACATCAATAATAGCATACAAAAATCTACAAGGTTTTTACTGTAGCTTTACTAAACTTTTTTTAACCATCAAATTGTCTCTATCTATCCTTCATCAGACGACAGCGACGTAGAAAGCGACAAGTTCCTCCCTATGACGTCACACAACCAGATGACAGAGAGTTTCACGTCTTCCGTCAGTTCCATGAGCACCAGTATGACATCCAGCGTGAATCTGCCGACACAGCCGAGGATCAAGAGGAATAAGAAGGGTGAATAGAATTTGAACTTTAAGTCTAGTCACAATAAGGATCAATTTATTTAGGATCAAGAGGAATAAGAAGGATGAATAGAATTTTAACTTTAAGTGTAGTCACAATAAGGATCAATTTATTTAGGATTAAGAGGAATAAGAATGGTAAATAGAATTTGAACTTTAAATCTAGTCACAATAAGGATCAATTTATTTAGGATTAAGAGGAATAAGAAAGGTAAATAGAATTTGAACTTTAAGACTAGTCTCAATAAGGATCAAATTTTCAAACTAAGAACTCAGAATGTTGTAACGCCCTGACAGGGTTCATGTAGATTCTACCTATTAAAATGTAACACCTTTTAATGGACATGGATGCAATAAAGAAATAAAGATAAATAAATCAATCAATACTTTTAAATTTACGCTATCTAAAAAGATAAATAATGCTCGACAATTCACACACCCTTATCTAGCCCCAAGCTAAGTATAGACATCATCACCAGCCTATAATAGTCCACTGCTGGACATAGGCCTCCCCTAATGAGCGCCATATATGGCATCATTATTTGGGGGTTATTGCCCTTAATCCCCACGCTGGGCATGCGGGTTGGGGATCGCAGTTCGGTGTAGTTGTTCTGCAGAAGGCGCTGCTGCCCGCCCCCCGCTGTGTTTCCCTTAGTCGCCTCTTACGACACCCACGGGAAGAGTTGGGGTGGTGAAATTCTATGCCGGCACCACACGGCAAGCTAAGTATAGCTTGGGTACTAAATAACTGATACATATTTATACAAGTACATACGAGTACGAGTACATAGATAGATAACTTTAACCATATATAGGAAACGAAAGTGACAAGCTGAAGACAGGGCGCTCATTAGGGGAAGCCTATATCCAACAGTGGACTAGCATAGGCTGATGATGATGATAGAAAACGACGAATAGATACTTTAAACGTCCAAATTTTTGAGATTATAAAAATGTTTAAATGTTTAAATTTTCAGTGCCGCATATCGATGGAGACCCAACGGCGGAGGTGTCCCATGTTAGTCTTCGCATCACGTCTTTATCCTGTGTGTTCTTACACAAGGTAAACCAATTAAATTAAATAAGACTAGCGGTCCGCCCCGGCTTCGCACAACTATTGAACAAAAATTTATATTTTCATGCGGAATTTTTTTGAAAATATTCTATAGCCTATGTTCATCACGGAAAATTTAGGATTCTAATGGAGAAAGAATTTTTCAAATTGGTCCAGTAGTTTCGGAGTGTATTCAATTCAAACAAACAATCAAATATCTTTCCTGTTTATAATATTAGTATAGACAAGTTATAAACATATCGATAAACTTTTTGCGGATTTCGATTATTTTGCCTTTCTGAATATCCTGTTTTGACTAGGCTACAACTGTATGATAATACACTTGTGGTTTAAAACTTTAACCCTCGACTTTATTGTATATAAATAAATAAATCATTTATTTCAGGCAACAATAATAGACGTCAAATACTTAAAAACTACGCCTATATAAAATTTATACCTTAGAACATTCATAAAATAAACCTATTTACTACCACACGTAGTGTCGGTGACACGCGATTATAGTTTTCAAATCAAGACCCCACCATATATATAATAGAGTCTTCTTTTCTAGGACATCCTGATAGGCTCATCAATCGGCTCCGACTGCATATCACCGTCAAGCGCAAACAGAATGCACGAGACCGCGTCAAACTTTTTTGCGCGTCTAACAGCGATCCACATAGCTGACGGCGATGTCTTCAGTGTAGTGAATGAAGCTATTGATAATGCAGCGAGTTTAAATCATTTGAGGTAAGTTCCTCATAATCCTGAATCCACCAATCAGAAGCATCGTGTAAGCGAGACAAATGCATGCCAGCGTTACGAGTTAGAGTGAGACTTAGAAGACCGATAATAAAATGATTTGTAGATTCGATTGGTTGTTTAATTTTCTTGTTACCAAGTAAAACCTTCAAGTAAAGTTGTCACCCCGCTCTAAAACCTATCGAAGCGGCGATATTGCATACTTTTAAAGTATATTCTTATTTCCCCAGGCTCCTAACCTCTGACATAACATTAGACGGTAGCGAGAAGGTGACGTCACACGGCAGTCAAACGGTCTGCGAAGCAGCGGTGCGCAACACTTTGGTCAGAGAATGTTTGTACGCATACGGAGAGACGAAACCTCAAGCCTTTGACCTCATTCGTTTTGATAGTAAATGTAAGTGCAATATATTTTTCATAAATGTGAATGCTTCTGATTGGTTTGCGGAAACGCCATTTTGTTTTGACATATCCGTCAAGTGTCTGTACTTATTTTTAAACTTACGCAATCTGAACACATAATTATTAGTACTATTTTAACGGGTATTAAAAAAAATAAATTAATAAAAAAAAATAGGTTAATTAATAAACGCGATAAATACCCGTTAAAATAGTACTAATAATTATTTCTACTTCTCTTTATTTCTAGCTGAAGACGACGACGACGCCGCCAGTCGCCGAGAATCGACCGGATCTAAAGCCAACATCCGAGCTTACTTCAAGCAGACGTCCAAATTCGTTCGCGTCGCCGGCGAAAAGAAACTTGTTTATCCTACCACTGATATTGTGTAAGTTTATTCTTATTTATATTGTCTTACCGCCTTATTTATTGTTAAGTAAGCATTGTTGCTCGGAGTTTCTCTGAAGGATACGATTCGCAACGAATACAGGCCATCAACCAAAGTTATCGACATAACTCAAAGAATTAGCAAACTGAAGTGGCGGTGGACCGGCCATAATTAGGTGGAACCTGGAACCTAAGAATCCTGGTTTGACTGTCCCAAAAAAAACAAAAGACAACGCAAGCTAACCACCGCGATTATGTCCTGTTTAAAAATTCCTTTAAAGTCGACCTCTGCGGCGCGGTGGGCGAAGGTCCGCCTGCGACGCAGGAGGTTGCTGTATCGATTCCCGCCTTCTTAACTTGGGGCTTGATGATGCACACACCGTATTATCCGGCATTATTTATTTATTTTACTAGCCATAACACAAGCCCTGCTTAACTTGGGCTAGATGATGCTGTGTGGATTGTCCGGCATTTTTTATTTATTTTTCAGTGTAAAATGCACACCGTTCTACATCGACGTCGAACTAACACTCATAGAAAGAATGTCTGCTCTCTTCAATGGAGGAACGCAGAGCAGTCAAACGTCAACCCCACCGGCCAGTGCGCCGAGCAACCAACTTAACTTCTCCCTGCAATGCCCTAACCTTAACGCTATACTGAGGTAAGTGTTCTTCTATTAAGTATATCAGCTAGTTAGCACCCATAAAACAAGCTCTGCTTGGCTTGGAGTTATTTTTTTTTTCGTATAGACTATAATGCTCTTGACCGCAGATGGCCATGAGAGCGTTACCGGACTTTAGGGTAAGCTTGGGTGCAATGATGTAATGCGCTTATTTATTTTCTTATTGATTATCTGGAGGTAATTCTATAATTAAAACGCTAGGCTAAGAAGATGGGAATTGCAGTATAGTGGCGGATCCACCGATTGGTGAGGTCAAGGCTTTGAAATCTATACTAATATTATAAAGAGGAAAGATTTGATTGTTTGTTTGTTTGTATGTTTGTTTGTTTGTTTGTTTGTTTGAATTGAATAGGCTCCGAAACTACTGGACCGAGTTAAAAAATTCTTTCACCATTAGAATCCTTAATTTTCCGTGATGAACATAGGCTATATAATATTTTCAAAAAAGTTAGGGATCCGCATGAAAAATTCAATAATTGAACCGTGGGCTGTATATTCAACCTCTTTTTCTATTATGGCGCGTCAGAATAGAAAAAGAGGTTGTATAGCGCACGGTGCTTGCTTTTTATCTACGGCCAGTGTCAGTTTTGGAATGTCGAGTCCAGTCGAGTCAATGTCAAAAACCCCAATGCTGTTAAAAAAAGTAAAGATCCGTATGAAAACTGTGAAACCCATCGTTTTAGTGTGTATAATTTCTGAAATTTTTGTTTAATACCCGTGCGAAGCCGGGGCGGGCCGCTAGTTATTTATAAACAAAATAATACAATGATATAACCAAATTAGAACTAGTATTTACAATTGAAGGTCTTCTATTTACTCCATTATAAATTAAATGCCCATGTTTTCAAAAACTATGCCACAGGTATTATAAAACTAGTATCCAACGTCGCAATGCTACCAGCATTCTGTGCCTTCTGGTAATGGCTTAGATTTTCAGGAAATAGTGTTAATACTATTTTGTACTATTACTTAACCTAAGCAGAGCTTATAGTTTTATAAGGACATAAAACCATCACCAGACGTAACTCGATACTACTTCTAACAATGATTCTAAAATCATTTATCCAGGTTTCCAATAGCAGACCTAAGGCCAGGCATAAGTAGGGAATCTCGCAAAGTTCGACCGGACTACCTTGTGTTCAAATTCACGAACGCTAACATCAGCTCGCAACAGGCTCCCAGTGCGCGACCGCTGCCTACCACAGTCGTTCTAAAAGCGACGGCATTGGACTTGTATTATCATGTAAGTAGACTTTATTGTATGGACGTAAGGTTGAGTTTCTCTTGTATAGAGCATTCGTCTAAAGGCGATATTTGTTTAATTCCAAATAAGCACCCATTGTACAATACCGACCACAGTCGTTCTAAAAGCGACAGCATTAGACTTGTATTGTCATGTGAGTGGACTTTATTGTATGGACTTAAAGTACAGTTTCGCTTGCATAAAGCAATTCGTGAAATTAAAGGTGATATTTGTTTATCCAAATAAGCACCCATTGTAGAATACCTACCTACCACAGCCGTTCTACAAGCGACGTTAATGGACTTGAATTATCATGAAAGTGGACTTTATTGTATGGATTTATGCTTGAGTTTATCTTGCATAATATGTAGCAGTCTTCTAAAAGTTTTAAGTTTAACCCTTAAAAGGCAGCGACAGAAATTCGACACCTTTATAGCAAGGGTTTCAATGATGACCATGCTTGAAGGCTGCGACGATAGTAAGCTTAGTTTGAGGCCATAGCGTGGCCATAGAGGGCTTTACTCAAACAATGCGGGTAATTTTAAAATATTAATAATAGAAAATCGCCGACCATAAATCAATTGCTGGCCGTCTAGACATACGACAGTAATTGTAAGTGCAGGCGCGTTATCGAGAAAGGCGGCTAGGCCGATTTCCCTCAAAGAAGGTTGTCAACATGAAACTATAAATAAGTACGGAAGGAATATCAGAAAAAAATAAAACGAAGCACTCCAATCAAGCAAGCATGCCAATCACTCAAATAGTATGTCGGTCATCGCCATTACGGCTTTATACACCAACTGATGAACACCATTGTAAACAAACCAAAATAAATGGAAAACGCCGTATTGTGTGGTCAGATGTTGCAAAAATCACAATGGGTTTGTCAATAAAAAACACCGGATCACATTTCCTAGGTAAATTTCTTATTTCACCAACTTATTTCTTTGATTTTACGCAAAATTATTATGAACAAAATAATCAAAATAGAAGCACAAAATCTAGCCAGTGCTGCCAACATGTAAACATGTAAATTTTCCGGTAAATGTGGGAGTATATTAAATAAGTTTCAATTCTCATATTTTATTGACTTTAAATTATGAATCAGGTAAATAGGCATTTATTTATCATTCTGGTTATCTATAATAATATGTATTATTTGAAATATAATTATGATATTGAATTTCTGTTTGTAATATCAATTCAATAGCTTAGCTTTTGATAGACGAATTATTATAGCTAACCTGTGTTTATTTAAGCTAACCTCCAAAATAGCTGAACCCACTAATTTTTATTTGATTTTTGGTTAGGCATTTCCATAGGAACAACGCATGCGAAGCATCAGGCAGAAAAAAGTTGTCAGCCAGTTAATAGGCACAAAGAATTATTTATTCAAACTAAAATTAGATAGTGAACGGAGAGTTGGAATACACTGAGGGCTGAACAGATTTTATTGAAATTTCTTCGATTAGCAAATACGTTGCTATTTGATCCCGGGAAAGTACAGTGTTCTGTTCTGTGCTTGTGGGATAATCAAATTCACTGCAGTTAGCACCATAAAGCGCTGGCGTAAATTGAAAATTATAAAAAGTAGGTCTAATAGACGATGACCGTGGCTAAAGCAGTACCTACGTAGATTTTTTTATAATATACATATTCATTTGTAAACAATTATTAGGAAGAATATTTATAAAAATTATGGGTAAATTTTTCTTCAGTTGGCAACCCGATATACAATGACACTCAATGTCATTCCGCCATTGTTAGGATTCAAGTTTGATTTGACAGGATGCCATCCTTACTTTTCATAAATCCATGGTTGTCAAAATAATCACAAGACTACGTAGCATGGTTGAGTAAAATAAATAAATTACCATAGTCTTTATTGTATGGACTTGTTATGTTTCTACTGCCTAGCTAGACCGCCCTAATAGCAGAAGATTTGGTTATCTACACAGACATAATAACCATTAACCATTAGAGTAACTTTTTGCTTTACACGTGCTTTCCATTCTATTTATCTGCAAATTAGTTGTAAAATAGTCAAGTATTGTTATTTTACAACTTATGTATAGAATTTAGATTCTAACATTGTATAGATCTTTATTATTTAGTTTATTTTATGTTTTGTGCATATCAATAAAAAAAGAACAACCAACCTATAGGAGTAGTGTGAGTACACTACCCTAATAAACCTTCTGCATGTTCTGCGAAAACTTATATTGTTGCTCACAACCTTATAAGTTTGGATCTATCGTCTATTATTCCGTGTAAATTCTACTATAGCCATTGTATCGTTGATTTGTTTGTTTTAGGAAAACGATACGTTACCCGGAACACACATAGCCAACACCACAATGGACAACAGTTCCAGCGAAGGGAATATTTTGAGCGGGAATTTACCTTCGTCTTTACTGCCCACGTAAGTTAAATAAACATACAGCTTAACATCATCAGCTTATATACAGGGTTATAGGTAGATGATCAATAACTTAAGGCGACATGGGTAGATCTATAACTTTAGCCAAAACGAAATGCAGCATAACCCCTTTCAGTAACGCAACCTTTATCAGAAAATTCAACAGAAAGTTGAGGTTGTAAAATATAACTTTTTTCTTAACGCATTTTAATTTACTACTGGGCAAACCTACACGCAAGATCAACTAGAAATGTCAAATAAAAAAACACTTCCTAATCCTAAATCCATATTTTTCAGAATATCACTAACATTCAAGCCAAAAAACCCAAACAAAGGTCATTTCGACAATCTACACGACGAGCCTTGCTTCGCGCCGGCCTCAGTCAACCCCATGACCACTTCTATGTACATAATGAACAATCTACACAGCGCTCAACCCAGCCCGTTCAGCGGGAAGAAGCAAGCGCACCAGAGCGTCACCAAACACGAGAGTAGCCCGCAACAAAGTGAGTTGCATTTTCAAGCTTATTAGGCGGTGATTAGGGAATATTATCCAAAAAAGTATTACACTAGAGCGTCCACAAAACCGTGACAAAGTGAGTTGCATTTTCAAACTTATTACTCGGTGATTAGGTATATTATCGTAAAAAGTAAGCACACTTAGAGCTCACCAAAACCGAGAGCAATCTGCAACAAAGTCAGTTGAATTTTCAAACTTATTACTAAGTGTTGAGGGTATATTTTTGAAAGAATACTCGAGTGCGTCACTAACCAAGAGCACCCTGCAACAAAGTTAGTTGCATTCTCAATCTTATCACTAGGTATTTAGGACCTGTTTATTGTTTTGATGAAAAAATATCATAGCTCAGATAATTTGTATCAAACAAATTGTAACTTAGAATTTTTTCACAACAGCTTTGAAACTTTCATAGTCCATTTAAAAATTAGAATTATTTCGTTAACTATTTAAAATTCCAAGATTAAATGATGTTTATTTGTTTAGGTCAGGAAGAAGAGCTAATCGTCCCAGGCAATGATGAAGAGATGGCAGAATTCACTAGCAGTTCAATAGAACTCTCTTCTGTTCACCTGGAATTTAACCTGCCGGTTCTTAGTTTACAACTTGAGTAAGTATTTTCTATAAGTTTTAAACATTGAGTGCAAATAAGCTACAGTACTATAGCTACTACACTATTGCGACTATATCGCTCTAACAATAACGGAGAAGACAACCATATTAGAATAAGGAAAAATCTTAATAATTATACTAAAAAATTATACTTTTATCCACTAAACTATTTTAATAAATAAGAACATTAAGGTCAGCTCTGATCGCACACATGAAGTCATCAAATTCCCTTAAAAATATTTAAAACTTCTCTGTACGGAAGGTGTCTTTTTATTTATTTATTCATTTATTTTTGGGGAAACATTGGTTCACTGCTGTCTTATTAAGTAAGGTGTTTAGCACTAAAGTGACCACAAATTGCTACATTTTAAAAAATATATCGCATACCTTTCGTTTTCTCCTACGTTTTATTCGCGTTGCAGCGATCGTAGTCACGTGATATTATTAATATATTGACAAACTGCGACTTTCAAAGAGTTTTAACGACATCTGTCTCTAGTCTAATATCCGCCTTATACATAGAGATTTTCTTTCACCCTTGATAGTCTTCGCATTATTTATTAATTTGTTTTCGTAGATCGAAGCAGCTGTACGAGATAATCTACAACCGAATAAACTCTGACCTGTTACTCTGGGAGCCGCAAATGTCGGACCCGTTTGAAATCAGCCCGCTGGCGTGCGCCACTATCAATCCAGCTTTCGGGATGTGCAAGGCGAAGGGTTATGGTATGTTACCTTTACTAACCCTCATCAGAATATATATTAGTCCACTACTGAACAAGGGGAGTTTTGCCATAAGCCCTACGCTTGGCCGACATGCTGTGACGGCCAAACATTAAGTATATACTACGAGTAATATCATAAAGAGGAAAGATGTTTGAATTGAATAGGCTCCGAAACTACTAGACCGATTTGAAAAATTCTTTCACCATTAATATCCTAAATTTTCCCTGATGATCATATACTATAGAATATTTTCAAAAAAGTTAGAGTTCCGCTTGAAATATATTTTTTTGTTAAATACCCGTGCTAAGCCGGGGCGGACCGCTAGTAAGCTAATAAAACCAGGTACAGAAAAGAGATACTCTTGTCTACAGATTCAGACTCGGATAGCTCATCATCGGAAGAAGAAAACCTGTACTATTCCACGTACGACAACAAACTGAAGAAAGGACTGGGGACACACCGACCGGCTCCCGAGAAGATTGATACGCACAACTTCTGTCTTACTTTCAAAGTCGGGAAGGGATTGCTGACTATTTATGCTCCTGTTAGAGTAAGTGCAGTTGAATTAAAGCTGTTTGTCTGTCACTTAGAATTCAATTTACCTTGGCCATCAACCAATGTAATTTCCATGCAAACGTAATACCAAAATGATTTGTAATTTGATCATATTTTGACCATGCTCTGATATTATTTGTATTAGAATAATATTCATGTAGGTTCCTATCACAATCACAAGCTTTTTTGAAAATACTTACCTATCTACCACAAATAATAAGAAAACGTGTCTTTGAAAAAAATCTAATTTGGTTAAATCACATTTCAGTAAAAAAATATGGCACGAACCTACGAACCTAGATCAATACAATTTTAATACAAATAATACCAGATCATGGTGAAAATATGCTCAAATTACAAATCATGTGGTTATCAATCACGTTTGTATATATTTGGGAAATTCAATGATAATATCATTGAATTTAAGAAAATTAAGTTTTGTGTATATTAATACACATATTATGTGTAATAATATACACAAAACTTAATTTTAATTGCCAAGCTCTGATTACTTATTAAATGTTAGAAATCCAACGTATTAGGATCTTTATTAACTACTCTACTACTACACAGAGTTACATTATCGTCACGTTAATTTCAAAGACAAATTATCTCCACAGGATAGCAACAAACGCGTAGTACCAGGCCAGATGGGCGAGCTAGTGTTAGAAGCGCACAAACTGTCGATGTGCGAAGTGAGCGGACTGAACGGTAGACCGAAGACGGCGCAGCTTTGCTTGCGGGCTGGAAAGGTCACGCTGTATCATGATGGTAAGATAACATGTAATACCAGGCTAGGTGGACGAGCTAGTGATAGAAGCGCACAAACTGTCGATGTGCGAAGTGAGCGGGCTGAACGGTAGACCGAAGACGGCGCAGCTTTGCTTGCGGGCTGGAAAGGTCACGCTGTATCATGATGGTAAGATAACATGTAATACCAGGCTAGGTGGACGAGCTAGTGATAGAAGCGCACAAACTGTCGATGTGCGAAGTGAGCGGGCTGAACGGTAGACCGAAGACGGCGCAGCTTTGCTTGCGGGCTGGAAAGGTCACCCTGTATCATGATGGTAAGATAACATGTAATACCAGGCTAGGTGGACGAGCTAGTGTTAGAAGAGAACCAACTGTCGATGTGCGAAGTGAGCGGGCTGAACGGTAGACCGAAGAAGGCGCAGCTTTGCTTGCGGGCTGGAAAGGTCACGCTGTATCATGATGGTAAGATAACATGTAATACCAGGCTAGATGGACGAGCTAGTGTTAGAAACGCACAAACTGTCGATGTGCGAAGTGAGCGGGCTGAACGGTAGACCCAAGACGGCGCAGCTTTGCTTGCGGGCTGGAAAGGTCACGCTGTATCATGATGGTAAGATAACATGTAATACCAGGCTAGATGGGTGAGCTAGTGTTAGAAGCGCACAAACTGTCGATGTGCGAAGTGAGCGGGCTGAACGGTAGACCGAAGACGGCGCAGCTTTGCTTGCGGGCTGGAAAGGTCACGCTGTATCATGATGGTAAGATAACATGTAATACCAGGCTAGATGGGTGAGCTAGTGTTAGAAGCGAAGTAACTGTCGATGTCCGAAGTGAGCGGACTGAACGGTAGACCGAAGACGGCGTTTGTTTGCGGCCTGAATAATATAAGCGTAGCTATACAAATACAAATATTTATTCACGTAAACTTAAACTAATATACATTGCATGGGTTTGGAGACAAACTTTTAAGTTTAGAGATAAACTATGGATGTTTGTTACACTTTCACGCAAAAACTACTTAAAGGATTTTGATGAAACTTGGCACACAGATAGTTTATGACTTGGAATAACATATAGGTCACTTTTTATACCTTAAAGCCCACGGGATCGGGAGTTACGCGGAAACCGCGTGAAACCGCGGCACCCTGCTAGTTATAAAAGGAAAGATTTGATTGTTGGTTCGAATTGAGCTTCTCTCTCTTTCACCATTAGAATCCTAAATTTTCCCTGAAAAATATAGGCTATAGAATATTTTAAATATAGGGATCCGCATGAAATATTACTTTTGTTACATACCCGTGCGAAGCCGGGGCGGACTGCTAGTGATATATAAATAAATAAACCTTTCTTCAATTTTATTGTTCTAGCACTACTTACGATACCCACGGAAAAGCCACCCCTGAGGTTATACGGAACTTTACTGCCGCAGCATCTAAAGAGCACCATCTACCCTTCCGGTAAAAGTGTACAAGTTAAAGAGAAATTGGCGCAGAAAGATATGTTCACAATGGCGTTGAAAGTCGACCCTGATTCTGAAACACCTAATTTGAAGGTGAGTCTCAATTAATATGCTTAAAGATTATCTTATTATTTTTTATATATTATTTATTATATAGATGATCTGCTATACAGATTAGATAGAAGAAATTTGAAAATGAAACTAAAACTAATTTTTTCCGACTGCTTTTTGTATCCTAATATTGTAATGTTATATTTTTTTTTTCAATATAGACTAACATTATTTATTACTTTTCCACAGACAATATGCATAGCTCTTGGCATAGAGCAGGCAACGCTCCGTCACAGAGGAGACAAAGGCATCGCTTGGCTCACACAACTGATGGATGTGCTAGATGTATTAGATTACCCTGTGCCAGGGTACACGCCGTCCACTGTACTCTCAGAGTTGCACGTTCATGTGTTAAACGCACATGTGGACTATAGGTAACTTACACTTATTGATTTATGCTACTTATATTATGAATACGAAAGAAAAAAGCAGTCTGTTTGTTACATTTAAAACGAAACGGCTGGACAGATCTCAATAGGCTACTCTCCGCGCAGTCGCGGGTAAAGCTGCATTTCTCATACTCATGATTTAGGGATGATAATACTTTGAATGCTTTTTCATGCCTAAATCATCTAGAATAATCTTCGTTGCATATGTACTTACTATGTCACGATAAAAATCAGGCTCAGGCGACGGGTGAATTTCCCATACAAACGTTGTATTAAAACTATTTGTAAATTAAGTATATTTTCACCATGACCTGCTATTATTTGTATAAGAATACATAGTATTAGAATGTTATTTAGATTTTTTATTAGTAGTTAACAAAATAAGGAAATGATATATTATATAGCAAAGAGTAATTTTTTTTTTAATATAATCCCTTCTCCACAGACCGTTATTCCTGCCGATCCGCACAGTCCTATCCATAGACAACTTCAGCGTATCAAGCAACCTCATCGCAGCGACCAACACCTCCTGCCTCCGGTTCCTGGCGCAGGAGTGTATGCTGTTCCTCTGCCACCTCCAGGGAACTAAGTCCGGCGCCGTACCGCAAGATGATGATAAGCAGCCGGACTTGAATAAGGATTACGTGTGCGTTATGGATCTGGGGCTGTTTGAACTGTCGCTGCGGATGGAGGATAAGGTTAATGGGGTGAGTTTTGTTGATCTACGTGGCGGGGAAGGAGCTTGCTGGTTTGAATCTCGCTTCGGGGCAAATTTTTGTAAGATCCGCAAATATTTTTCAGGGACGGTTCTGGACGTTTTCTATGTTTAAAAAATCTATGTACTCGTATATATATATGTATATCATTTATCTAGTACCCATAACACAAGTTCAGCTTAGCTTGGGGCTAGATGATTGTGTGTGGGTTATCCAGCAACATCGATTTAACTTCCATACATTTCACTGATACCTGTCGCTGACAAAGTTCCATACGTAGATAACGGGAACGCTTAGCGTAACAAGCACGATCCTTTATCGTGCTTGTTACGCTATGGAATTTCTCGAAGTGAAGAATTGCATTTACTAAGTATTATTATTAAGTAAAATAAGTGAAAACCCTTGCTAAGACCAACCTAGCATAGGCTTTAAGGCAACGCTAACAAAATTATGCAATATACTTGAAATTAATAATTAACTAATATCGCTCTCTCGAATAAAGTATGTTACGAAAGTATAGCCATAGATGGCTTATTTTTTTCCTAGTATAAAGACTCATTATTTTGCCTCCTATCAAACTAAATGAAGCTATATTAACAAAGGTAAAATTTCCATCTGGTTTTAACATCAACATTGTTACTTGCACACGAATTTTACACTTAACAACTAAACTTTACTGAAAATTCCAGACGAACGACCAACCTCAAGTGGACCTAAGCGCTTCGAACAGCATGGTGAATCTCTATACATGTTGGGACTCCGCGTCGGCGCTCTGCAGACTACTGACTTATGCGGCCTCGGACGGGGACTCTCAGACCCCGTTCGACCCCTCCTCAAGACACACCAGTATCTGTTCTGATCATCCATTGGAGCCTTTAATAGGTATTATTTACATCATCATCATAAATCACCAGCCTATGATAGTCCACCGCTGGACATAGGCCTCCCCTAATGAGCGCCATAGTTGGTATCATTCATCATTTGGGGGTTATTGGCCATAATCATGCGGGTTGAGGATCGCAGTTCGGTGGAGTTGTTCTGTAGAGGGCGCTGCTGCCCGCCCCCGGTGATTCCCTTAGTCGGTATTATTTATTTATTTAGAAAACAAGATAACATTATTACATGTATTTTTTAACTCCAAGGCGATTGTATTTGTAAGTAGGCAAATACAAAATCATAGGTCTATCTAATCTAAACATTTGTTTTCTATAATGTTATTGAAATGTACACACTATTATGCGCTACTGACGTAACCAGTTCTTATATACCCTTCAAGCCTTTGTTGAGACAGACTTCTGATAATCATTGGAAATTAAATATCTTAAAATAATATGTTTGTTAACAAAGGTCACAACACAACATAAAATTAAATAAAATCCTAAAATTTGCTTTGTCCAAGTGTTTATTTTGTAAATATCTATACTAATATTATAAAGAGGAAAGATTTTATTGTTTGTATGTTTGTTTGTTTGAATTGAATAGGCTCCGAAACTACTGGACCGATTTAGAATATACTTTCACCATTAGAATAATAAACATAGGAACCTAGATAAATACTATTCTAATACAAATAACAGCAGTACATGGTGAAAATATGCTCAAATTACAAATCATTGGTATTACGTTTGTATGGGAAATGAATCAGTCACCGGAGCCTTAAAATGCAAAACTGACAAAATCGGACTCCACTCAGCATGTCCTATGGTTGAGCAGATCGTGCCATAGCGCTGGATTTCCGTGGAGACCGCAGACGCACCATAAAACAAATAAATCAGAATAATACAATAAAATTACATTAGTAAGAGTATTGGACTCTCCTCTTAGATCACCAGTCTCATAAGAGTCTGGGCAACATTGGAGATCCACAAGAGAAAAATAAATGGAAAATAGAATAAATAAGTTTTTACCATCCATAACTGTTCTTATGTTGCCCGGAATAAATGGGTTATAAATTATTTATTTTCACGCCCCAGCTGTACTTAATTCTATGAAACTGGGGCCCACGAACGACAACTACGAATTCTAGGGCCCATATCAACAAATACCTTACAGACTAACATACATACAAAAATATAAAGTTCTTAAATCTATATTCACTATCAAGTACGTTATCGAATTAAACTTATTGCAGGCTTAGAAGAACGACCGGTAGAGGAAATACGTGAGTTGTCGCCGAGTGAGATCCAGCAAGTCAACGATCTGATGGCAGAAGCGATGAAAGAGAGCCCTAATACTACTCGTAAGTCATTATACCTTCATAAACTAATTAACGATTTAATGGACTGAAAAAAATACTTTAAATAATCTTTTATCTAAATAAAAATTTACCGTAATGTACTCGTAGTTTGAAGTGACCCCATTTGAATTCGTTCCGATAGTTTCTGAATATTTACACGCCAATGTTTAGGAAATGTTGTGCAAAATCTAAATATATATAATTGTTATTAGGCATCCCTACAAAATAATCAATAAATCTGTGCAAATATGCGTCATAGCCGCGGCACGCGGAGGATAGGGGTGGGGTTTGCCAGTAGGTTGATATACGTGGTGCGTAAGTTTGCCAGCTGAGGGGCTAACCTAAATAACCAAATTAGAACTAGTATTTACAATTGAAAGATTTGAGCTAACTGCAGACTGAAAAACAAACAGTCTTCAGGTAACTCAACTGATCCATATAAATAAAAGTAGGAAGCGGCCCTAAGGGCTGTGCCAGATACCAATCATACACTTATCTGAGGATGAAAGTACATGAAGGCAAAAATAAATAAATGAAATAAATAATGCTGGACAATTAACACAACATTATACCCCAAGCTAAGCAGAGCAGAGCATAATAATATACGAGTACATAGATAAATATTTTATTGTATTACGTACCTATATCAGTCATCTAGTAAACATAGAAAACCAGAACAGACCAGAACACCTTCAACAAATTTTGCAAATCATACAAATATTTGTCCCAAGGCGAGAATTGAAACCGCAACCTCCTGCGTCGCAGGCGTGCCTTCGCCCACCGCGCCACAGAGGTCGTCTACATAAACCATTGTGAAAATATTCTCAAATTACAAATCATTTTGGTACTACGTTTGTATGGGAAATTCAACCGTCGCCGAAGTCTTAAGTTATCAGACTATTATGGATCGGGATCTCTTTGTCTATTTCAATTCACTAAATATAACACCTCTTTCAGTAGACGAAGATGAACTAAACAGCTCAACAGAGAAAGAAGGCGTAGAGATATTCTTCTTCCCCGACGAGTCCAACATAAAGCGACAGGCCATAGACACGGAGCTAGAAGAACCACAGTCAATAGAGTTTGATGATAACGTGATGGTAACAAGTGGGGATGGGAAGCCGATGAGTGTGCACGTTGCGAAGGATTTGGGAGATCCGACCACGCCTAAGTCTACGCCGAAGAAGGCTAAGCGGAAAAAGGTTTGTTTCTAGATATTTTTCTTAGTTTAGTTCAGTTTAGTGTATTTATTAATACTAAGGAACAATTCGGATGTATTTACAATTAAAAAATATGATATGATAGAGTAGGTTATTGAAATACCTAATATTTAGTGTAAAATTGTCTAGCGTAAACGTATTTTGAGTAGTTTAAGTCTAATGTGTAGTTTTTTTATTCAAAAAATGTAGAGAATACTTGAAACTGTGTTGGGTACTTGCTGGCGTTAAAAGCTGTTTGATTAACCTGATCCTCAATAATAGTTTTTGCATATATTTAGTTTGTGTTATGATTATCAAAAGTACATTTACACCGTTTGTTTAGATTTGACGTATTAAAAACACAAATAGATATTCATATTTTTCGTATAGATCAAATAAATATTTCGATGACAAGTAAATTTTACTTACAGGTTAAATCCACCGGCGACGGCAGCGCTACAGACGATGAATACTGCATAATAGAGAGCGCCCCTCGCAAGACCGGCCAAGACAACGAGATGGACGAGCCCATTGTCAACTGGATCGGTCCGGGACCCGTCTACATGTGCGACAACCACTTTACTGTGCCCGCCGCTAGGAGCGATGTTCTGAAGGCGCCTAAGAGCTTCCCTCTACCCGTGCTTAGGTATGGTTCTTTCTTTGCTATAGACGCTTTAGTCTATGAAATAGACGAACCCATTGTCAACTGGATCGGTCCGGGACCGTCTACATGTGCGACAACCACTTTACTGTGCCCGCCGCTAGGAGCGATGTTCTGAAGGCGCCTAAGAGCTTCCCTCTACCCGTGCTTAGGTATGGTTCTTTCTTTGCTATAGACGCTTTAGTCTATGAAATAGACGAACCCATTGTCAACTGGATCGGTCCGGGACCCGTCTACATGTGCGACAACCACTTTACTGTGCCCGCCGCTAGGAGCGATGTTCTGAAGGCGCCTAAGAGCTTCCCACTACCTATTCTTAGGTATGTTCTTTTTTTACCATAGAGGTTCTATTCTATAAAATAGACGAAGCCACTGTCTACTGGATCGGTCCGGGACCCGTCTACATGTGCGACAACCATTTTACTGTACCCGCCGCTAGGAGCGATGTTCTGAAGGCGCCTAAGAGCTTCCCTCTACCCGTGCTTAGGTATGTTATTTCTATACCATAGAGGTTCTATTCTATAAAATAGACGAACTCATTGTCAACTAGATCGGTCCGGGACCCGTCTACATGTGCGATAAGCACTTTACTGTGCCCGCCGCTAGGAGAGATGTTCTGAAGGCGCCTTAGAGCTTCCCTCTACCCGTGCTTAGGTATGTTATTTCTATACCATAGAGGTTCTATTCTATAAAATAGACGAACCCATTGTCAACTAGATCGGTCCGGGACCCGTCTACATGTGCGACAACCACTTTACTGTGCCCGCCGCTAGGAGCGATGTTCTGAGGGCGCCTAAGAGCTTCCCTCTACCTGTTCTTAGGTATGTTCTTTATTTACCATAGAGGTTCTTAGTCTATGAAAAAGACGAGCCTATTGTCAACTGAATTGGTCGGGGACCCGTCTACATGTGCGACGACATTATCTAGCCCCAAGCTAAGCAGAGCTTGTGTTAGGGGTACTAGATAACTAATATACATAGAAAACGATCCGAACATCCTGAACTAATCAACCGTGTAAAGTACCCTCTTTTTATTTCCAGGTACACCCTACACGAAATGAGCGTCACTTGGAACATGTACGGCGGTAACGACTTCCGAAGCAGCAACGATCCGGCGCCGCCCAAGAAAACCGTCACCATTGAGGATAGGAAACAGAGCTCACCTACTTCTGTCAAGTAAGTTACCAAAGTTTAATTTAAGTTAAATAACTGTAGATGTAGATAACTGCTATGTATCTTTAGATAAATTTACCCTTTTGGCTGGGTAAAGGCTTGAATTCAAATCTGCTAGTGAACTCACCATTATGAAATAAATTTTCTCGAATACTTCAACCAAAAAAAAAATGATTATTAAAATATTTAATAATATTAAATATTATTAAATATTTAATTTTTGTAAATTTTATAAACGAGAAATTTAAATTTCTTCCACAATTTTACTCAACCAAATATCAGAAATAGGATTTGAGGAAATGTTATATGTCCAATCCACAAACTCTACCAAATTCCTCCATACCTATTATATGCATAAAAAGTTAAAACGAAGTCGTCAATAAATAAAATTCATTTATTTCAGACAGCACAAAAATCACATTTGGTCCATATTATGTTAGTAAAAAGTTTTTAGTCTATGTTAGTAGTTAAATAACATATTTTTGCTAACAAAAGAATATCAATTAAAACCGCCATGTTTGTTTCACAGACGAACCAGCAAAGAATACGAACCTTACGAAAGCGGGCGAGCATTGACAGCGGCGTACCGATCCGGCGGAGTAAGCTGGGCGCCTGGCGCTGAGCGAGTGCGAGCGAGACAGCAGCCCGCCGCTAGACGAGAGCTGCGCACGCGCGGCGGGGTGCACCGGGACCATCATACTAGAGTCAAACTGTGTCTCTCCAAGGTAACGCAATGGACAGACAGTGTCAAAAGTGAAAACAATGGTGCGTGCGAAACCGTAGACAGAAATTAATATATCAACAATTCACAGGTCAAGTTCCAGTACGAAGTGTACTCTCCTGGCGGTACACACGCGTCGCGACAAACGCTCGCCGTCAGCAAGATAGAGGTCATTGACCAGCTCGTCTGCAGCGACATCAACAAACTGCTCAGTCAGTACAAGCTGAAGGATGAACCGGAGAGACAGAATGCTCATATGGTAAGTTATTTCTAGTTAGAACTAGTTTCGAAGCTAATCGGATTGGCACATAATAACGCTAGACTACAACGAGATAGAGGTCATTTACCAGCTCGTCTGCAGCGACATCAACAATCTGCTCAGTCAGTACAAGCTGAAGACGGTGCACATCTACACCACTCGCCAGCTTTTAGAGGCAGTTTTCCGCACGCTGCAGCAAAGTGTTGGAACAATATACCCTCCACCTGTACGGGAGCTTCAGTGTTTTGCAAATTTTAGATCACCAAAACGATCGATCACAAAAACACTAGAGATCTCAGTAATGAAATTTAATTTTGTAGTGTGACACTTTTCATCTGCTATATATATATTATATTTTGAGAAATCAAGGTTTGCACTTCTATGACGGTACAAACAAAGATTAGCTGGAAGCACAAAAGGTTAAATAGCTTCTATGTAGCGTTACCTTTTTTGTCATTTATACATTTTATAGCTACGTTACAGATGTATATAATTATGATAATTCTGTCCACAGTTAATAATAAAAGCAGTCCACATGCGACCCGAGCCCGCGTTATCAGCACAAGAGTGCTGCCTGAAGATATCTCTGCTGCCGCTGTGGTTCAACCTCGATCAGGATACGCTGGCCTTTCTAGTCAACTACTTCTCTAAGCTCGGCACTGATGAGGCGAATGGTAATAACTAGTTTAAACCAGTTTCAACGAGTACCTGTCCTAAGAATAATAATACTAGCAAATACCTAATTGCACAGTTGACTTATGAGTAGTTAACAAATGAAATAGCCCTAGAATAAGCGACAATTGGCGGTTTTATCACTCAAGAGAGATATATCCATTCAAGGTTGTCTGGGAGTGATCGCTCTTAAGCGATAAGACCGCCAAGCATCGCTTATTCTATATTTATTCCTTTGTAAATTATTCCTGTGTGCAATAAAGTATTATGAACCTATGTTGGTTTCCCCCCACAGATGACGACACAAAGAGCCTAAGCGGCCTTTCAACAGACTCGAGCGGTTCCCGACAAACGACGCCTACACACAGGCCCCCAGTGATGAGTATAGCGAGTCACTTGAAGGATCCGCCCCCGACGCCGACCTCGCTTAGCGACGCCGACTCATTGTCCTTGAACGAAACTGGTAAGTTACATCTAATTGCCTTCTGATTGGATAAAACCTTCTTTAACGAAGAAAATTACAATTAACTAAATTAGAACTAGTATTTATAGTATAGGGACAATTAGAACTAGTATTTATGTTCATGGATAACAATGGAGGTAACAGCAGACTGTTGCAAACGAACTACAGGTAGCTGGTTCGTGGGGACGCTACCAACTGATTCATATCAATACCAGTCGGAAGCGTCCCTACGATGCTGGCTGCATTGCCTCGCTGTACAGTAATGCTGCTGATGCGAGCATATACCATCTAATAGGAGGCTTGACAAGTCCACACATAGACTTATTAATTATTGTTGTTTTTTATAAATGATTAATTTCACTTTTCTACTAGAAGGGTAACAAAGTTTTGCCCTTCCAGATACTATAAATTTGAAAGTAACCCTGTATTTTTACCATCTGGTTCCGGTTCACACCTTTAAAGCTAAATGGGTCTTGATATTTTGCGACTACCCGTGGTTGAATTGGCGGGGATGGACAGACATTGGCTGGAATTTATTTGAGCCGCGTTCGTGTATAAGCTAGTTTAATATGCACCAGTCTACCTTAACCTTACCGTCTGTGACGCAGGAGCTTGCGGGTTCGATTCCCTCAGGACAAATGTTTGTACTATCTACAGTTTCGAGTGTCCTGGTCGTATTATACGTATAATAAATAATATCTATCTATGTAACATAGTACCCACAACGTTTTTTTTTTCGAAAGTCTAATCTTGACTTCAAATAAAAAAAACCTCATAATTACAGTGATACGTGATGAAGAACCGCTAATGGAGACATACGAAGCTGAACGCCTAGTGTCTGAAAACCTGATACAACTGGAGGAGGATTTTAACAAGCTCGGGATTGGGCAGGAGAAACCGACGGCGCGACAGCCCGTCGATAGCGAACCGGTTGATGACTCTCCTATTTACTTCAGGTATGTTCTATTGTTACATTTACTACTTTGAAATCTGATAGAAGTGTGTAGATCCGGAGTCAAACGGCTCCTGGAGTCGTGTCCGCTCCTGGAGTCGTGTGGATCCGCTCCGGCTTGTCGTTCGTGGCGTGTCCGCGGATACGTTGGCCGCGTCTTCGGTCTCGCTCCAAGTCGAATGAATGTAGCAGCGAGCGATTGGAGCTGTGTGGATCTGGCCTTTGATTCGGGTTCGGACGTGTTCGATAGACAGATCCAGTTCCATTTACGAGTAAACAACAAACTAGAACTACTACGGTAAAATTATTCTTTATTATAATTGACTAGTATTTAGTATGAAGGTAAATCAACTGTAGTCTCTTAAAAAATTAAGTAATTATATACCTTAAAAAACTTATGCTAGTATTTTTCACAGATTAGATCAAACTAACAAACATGTCTTCCCCTAAGGAAAGAATTGCTATGGTTTTACTAGTCATTCTTTCGATTCGTTACATCCACCGAAACAAACGTTTCCTACAAACAGACAGACACAATGGACATGTAGGAACTGTTATTAAAAGCGGATCCTAACCGATCCGCTGGATCCACTGGAACAAACTGATCTAATGGACTTGAAGGAAGCGAAACTGCAAGCGGATCCAAACGGATCCGCGGACACGACTCCGGGAAACGAGTCCGAACCCAACTGGAATCGGACCAGATCCGCTCCAGTCGTGGACACGTTTAGCGCATGTCTAAAACCTGATATATCTAGAGGTTGATTTCAACAAACCTAGCATTGGGCAGGAGAAACCGACGGCGCGACAGCCCGTCGATAGCGAACCGGTTGATGACTCTCCTATTCACTTCAAGTATGTTCTATTGTTACATTTACTACTTTGAAACCTGATATATCTAGAGGTTGATTTCAACAAACCTAGCATTGGGCAGGAGAAACCGACGGCGCGACAGCCCGTCGATAGCGAACCGGTTGATGACTCTCCTATTCACTTCAAGTATGTTCTATTGTTACATTTTACTACTTTGGAACCTGATATATCTAGAGGATTGATTTCAATAACCTAGCATTAGGCAGGAACCGAAGGCGCGGCAGCACGTCCATAGCGAACCGGTTGATGACTCTCCTATTTACTTCAGGTATGTTCTATTAATACATTTTATACTTTACTGGAGGAGGATTTCATCGAGCTTGGCATTCGATAAGAGAAACCTACACGGCCCGTGAATAGCGAGTCGTTTAATGACTCTCCTATTTACTTCCTTGTTCCTATTATTTTTTAAGTAGATTTTTAATGCCTGTGGGATATTAATTGAAATAGAAGAGAGGACTTTTCCTTGGAGTGAAATGATATGTGCTGCATATTAAAATATTGTTAATAGTTTAAACTTTAGTTACGTTAGCGAAATCTGGTTTCTTCGCCTTCCATGGAAGAAGAGAAGAAGAAGAAGAGAACAGACAGCTATATCACTTATAAATAGTGCCA
Source organism: Eupithecia pulchellata (assembly GCA_963931895.1). Classification (NCBI taxonomy): domain Eukaryota; kingdom Metazoa; phylum Arthropoda; class Insecta; order Lepidoptera; family Geometridae; genus Eupithecia; species Eupithecia pulchellata. The sequence continues at coordinate 8,261,379 of OZ007537.1, read as the reverse complement.
GCTAATCTTTGCTACTTTTCAAACATATATTATTTTGTCAACAGACGTGTTGTATTCTCCCCGGAAGTGCCGATAAGACTGGACTACGTCGGGAAGCGAGTGGACCTATCTTCGGGTCCCGTGGCTGGTCTACTGATGGGCTTGGGACAGCTCAACTGTTCCGAACTCACGCTCAAACGTCTTGATTATAAGTAAGTACATACTTTTAATATACGGGTTAATATAGAATAGAAGACTTTTTAAAAGAAAGGAAAATTTAAACCCACACAATATATAATAGACTAGCAGACCACCCGGCTTCGCACGGGTATTTAACAAAAAAAAATATTTTTCATGTGTATCCCTAACTTTTTTTAAATATTCTATAGCTTATGTGCATCATTGAAAATATAGGATTCAAATGGTGAAATTTTTTTTCAAATCGGTCCAGTAGTTACGGACCCTATTCAATTCGAACAAACAAACAATCAAATGTTTCCTGTTTTTAATATTAGTAATAATAGATATGGATACAAATAAGTGTAGATATGGATACAATAAGATGCATAATAAAACGTAAAAAAGGAAACTAACATAGTTTTACAAGGGTCCATAAAGGTCCCTCTCTCAGCACTATGCCGTTTCAAGGTATACCTTTGAATATATATTTTGGCATGATTTCAGATTTGAATAACATTATTTCTTTAGGCTTACAAAATAAGCACTTACACAAGTAACATTTTTAAATATTACAGTTAATTATTATAAAAAAAGAAATAGGTTGTTATTGATTTTGTCTTCACTTCAATTTGTTATAATAAATTCAAATTCAAATAAATTTTATTTTGTCAGAAAATACATAAAAACAATATAACATAATATAACTTAAATGTAAATTGACCTAACCAAGAGTGAAGTATAGGTTGACACTATCACAACTTTATCCTTCCGCGAAAGATCCAAGATCCATACTACATATCTATTGAGTTGCAAGGTAAAAAGAGTTTGAAATATTTTTATAAAGCCTCATTTATTTTTCAGGTTGGGATTGCTAGGGCTTGAGAAGCTAGTTCAGTGGGCGTTGCACGAATGGCTGTCGGATATCAAGAGGCATCAGCTGCCTGGGCTGCTCAGCGGCATTGGACCTATGCACTCTCTGCTGCAGCTAAGTGAGTATTAATTTAACAACTAATAACAACAAGGGGAGGGGGGTGCAGTCTAAGGGGGACCTTAGACTGCATCCCCCTTCCCTCCCCCGCCCATTTCCTTCAATATATCATGTCTGCCAATAGCATCGTAAATTGATGTCCCCCCATTTCCTTCAATATCGGTTATAGATTCTTTATTTCTCAAAGAATACGCAATCGCTCACATAGATGAGAAAAACAAAACTTAAGTCACTTAAAAAAAGTATTACGTCAATTTGCAATATTTGAACAAAATTTGTTTTTCCTATATAATTATGTTCTTTGAGAAAGAAAGAATCTTTATGCAGTGTGTTTCGAATAATGTAAAATTCGTTTGTTTAATATTTGACGATGGCGGTGGGCAAAGCTCCGCCTACGACGCAGGAGGTTGTTTCGATGCTTCGATTACCGCCTCGGGATTTTTTTTGTAAGATGCATGTATTTGTTCTGTATTCTGGTCGTTTTGTGTGTATAATAAACATATCCCACCATCTAGTATCACAAACTTTAAGTTCAAGCTAGAACCTAGTTATACACTGTCCATTTATATAGTACATTAATGTGAAAAACCTAAGTTAACCGGAGCAGGAGCCCTCGCATCTTAATACAAGTTTCGACTTAGCAAGAGCGAGGAACTCACTAGCGATGCATTAAATTAGGTCTTTTACACATCCAGGTACGTACACCAATATATTAGATAATATCTCAATACGTAATAGATTCTAATAATTGTGTTAACAAGACAAATAAATATCTTTTTATCTATATTAAAAGTAATTTTTCTGCTAGCCTAAACATAGCAAGACACAGTTAAAATTTGTTTGTGAATGAATAAATGAAATGAAATGAAATATCTTTTATCTATTTTAGTATCACCCGTTGTATGGGTTATACTAGGATACTAGATACAACTAGATGGGTGATAATGATATCACCCATCTAGTAGTATCTAGTATCCTAGATGGTGGGAAATGTGTTGTACACAAGCTCTGCTTAACTTGGCGCAAGATGACGCAGTGTGGATTGTCAATATGATTTGTCTGCCAGTAAACTTTATCTGATTTGCCTTCCAGTAACCGATATCTGATATGACTACCAGTAACCGTTATCTGATATGTCTTCCAGTAACCGGTATCCGCGACCTGGTGTGGCTGCCGGTGGAGCAGTGGCGGCGCGACGGCCGGCTCGTGCACGGCCTGCGCCGCGGCGCCGCGTCATTCACGGCGCGCACCGCCGTTGCCGCACTCGACATCACTACCAGATTGTTGCAGCTCATTCAGGTAACTACTATACACAGTCTATACTATGTCCACTGCAGGACACCTGGACATAACCCTCACCGTATGACCGCCATAGAATAAAAGGTATCTCCGTGTCGCATCCCAAAATCTGACAGCATTCTTTCGCTCCTGATGGGAAGGTATCCTTGACTACGTTTGCAAGCGTTCTCCACTCAAGCTTACTCTCTCACCCTTTTACCACAGTAACTGTCGGTTCACCTAGTGAATAAAACTTTTCGACGACCTCTGTGGCGCGGTGGGCGAAGGTCCGCCTGCGCAGGAGGTTATGGGTTCGATTCCCGCCTCGTGTAATGTTTGTACGATCTGCATATTTGTTCAAATGTTCTGGTAATTTTTTTGTATAATAAAAAATATTCATGTAATCTATTATATTATGTATATCAGTCATCTAAACAGCATCTAGCCCCAAGCTAAGCGAGCTTGTGCCCATAACACAAGCTCTGCTTAGCTTGGGGCTAGATGCTGTGTAGATGTCCACCAATATTTATTTTATTTAATAAATTTCGTATTATTTTACTCCAGGCGACAGCAGAAACAGCGTTCGACATGCTAACCCCCGGCCCGACCCTGCAGCTACAAGACGCGTACAACCGCCGCGAGAGGCGCCGCCGTCGCCGCGCCGACCCCTCGCGACACCCCACCGACATACGCGAGGGCGTCGCGCAAGCGTACACCACTGTCAAAGAGGTGCGTTAAATTGTATACATACCGTATGTACTGCTACAACTACAAGACGCGACAAACGAGGTGAACGGGAGTGACGTTTGAAGAGCTCACGATAGTCCAGTGCGGATTGCTTCGCTCGCCGCACTTCCTCGCTCAACGTGGCGAGCGAAGTGAGCCGTACTGTGCGACAATTCGTTTCATGTACTCTAACTACGTCACTGGTAACTAATACCTTATAATTATCCCCAGGGTTTCGCCGACACAGCGGCTACAATGGCTCTCGCCGCCCGCTGTGAAAGTGGAGTTGGGGTGCTCCGCCACCTGCCCGGGGCTGCGGTGACGCCTCTAGCGCTCGCGGCGGCCGGCGCTGCAGACGTGCTGGGCGGGGTTAGGGCTCACCTAGCGCCGGACACGAGTCGCGACCGCGCGCACAAGTGGAGACGGCATCATGCCCCAGGTAACGCCATCTAGTTATATCTAGGTACTTGACTTATTCTAAGAAGCAAACTGCTTACTGAACTCCAACCGAGCAAAGTAGTATGTTATGTGTAGAGGCGATGGTTATATCACTTAATGTACCCACATCAGGTAGGCCATGGCCTTGTTCTAAATGATGATCGATAGTTTCGGACGTTCCGAGCCTTACGCCGTTTAGTTACGCTTTACTTGATGTGGTACACCACTAATCATCAAGTAAACTTGAAGTACACACTTAGCAACAAGTAAGCTTGTACGGCTTGTTGCAAGCGTTCAAGCGAGAGTCTGTTACAAGAGTATTCCAGCGCTCAACAAAATGAGATAGTATTTCGTTAAACCTCGTGTCTTGGTTGTTTCAGATTCCACATCCTATTAGTCGTGGATATAACATCTACAGATCTCTAAAGGATCCTAATTCAGGATCAGGTCCAGATTCTCAAATTCTATTGAAATGTTGCTCAGGTTTTGACTATATAAATACAAACGTCTAGACGTGCAAGTTACTTTCATGCAATTTTCGTCGTAAAATGGAATCTAGTACAGTCGAGCTCAACCGAAAACTCAAGTACAGAGAAATGGCGACATGTCTACTCACGACTTTCATTTCAGATATTACGAAGGAAAGCTATGGAGAAAGTGACGGTATTGAAAGGGTAAGGTGCAATGTTGGAAGATTTCTAAAGATTTCTACTTACTATTTCAAATAGTGAAACTATTAGCGAAAAAAAATGTTACAACTGATGTGGTAATTTTTTTAATTCATAGTTACAGAAAAGAACAAGATTTGGGCTTTTGCAAATTAAACAACCCTAAATTAAAAGCGATTGGTGAAATCCACTGATATTAAGTTTGTTGATTTGCCTGCGATTGATGGGATCTTATCAAGTGATATATCTAAATAAAAAAACTAAATAAACAATTTTTAAGTAGTACATATTATTCGAATGTGATGTATTTTTATACGAAAACTAAATTTTTTAGTAAATAGGTTATTTCTGTAAAGTTATCTGTACTATAATACCAATAAAGGAATCCATACCAAATATAGATTGTATTTTTAGTATGGATTCTTCTCTTCTCGTAATCTTAGTATAAGTTTTTGATCAGTTAAGGTATTTTAATAAAAATATTGTTTTAAACAATAAGGTATACCCCCTGGGGACCCCTTGATAGTTTTTCTCATGCTGGTGCTTGTTTTTTTAAATTATTAGCATTTTCGAGCATTTAGTGGCTTATGACATCTACTCCCCCAATGTTTATATTATAGGTTCATTTAATAAATGCTAATAATTTCTACCTAGGTTTGGTAAAAGGTGTAAATTGGTGCCATGGAAAAGTCAAACTATTTTCTTAAACGAAAAATGGTTCCTTTTATTGTGTGATGTCTCATTATTCATTATTAGAACTTGAATTAGAGTAAAGTTTGTATTATAAACAGGCATTTTAATTTCTTTTTATCTTCTCAAGAATACTTAGCAGAAATAAATGATAATTCCTAATCATCGTTCTGGTTTTATTTATTTACCTCGCTTTAGCCTGGAGTTCCCCAAATAAGTTTATACGATTTTATTTACAATAACATTTATTACACTAATCTAAACCTAACCTTGACAAATCATTGCTCTTGTTCCTTCTCTTCTGGGTATCTGTCAGTTAGGAAGCTCTTAATTTCACCATATTCGACTTTCAAATCTTGCCTTATCTTTTCATGATTTCTAAATTTCTCGTATTTTTGCAAGTAGATCTTATAATGGGGCATTGTTTCGTAGAACTTGGGGAATTTTTTCTTTCTCAGTATGACTTTGTCGTTCATAACGTAGTTGATGAAGTCTAGCGTTTCGCCCTTAGGTATTTCGTCTTTTGTTCGTACTTTGCTGGGGCTGGCAACTACTTTAGGGAAGTATTCGTTCTCCGCCCTGTATTCCACAAGATGAAGCTGCTTCTCCTCTGCCAGTTGTTGGTGTGTTCTCTGTGAAAGAAGAAGCCCGTGATACAAAACATCATACACAACATCAAAATGCTTTATTTGTATTCTTGTACAGCTTACTTTCCTTTACTTTGACCTGAATTTGTTGCATATAGTTGCACATGCTCTAACAGAGTTTATACTAAGGTCCAAACTATGTTTAACGACATTAATCTGAATAGCCGTGTGGTGTCGGCATAGAATTTCACCACCCCATCTCTTCCCGTGGGTGTCGTAAGAGGCGACTAAGGGAAACACACCGGGGGGCGGGCAGCAGCGCCAGCGTTGTTCTGCAGAAGCAGAACACCTCCACCGAACTGCGATCCCCAACCCGCATGCCCAGCGTGGGGATTATGGGCATTAACCCCCAAATGATAGTGCCATCTTTGGCGCTCATTAGGGGAGGCCTATGTCCGGCAGTGGACTATTATAGGCTGTTGATGATCATGATGATGAATCTGAATAGACGTTTCAGGCTCCGGCAAAGGATTATTTTCCAATAGAAACAAAGTACCAAAAATTATTTATCAATAAATAAATTAATAGTGTTAGTAGCACATAATACAAATAAAAGCAGACCATGGTAAAAATATTCTCAAATTACAAATAATTTTGGTATGGTACTACGTTCGCATGGGAAATTCATCAGTCGCCGGACCCTTAATATTTACCTGCTGCAACAATCCAATGAAGAAAGCCTTAACAATATGCTGTAGATTGATGGACCCCTCAATCTTGGCGCGAAGATCCTTAATGCCGATGGCTTGACAAATTTCCTTGATGGCTCTGTGACAGCTCAAGCCATAGCCTTCATTCTTCTTTTGGACGAATATTTTCGTTTTCCCGAATGCTGTATAGAAGTCATGGAAAACTGAAAAGCAGTATATAAAATTAGAAATACCACAGAATATACTGTCTATTAACTAGTATTATAAATTCGAAAATAAGGCGACGAATGAATTTCCCATACAAACATAATACCAAAATTATTTGTAATTTGAGCATATTTTCACCCTAAACTTAATAGAAGTTTATTTTATTTGTATATTTTTTTTATTTTTGTAGGTTTATTTATGTTGGGAAATTCATCCGTGTCGCCGGAGCCTTAAAGAAATCTGGCAGGGAGATAAATGGTATAAGCCAGTCTCTCCCTGTATTTAAGAATATGGTCCTTGAGTCAATCAGCTAGACTCATGCCAAAGTATAGATATAAAAACGAATTAGGTAGACCTAGGGGCCTAACAACAGTTATTTGAGACCTCCCTGTTACCTGTGTGGTTGTTGTAAATCTCAAAGTTCATCAGTTTCTGACCAGCCCGGTTCTTGGCTTTCCTAAGAGCTGCGGGGGCTTCCTTAGCTTTTCCTATTCCAAATCCAGCCAATCCTTGTCCATTGCCAGTTACTACCTAAAACAGAAATCTGTCATGAAGGCTAGACATTTTTTTTTTGTTTTTTACTTTAGAACTCAAACTGTTTAATCAACACCTTTAAAATCTAAAATATTTACCATAGCCTGGTAATCCCTAGTGCGTCCAAGATTTCCCTTCATACTAAGAAGTGATCTAAGTTGCAAGACTTTTGTATCAAATCCAGTGAATTCATCTGAAAACATAATTAATATGATGGCATGCAGGTAGGTTCACTCCAGTATTATAAATTTCATTTTATTAATTACTGATTAGTCAATGAGGACCCGTACAGTTTTTTGTTATGAATGCAGTTTTATAGACCTTGAAAAACTAAGACATACAGTGTAAAAATTTTTGTTCTACGACCAAAACTGACAAAGTTATGGGCAAAATACCTAGCGAGGCTCACTGACCGCGCGAACGCAAGCTATGACGTCATAAAACCCGAGCGCTTGCCGCCGAACCACTGCGCACTCTTATTTTGTTCGCGATACTCCTCCAACTAGGAGCGTAACTTCACCAGTTTATACCAAATCGATTAATAAGTGATTTGATTTGTTTAATAGTAGAAGGTTATTATTATAATATAACAAATGAGTGGTAGAAATACTACTTCAGTATCGTTTTTTCGATCTACCTTAGGTTGATACCTTCATGGTATTTGATTATCTTAGTAATAATTTCATCACCGACGACCACTGTGGCGCGGTGGGCGAAGGTGCGCCTGCGACGCAGGAGGTTGCGGGTTCGATTCCCGCCTCGGGACAAATATTTGTACGATCTGCAGATCGTACAAATATTTGTTCAGGGGTTCTGGTTGTTTTCTATGTATAATAAAAATAATATTGTTAATAATATTGTATTATGTATGTATATCAGTAACCCAAAACACAAGTTCTGCTTAGATTGGGGCTAGATGATGCTGTGTGGATTGTCCAGCATTCTGTATTTATATTTATTTATTTAAACTAAAATTCGTATTTGGAAAGTTCAGAGGTAAAAAATCTCATTATCAACCTACCCAGAACAGCAGGATAATAAGTAGGCTAGTCCAGGTATGTATGTAGTACCTACCTACCTGGACTAGCATATATTAAATACTTAAAAGTTTTAGGTTAGTCAGCCAGGGCAGTTGTGTTTGTTGTTGTAACTACCTACGCCGTTAATTTCAACATTGTTATGTAGATAAGTATGTACAAACTTAATTGTTTCTTCATGACAGTACATTTTTTGCGACTTTAAAATGTTTAATATCTTCTCAACCAATGGACCGATTTCAATTATTTAAAAAGTATTGTACCTAAACGAGTAAAAGGAACACCATTATATACATAATACATGCATTTTCCGTTTTGGTACGGGGACTCATTCAATTTTATTAGTTGACTTGATAATAGTATTCTAATGTGAGTAAAAAATTTAGTTTGGTTTTGAACTGCTTTAGACAGGATTATAGTTAGAGTAGAGTAAGTAAGTGATCAATAACCTCTTTTTATTTATTTATTTATTGGAAAACCAGAATCTTAAAATGGCATGTAGGTATACCATAACACAGGCTGAAATAAATTATTTATACTTTTTTTTATTATTTTGTTGACCCAGTATAATCTATCTTCTCATTTTCGAATGGAGAGATCTGTAGAATCTTTTTATATTCATCATCATCAGCCCTTTTTTATATTGATAAATAAAAAATCTTAAAAAGAAACAGACAGCTCAGTATAAGCTTTAAGACTTCTCTTTTCATCCATCTAACACCCTAAGCCTATGTAAAAGCAGTTACCTTCTCCAATAGCATCAGGAGGACCAAGACTGCGCCCCGGCATACGCATGCCAGACCAACCCCTCTCAATTGGACTTAATTTCAATCTACGGAACTTGGTCATAGAATCGCGGATCTTGATCAATTTTTCCATCCTGGAAATAAGTAAGTAAATTGTAAAGCTGGGCCATATTTGAATCTGCAGCAGGCTCACTCAATTCAACTTTAATGTATAATGATCAGTGGGCCTCAGTAAACTCCAAAAATAGACAGCATGGTTGGTCCATGCTGTCTATTTTTATAGAGATTTAGGGACTTTAGTGTGACATGTTCTATACATACATCATATAACATCAGCTCTCAGATCTGCCTTTATATAACAAATAATAATAATGTATGTACCTTTCAGGATCGTCAGGTAAACGCTGTTGTTTCAACAGTTCTCTTCCTCTTATCACCGGAGCAGAAAGTCCGGGCCACAGCATGTTGATGCGACCAACTCCAATCATCTGTCCACGGTTCAGGTCACGAATTCGAATTCGCCCAGCGCCTTTACCACGTCCCTTCTTGGCACCAGCATTACTGACCGATGTTACTGACTTCCATAACTTTTCTGCAGGCACTAAAAGCAGTATACATTATGTGTGTCTTAGTTCAATTTATCTATAAGGTCCGGTGGTAGCACTTCACCGACACTACGAGTTTTAGTAAATAGGTTCATTTTAAGCTAAAAACTTACATTTATTGAAAAAATTCACACAAGCAATAGATGTAGTGCTAAAACTAGCGTTGAGGTTAGGAGCGACATTGGTTTGTTTGATAGCAAAATTAAGAGGTTTCTGTAAGATACGACCTATGGAAAATAATTTGAAACTCATTTTTAGAAGCAGAGGATTCTGCTTTTAAATTATTTTACTTTTATTTGTGTTTGTTTTCATCTGCCTGCCTACGACACGACAGACCTTAGATTATAGAGGAATATTCGTCTGAGCGACAGACAGAAAGATGGAATGGAACAAAAAACAAATCTATTCATTTATCATTCATTCAAAGAAGTAAACAGAACAATTTCATTCAATTGGAGTGGGGTAAACAGAACGCATTTTCGGTAATGCGCGCTAAACTAAACAGAACGCATTTTCGGTAATGCTCGCTTACACGCTTAGAGAAGCCAACTAATTTTAACGCGACTAATTTTTACTTTAATGCAACTTCTTGCACTAAATAGAAGGGCTGGTCAACATATTATTCACTAATTAATTTTTTAGCTACTTAATTTTAAGTGACCGAGTGTAAAATGGAATTGAAGAACCGGTAATTCCAACACTATCAAATGTCAACAAAACAAGATCCTGATGATGGATGACAGATCTCAGAACTTTTCGCTTTCATTTTACGTGGCCGCAGATTTTATTTGTTTGTCGCTTCACATTTTGTGGAAAAAAGCAAAGGATTGTGGTGTGTTGGTATTTATGAACTGGCGTTTAGTTGAACAAGAATCATGGGGCTTTGCAAATGTCCAAAACGTCGGGTTACGAACCAGTTTTGTTTCGAGCACAGAGTCAATGTTTGTGAATATTGTATGGTGATGAACCACCCAAAGGTAACATTCCACGTCTCTTCAATGCTTTCTATTATTACGCGTTATCTTACATAAACCTCACAACATATTGTTTCGAATTTCCAGTGCATCATCCAATCATATTTACAATGGTTGCAAGACAGTGACTACAATCCGATTTGTGAGCTTTGCACCAAGAGTTTGAGCGAAGGAGAATGCATTCGGCTAACATGCTATCGTATGTATTGTCTGCTTGTTTGTATATTCATAATAGCCATTATTATTATAACCCATAAATAATTTCCTCTGTTCTCTTAGATGTATTTCACTGGCCGTGTGCTGAGGCTCGCTACCGCGCCCTTCCTCGCACAACAGCGCCCGCTGGCTACCAATGCCCCTCATGTGCTACAGCTGTGTTTCCACCATCCAACCTTGTCTCACCAGTAGCTGATGTTTTGAGAGAAAAACTGGCTGGAGTCAACTGGGCAAGAGCTGGATTAGGCTTGCCATTGGTAAATATCACAAGCAATGTGTACACAACTTTAACTGAATACTTATCGTATACCCTTTGTTTTCACCTACCCCTTTAATTCCATTGCGTTGCAGAGATTGTGGTCACGAAGCGATAAATTTTTTTTAAACTTGAACGAAATACAGACCAAACCCCCTATTATTCAGAATTTTCAATTATTTTCAGTTGTCGGAAGAACAGGACATAAAAGGAGCAGTAGGAAGAAGAAGCCAGTCGCCCATAGATCCATCCCAGTACTTTAACTCTATAGACAACCAAAGAGGGACACCAGTTGGTGCCAGTGATGATGAGTCTACTAGCCGGCCAAATGGCACCCCCCATTCCATCGTCCAGATTTCTGATGAGTCTATCTCTATCAGTGATAATCCTCATCTCAGGAATGATAGTTTACAAGGTAATAAAAGTTTTGTAAGTGTTCAGCTTTATCTTGTTTAGTGTAACACATTATTCATGTATGCATATTTTGGGCTTCATAATGCTATTCTTAGTCCTTAATCTTGTTAATTGCTTTGTTTTCAAAGCCTATGTTTCAAAATACGAACATTGTGATACGGAAATTGCTTTAAACCTACTTACCTAACGTTATCAGCATAAACAAAGGACATAACAATTTTGTATAATTTTAAGGTTCACAAGCAGCTAGAAAGACAAGTAAAGGAATTGATAACACCAAAGTGAATACAGTCTTTGATCATGATGACAATAAGTACAAGCAGAAATCAACATTTGCCTGGGTCAGCAGATGGTGGAAGTAAGTAACAAACTTAAAAAGATTAGCATTTTATAAAGGTGAATTGATAGGCCTCATTTGATAGACTCATCAACATCAATGATTTTTTTTTTTGGACCATAAGATGGTGTATGGAAGTAAAGAGTATGCTTTGTGTTTGTATAATTGCACCTATGATGACCTCTGGTTCAATTCCCATCTCTAGACTAATATTTGTACAATCTGTAGATATTTGTTATGGGTGTTCTGATTTAGTTTATCAGTCATCTAGTCCCCAGGCTAACCAGAGTGTTATGGGTAATAAAATAACACAAGCTCTGGTTAGCTTGGGGCTAGAAGATGCTTGACCAGTACTAGCTTTTCCTGCTGACACCAGGATAACAAGTGTCCCTCCAAGTGTCAATTTCCTTGTTCTAAGCTACCTCCCAACCAATTTTCAGCCGTTATAGATCGATAATAGTGTAGCTAACATGTTTCACTTTCTTTTATTAAATGAAATATAACAAAAGACTGATAAATGACTGAAGGCCCTACCTTCAGTCTAAGCCAGTCTAAGGCAACTATAGTAGGAATTTAACTAATTCTAAAATATTTTTTGTAGGAACTCTCTGCCTTCCTCCAGAGTACGAAGAACTGGAGGGGTCATTAGACGCTACTGGATCCTCATCTTTGTAATTGTTGCACTGCTCACTATCTTTTTCCTATTGAGCCAACGAGGAGTTGATGAAGAGAACCCTTTCGGAGTGATTCAAGATGATGGTAGAATACTGGTGAAAAACTGATATTCTCTTTATGCATTTGTTGAAGCAATCTAAGATACTGTATATTAATTTATATCAATGTATAATTCCATACTTTTATGTTAATGTCGTAAATAAAATTATAACCAATAGTGTTAACATTTTAATTGAATACTTTTTAGTTGAATACTGAAATAATCTTAGAACAAATTAACAAATGAAAGCACCATGATAATGAACGCTTCTTATAAGCTATAAACAATCTGAGTGAATGCAGTGTGTTGAGTTTATCATGTTTTGTCAGGTCATGTGGCATTCAATAATACCTACAGCTTTAACACTGCTGTAGTCTACGATGAACAAGTCTATATTGTAGTATGTGGCGTGGCTGCAGGTTGCCCTCCAAAGGCTGGTCAGTGAATGTGTTTAAGTTATACATAATAAACAAACACCTACAACACTTTAGTGCAAGATTCTACTTCTTTATCCAAAAACATCACAGAGAAAATGTCATTATAAAAGTTGGGGTAATATTCGCAAGCGCGCCGGCAATCCGGCATCCAGTTAACTTCCAATAGTAAAGGTTGCACCACTAACTCAGGGCCTTCCTTTCGCCAAGACAACATGATATCTGCAGCATACAGAGCTCTAGACTGGGGGCTCTTAGCTATACCACATGGGGCCTCTTTAGATGTAGCTGCTGAAAACAATTCAGAAAACATTTGGAAAATTGACTGTTCAACTTCTTCCCACTTAAAATGTCCATGTTGCTTCACCCATTCCTCTTTAAATTCATCAGAAAGCATTCTGTGCAGATTAACACCTTCAGCATAGTTCATTACAGTAAAATGTTTTTCATAGTCATCCAAATTATTCAAATCAAAAGGCTTGTTAGCAAATCTCAAAAAAAAGTTATTGTAAATGTATACTTTGGTGGGGTTCACAGACTTCAGTAGAATCACATAACGGATATCAAACTTGACTTGTCCAATATCAGGTCTCTCAAATAATACTGGGTTTTCGATATACTTTTGGGCAATCTTTGGGCCACTTAGTGGTAGCCTACACAGGAAATCTAAGTTATTTGTAATGTAAGTATCAAGGCCCCGAGCCAAATTGTAGGGTTTGCATATCCAATGGTTGTCCAGGCCAGACTTTTTTCTCTGCATGTAGTAAGCAGCAAGTTTGGATAGTTCAGTCTTCATATTGAATGTTGTGGGGAGCCACAAGGGACTTGTTTCAAGGTGCCCTTTTATTTCTTTCCTTTCACACCTTCTAGCTGTAATTGCCAAGAGGTCCTTGATAGTGATGACATACTCAAAAGGGAATTGGTTTACAAACTTATGAGGAGAATTCACACTTAGTTCTTCAAAGTCTTTAAAATGCTTTGTGTACCACAATATATCTGCTTCATTTTCATTGTGCACAATTTGAAATTCTGGAGCAGTGAGATGTTCATTAATGAATCTGTATTCTGAGAACACTTTTAACTTATCAGTATTGTTTTGCTTATCAACTAGTGATTGAAGATTGGGGAGAGACTCCATCATATGCCCTTCAAGGAAATAATTAGTGTCTGGTTCTGTTTGAGCAAAATCTTGTTCAAAATTCTCATAATATTCCCAAGGAATAAGCATAGCTTTTCTCTGAGTCTCATCAGGATAATTTCCTTCAATATAATTCCTTCTGACTATTTCACCTTCTTCCATATCCTCAATAGGGAACAACAAAGTGTATGTCATTTGATCAGGTACATGAATAAAAGGCACAGCTCTAAAATTAGGCTCATCAGAGTGTGTAATCCCTGAGCCTAGCTCATCCAAAACATACCATACTGGTACCCTATCTTCAACTGAGACATTACTGCCACCAATTGCATAGCAGTTAGCATATTTCCATACAGTCTGAGAGACTATTTCAATTTGTTCTTCGGTAGTTGTTCCACTAACTTGCATGAGATTGCACATTCTTTCTAGAAGCCCTGGGACGTTTCTGAGACTGCTTCTGATGGTATTGGGCTTGAAAGTCCAGGCATGGTCAACTAAGAAAATGTTAGTGGGATTTGATCTGTCGATATCACGAATGGTAATAACTGTCCATACTGGATCAAAGGGCGACTTTTCCACATCTTCGTAATCAATTTTCACAAGTTGAAAAGTTAATCCCGAGTCGAAAATTTGATTGCGAATTTTTTGGCATAGTACCGGCCAAAAATGTTCTGGAACCCCTGATAGAACTAACTGTGGTTTGTGTAATGCTAAAAAGCTGTGGTAGCTTGATATACCGTCCATTTTTACTGCTAAAACCAGATCGAAAACGATGAATTAAAGCGTTAATTTCTGAGTGAGTGACCGGGCTTTGGTTTGGACCCACTGACTGCAAAATGACTTGACACGACTCAGATCTTTACCAGCTGAGATGTCATTTTTCTGACATTGAATTTTCCTATTTGATACGAAGCATGAATTTTTTTTTGTTGAATACCCGTGCAAAGCCGGAAGTCCCGATATAGATATCACAAGTAATTGCAAAAAAAATAAACTTGCCTCATCCTATGTTAGATAATTTCTTAGTACCTAAATGAAAATGTAGGTACCTACGATGATTCATATTATTATTCAAGTAAATTTGCTCTAAATTAATGTACACGAAGTCATTTTTGGTTTTGAAATCGCTTTAGTACTTTTAATGTAATAAATCGCTGGACGTTAGAGTAAATAAATCAGTTACCTAAGTAGTTACGAAAATACATACGTGTCAACAAACATACAAACTTTCGCATTTATAATAAAAGTAAGATAACTACCTACCTACGCATTCTTGCGCTATGATCGGACCTACCTATAGAGATTAGTTAGAGCAATAAAACTTAATTCATTTCTAGATCGAATATATTGATATCAACATGGTATGCACGCTTGAACCCATTCTGGGAATGTTACTATTATCTATCCATTACAACTTATTTATAACAATAAATCACATACAATTTTTATAATTAAATAAAATCTAGGAACCTAGTTATGCAAAAGTATAAAAGCATAACATAATTACACCGAACACAACAAAAGATCTTTATTATTCAACTTAATGTTGGAAAACACAAGAATCACATTTTTCAGGACATCCCGCTAACAATTTTAGTATTTATATATCGAAACAATTACAATTAATCATTCAGATAAATAGTCTGCAATCATCGGCAAAAGAATAAACATTTAAAAACAAAATATGAATAAAGGTGAAAATACTCTATCCTTTCAAAGCTGCAAGCTGCAGTACAACACTGATGTATGATGTTTGTGAAATGGCAGGGAGGATGTGCTGGTTTCTTACTTTTAAACTGCTCATAAATGGTGTCGGCTTAATTTACCATAATCTGTGGTAAAGATAGCGTAGGTCCCATACCTATGCCGACTTTAGCGCAGATTCGCCGTTTTGCGATACCTACACGATCCATAAAATGAAGATGGCGTCATGTTTAAAATATGATAAGTATTAGCTGCTCCAGTACTACAAGAGCTGGGCTGTTACGACAATGCATAATACCCCCGAGATGTCCGTGATGTGATGATATCAGTTCCCCCACTCAGAGTTAGAATTAGATGGCGTCATTTGTAAACGATGATAAGTATAAGTTATAAACACTTTTCTAATCCTTAAAAATAATAGTATAATATGCAGTCGTATTTTATTAATTATCAGTTCCATTTGAGTCTGATTCACTATCAGATCCCATGTGATTCCTGTAATTTCTGCGAACTTTTTTAACGCGCGACCAAGTTGACACGGCTTGCTTCATTTTCTGATACGACGGATCGTCCGAAACGTCATCTACTGGTATATTATTGCGAGTACTACTGCCGGCTACCGTTCCCACGCCAGAATCAGAATGCTCCGGCGTTCGATGCGAATTGCCCCATACTTGTACTGTACTCTCTTCACTGCTCTCCCCAATCTCACTTTCATTTGTTTCGTTCATGAACCTATTTTGATTATAGACAGGGGATAATCGCTCGTGTGTCGATGTGCTAGGTTCGTTTATCCTCGGCGGGGGGGTCTCACTGGAATCTGAATGTCGGAAACTGAGCCTTCCGTTCCGGCGGGTACGTCTCAATATCCTTCGTTCTGGTGGGGTTTGGTTGCTTGATTCCGGCGGTTCAACGAGGGAGTCTCGGAGTGAGTCACGTGATCCGTTTATTGGTGTGGGTATGATGCTGATGAGGTTATTGGGTACAGGGTGAGGGTTCCTTGGAGATATCGGTCGACTGTTCGCAGACTGTTCATCCGCGTCGTCTGCATCATCTGAATCTGCTTCCGCTATCCTGAACAGTCCTGCTGTGGTTTGGCCCCTGTAACCTGTGAGATAGAGTTCAATTTAGTTTGGCGTCTTTCGTTGCTATCCCAGAGTAGGTATGAGTATCTTTACCTGAACTAGTACTTGGTTGAGCGTTGTCCTCGAAATTATTGTCGAAGTGGGAGAAATTGTTATTATCACTACTGTCTTGTGCTATGGCGGAGTTACCTGCAATAAATTGAACAATGAATTTTATTTTATTTTCTATTTATTGCTAAAATTTATAATTACTTATATCAGAATATGGGATGTTCACTTTACTTCTTAAATTCATGGTTTTCCTATAGCTATTGACTTTGCTTTTCCTTTTGTTGGCTGCGGCCGCGCGCGTCATATTTATACGCCTGCGCAGGGGTCGGATGATCTGAAATGAACAGGAAAACAAAAATATGACTTATGAATCATACTTTTATCCTACGGTTCAGCAACTCGAAGCTTGTCTCCGAAAAGAGATTTTAAAGTAATAATATATTTTGTCGCTATTTTTAGAATTCTTCAAACCGTACACATATTAGTGTTAATTCCGTTGTACATTAAAGAAAACTAATTCGATGGCACTTAAAAATGCTGAGAAATCAGACCATAAAAAATGTCAGAGCACTCACCCTGCCAGAATTCCTGAAAAGCAGCTGCGTGTCATCCGAATCCGTCCGTTCGCTCGAGGGAGCTGATATCCTCGAATAACTAGCCACCCTCGCAACACCGAGCGGGTCCATCAACCCTTGTATATAGTTACTGGCGTGTCCCGTGTAATTATTTGTTATCGTCATGGTCCGAGGGGTCAGTCGTCGCGGACCTCGAGTGCGCCGCGCCGGTGTGCGCTTGCCTTTAGTGCTGTTGCCTGATACGGTCTTCGATTTTGATTTGCCTAGGTGTGGTGTGCGAGAATGTTTGTTGCGACGGCTGAAACAAATCAATGGTAGGTTTTACAATGGGTCTTTTTTATCTATTTGATGGGGCTAGATGTTGAGGCGTAAGAATCGAATTCTTCAATTCAGCGCGTGATGACGTAAGAGTCCGCGATGGGAATCTACAAGGGGAAGCTTCTTTTGTGTATTTATAACGCCTCTACTGAGACTCCCAAACCGCATACTAACTAACAATAACAAATTTAATGAGGAAATACGTTTTGACATTATCATCAATAATAACCTACCTGTTAACGTTAGAACCTCGCTTGTGCTTCGAGTATCGGTGGGATAAATGCGTCAACCTTGCGGAACAACGATGAATGCTGCGGGTTCCTGAAAACAATTAATTATTTATAAACCAGCGAAGACCCACGTATGATGGCCTTCTTCGATTCTCTTGTCCAGCGTGAGTTGGATAGAGTTGGCATATTGAGTAAAATATATTTCTAGACTAAGAAGCCTAAGCCTATGATAAATAGTGTATATGTATAAGCTATACATATATATATATGTATAAGCTTAACCTATGTATACAGACAGTTGTCTTGTCTATGATTAAAATCGTATATGTCTTATTTAGACATACCTACTCGTAAGTATATACGAGGTGATTCTGCGACAATGTCATTATTAGTCATTCTGAAGTGATTAGTTCAGCAGAATTGGGACTGTGTAAAAAACCAACAAACACTTACCTCTTTTTGGAAGTCTCAGAAAATCAGCCACAATCGGATCGCCACCTGATGAATCCGAATCGTGATTTCCTTGCTCGTTGCCGCCACCGGAGCTCGACCCATTTAGAGAATCAGTTTCGTCTGCAAGGGATTCCAACTCACGCTGGACAAGAGAATCGAAGAAGGCCATCATACGTGGGTCTTCGCTGGTTGATTGCTCCGCGTAGTTATGTGAAATATACTGAAACAGAGCATTAAGCACTTTGATCGCCATCGACGCACACACCTTCCTAGTTCTACGGGTGCATTTTGAAATTAACTCAGTCAACAAATGCGGTCGAGAAGAAAACGAAGGAATATAATTGTGTAATTTTTCTTCATCATCATGGGTTTTTTTGGAACGTTTTTTTTTCCTGCTAAGCGTTTACATACTAAATGCTTAGCAGGTACAAAATCGTTCGAGGTTTTCCTCTCTACCCTGACTTAACACGCAGATATAGCCTCTAGAGGTCCTCTAGGTCTCTTAGTGGAAGAAGTTGCTCGTCGCGTCTGTTAAATTGAGGGATTAGGGAAGGGGACATATTTCTTAGAGACCCGAAACGAAAGGTGACTGTTGTTATCCACTCGAAGCAACGGTAAGGTTATCCGTGTCGTTCGATCGACGTCATCCGTCAATTTCGTTTGTTTTTCAATGTAGATAGTCACGTACCCCTGCTGCGTATGCAATCGCTGAACCTCTGTAGTGAACGCGCAGATGGGCCATTGCGACGTAATAATACACCCTCCAACTCAGCCCCTAGATATAGTGAGAGCTATCCAGAAGGGCAGCAGATTATTTCTATATACTTTTAGCACTTTCAAGTATGGTGGTTATGGTAGATCCTATCCTTCTTGTTTTGGGGAGGGATGTTCAGCAATATCGTGTACTGATATGAATCCAAAAGAAGATCTTACCAAATTCTGAACCATGCTAATATATATTAAGATAAATGAATCAATTATGCTTAATACTAATTGATATATGACTTGGCGCAGCCGGTAGGATTTAATTACCTGTCCACTGTGATGTACAAGGGAAACATATTCTTCGTGGCTGTAAATCTCACGCGGATTGTCGGAACCGTGCGCCTCTTCGAGCAGAGTGCCACGCATTTTCGGAAATTCTATAGCCGACCATACCTGTAACCAATTATAATACAAAGTTAACTACTAAACTAAACTCGATTTTTCATTATCTGCAATAAAGATAAACAGTCCACAGTACTCGTACTTAAAAACCCAAATTAACTTTCTTAGTGTTGATTTCAAAATAAAATATTTGTTGATCTTTTCTTCAATAAATATTGTTAACAACTACTTTTTCTACACTCCCGAGTATTTGCTTTTTAGTTTTTGTTTATGGGAATTTTTTACATAAATTTGCAGTTAAATGATAAATAGATAGACATTAGAGATAGATCTTAGAGGTGTGAACACAAACAAGGCTAGTAATCCCGGTCAAATTCATGATGTGTACAGTACATGGTTCGCAGGCCCATTTTGCTAAATGGTATCGTCGCAAAATCGCCACATATACACATGACACGTGTTTAAAGTAGCGATTCTGCGACGAATGGTATGGTCTTTCGTAAGCTATCTTCGATTTGGTTAAGCAGGAGTTGACATTATTTATTGTTATACATAACAATTATACATATTAAAACTAAGTAAACTAACCTGTCTTGAGCTTTTGGCGTGAAGTCAGCAAATGGTATAAACTACAATCTATGTAAAAGAGAGTAGTAACTACCTTGATGATCTTCTCAACTCCTGAGGAAGCTATGAGACAGTAATGCGGGTTGTAGCGGACCTGGTTCACTATAGACCTGTGTCCGTATAGCACCATGTGAGGTGAAACTGATGGCGGGGATTCTGAACTTTCTGGAAAGGTTAAGAGTACACAAATTATTTTATTCCACAACTACATAAGATACAGGACAAACTGTGGTGTCCAGCTACAGTAAATCGCGCTTTGTCGAAGCTCAGATTAGGTTATACTTAAGCATGTCCATAAATATCACAATTAGTATAATTTATTTAGTTATTTATCTATTAATTTATTATTTGTGTATAAATATACATAGTTCAGGTTGGTATATATTAGTCAGGTTAGCTTAAGCAACGCCATCCAATATTCTCCCTTCACCTTGGTCGCCTGGAAGAAATTTAAGTGAGGCCGCCATTTCCATGGCCTTAGATTAAGTTAATTTTATTATATTTTTGTATTATATTTTTAAGGCTATAAAAATAAAGAATCATCTATCTTGTTTGGTAATTCCCTTAAGTATCAATATAAAATAAATATATATAATGCCGGACTATCCACACAGCATCATCTAGCCCCAAGCTAAGCAGAGCTTGTGTTATGGGTACTAGATGACTGATATACATAATACAATATATATAATATTACAATATATAATATTACTACATACAGATATTTTTTTTTATACATAAAAAACGATAATATACTATATAATATACTCGTAGCTTACCCCTCTCTCCGTCGAAACTGGGCACCTTCCACATATAAAGGTTAAAATCATCAGATCCCGATATCACGAATTGATCTCCCTCGCCGGCGAAGCTGCAGCTCTTCATTGTGCACGAGTTGTAGTAATCCTGATGGTAGAACTCCGCAACTGGATCCGGCAGCTAAAATAATTATCAAGTCAGTAAATCAGTTCTAAATATCTTCATCAACATGAATATTTTACTATAAAAACTGTCGTAGTGAAACGTATCAAAATAAAAGTCAATACTTTTATTTTGTTTATTGGCTTTTAAAGGAACTGCCAGTTTCTCGCATCCTATCTGGTCACGTATTCTATGATTGACGAGACACGTTACTGCAAAAATTCTTCAACGCTCCTATTAAATAAAAACTAATTTTAGAATTGAAAGAGACATCACATTAATAACATGTTTTAAAGTTAAAGGTTTTATTATTTTAGGGGTTATTCCTACGAAAAAATAGTTAATTAAATTAAAAATTTGCTACAATATAACGTTCAGAATATAAATCAATTTGGAACAAAACTGTTGAATTAAAAAAAAAATTACACAATAAAATTTAGTAAAAAATCGGCAATTTGATACCCAAAGACCTATTTTTGGCTATTCAACTGTACTCGTACTATGAATCATTTTCCTATACAAAGCTTCAAGCTTAAAGTATTTAGGGGCAGGCATAAGGATTTTACTCACACGAACGTTATAAAGCACCGGCGACTGCCGCCGCCGCAGCGCTAAGATGTGGGTGCCGTTCGCGTTGAAACGAACGCTCATGCTGTTGTACTGGCAGTTCCCATTAGGACCGGCGTAACGAAGAAGTGGACTGTGAACAATAAATACTAATAACTATAGCAATTTGCTAATCCTTATTGAAATGATAAATCACATCTCATTGAAACAAGGGCGTCGCCAGGGGGCAGGAGGGGGGGCAGCTGCTCCCCCCTAGAGGATAAAAAAGCAACACTACATTACTTGTAGTTTCGTAAATCAATGGATAGATTAAGTACCTACATATTTTCTTGTTTTGCCGTAATTGAATAGCTCCCTCTGTTTGCTGTTATTCCTTTAGATATTAACATATATACGATTCTTAACTTTTTAAATACGTCCGAAAATATCTCATAAAATTTCGCAGCTTGTTCCGCTCGCTGTTAATTCTGTACTCTTCTGAGCTTAGGAGGTAGAGTCAATGGGCTGGCGACGCCCTTGCATTGAAAGAGGTTTATGGTTATCACTAGAGATCGGATAAAGTTAGGAATAAGGAAGCATTGCAACCTACTTACATAACATTGGTCAAATAAAATCTACTGAAAATTTGAATTAGGATCGCGAATCCTTAGATAAAAAAGTGCTTTCCATATTAGCCAACTTCTCAAATTTAGGTAATTGTGCATTCAAATATCCGGTGTCTAGTCACTAGTCATCACTCATTGGTCGCATCGCCTAGCCGCTCGGCGTCCACTCGTGCTCCTCGGGTGGACACCGCGTGGTCAATAAGTGGACCTCGCGTGGTCAACGAATTTGTGAGCAATCTACGCTTGTCTCGATTAGTTAGTATCGGACAATCGCGGTCGTGTCCCGGGTCTGATGAGCTGTGACCCTTATGCAGACTATCGAGTTCATTAAACATTCATAACAATTCGAATCATGTGCACATGTTTTTATGACATTCTCTACTGCACATCTTCTTTTTGATCTACTTACTGCTTGGCAGATCGCAAATCCCAGAGTGCGACACCGTCGCGTGCATTCGCCGAGACCACGACGCCGGCTTGCATCGGGTGGAACATTACTCCGTGGAATGGCTTTCGACTGCGCGATATCACCAATGATTCTGAAAGTTTATTTAATATTGTTAATACTAAATAACTAGCTGGGGGCCGCGGTTTAACGCGCGTAACTCCTGATAGGATTTTCGGGATAATGCTAATAATAATAATAATGCTGGACAATCCAAAAAACATAAAAAATAAGTACCCATATGATATTGCAGGTCATAAATTATCTGTGAACCAAGTTTCATCTTTGTTTTTTGAAATCCGTTTAGTAGTTTAAAGAGTAACAAATATCCATCCACACAAACTTTCGCGTTTATAATATTAGTAGGATTCTGTAAGTTTATTAAATTACAATTAGCCTAGTTTATCCCTCACCTGAGCACAATTTTTTTTATAGGTAGATTTTAAGCTATTTTTCAGTAAAAAGTTTTTATATTTTTGTTGTGACATCATAATTATTAAAATAGTTCCAAGTACTCAAAACACGTTTAATTAATTACTTGTTTATACAGCATGGTGCAAAATAATGTGCCCTTGGTAAAGTGCCAGAATCAAAACAGTCAGTAGGTGTTATTTGCTCAAAAATAAATCCCCTGTACATCTACAATGGAAAACAATAATATTCTTCTGGTTCTTGAAAATCTATACTAATATTATAAAGAGGAAAGATTTGATTGTTTGTTTGTTTGAATTGAATAGGCTCCGAAACTATTAGATCGATTTGAAAAATTCTTTCATCATTAGAAGCCTAAATTTTCCGTGATGAACATAGGCTATATAATATTTTAAAAAAAGTTAGGGATCCGCATGAAAACTTCAAATAATTATGCCGTGCGTTATATATTCAACCTCTTTTTAGGGTTTTGCCATCATCGGTCGCAAAACCCTTATGAAATCGCTTTGGGTCTGTTTTGTGTTTTGAATCCTTAATATCTCAGAAACTACTGCAGCTATTGACTTGAAATTTGAAATAATAATACATTTTGTGCGCCCGCACATATTTATAGAAAAATAAATGAAAATAAATGAAAAATCAAAATGAAGATTTTCCATACAAATTTTGAAATCGAAATTTTAAATGGAACGTACAAAGTCAAAAGTGGTATCAAATGAAAGGTACCCGTTTGTAGATTTCAAAATAGTTTTGGAAATTTTGGTAGATTTTATACTTTTTAAAATATTTTGAAAAAGGTCAAAAAAATGACCGTTCCCCCCCCCCTTATCTCCGAAGATTGCAGAGCGATCGACGTGATATGTACCAAGTGTTTGTAGATATGGATCTATATTTTACAGGAAAAATATAGAGAAGTCTGTAAAAATAATAGTTTTTGAAATATGGTCAAAAAAGGGCGGGAAAATTTTCTAAAG
Organism: Eupithecia pulchellata; assembly: GCA_963931895.1. Classification (NCBI taxonomy): domain Eukaryota; kingdom Metazoa; phylum Arthropoda; class Insecta; order Lepidoptera; family Geometridae; genus Eupithecia; species Eupithecia pulchellata. The sequence goes on along the minus strand of OZ007537.1, from coordinate 8,237,428 downwards.
GGGTGACTACCCCACCGAGTTGGGTATCAAATGAAAGGTATTAGTTTGTACATTCCAATACAGTTTTTGAAATTTCGATAAGTTTTAAACTTTTCGAAATATTTTGAAAAAGGTCGAAAAATTGACCATTCCCATCTCCGAAGATTGCAGAGTGATTGATGTAAACTGTACTAAGCGTTTGTAGATATAGATCTTTATTTTACAGGAAAAATAAAGAGAAGTCTGTAAATATAATACTTTTTGAAATATGGTCAAAAAACTAATTTTCATACAATGGCGGCTATTTCATTGAGAGTAATATCAAATCAAAGGTATGGATTTCGACAATTCAAAACAGGTTTTGAAAATCGTCTAAATTTCATACTTAGTGAAATAGGTTGAAAAAAGCCGAAAAAAAATTGTAGGTACCAACCCACTAATCTCTGTAGTAACTGTAATAGGAGTATCCTAGATAATCCACACAGTATCATTTACCCACAAGCTAAGCAAAGCTTGTGTTATTGGTATTACTACGATAGCTGTTATACTTAATAAACTATAAGTATCACATTAGATGATTTATATTTGTGTACAGAAAAGGACTAGAACACCCGAACAAATAATCTGAAGATCCTACAAATATTAGTCCCGAGGCAGGAATCAAACCTCAACCTCCTGCGTTGTAAGCCCACTGCGCCAAGAGGTTGTCATATACGTACCTACCTAAACGACAAAAGTTCAAAACCCTCGGCGCGCGAGTTACACTCGCACTTGTCGTACTTGTTCTATTATGGCTCCGCTGCTTGCTTTTTCTTTACGGCCAGTGTCAGTTATGGAGTGTCAAGTCAATGACAAAAACCTAGGATCGTTATTCTGAGCAAAAACCCCAATGCTGTGCTGCTAAAAAAAGTAAGGGATCCGTATGAAAACTGTGAAACCCATGGTTAGTGTGTATAATTTCTGAATTTTTTGTTTAATACCCGTGAAAGCCGGGGCGGACCGCTAGTATATTATATTTTGAAACTCACTACAGTCACTACCTCTCGGCGCACTCCGCGCTCGTGTTAAATTCTACAAGTACATAGCCGACCCGTCTGGACGGGTTAATGCAGCCAGGGCTGACAACACCGCTAAAATGTAATCAAATGAAAAGGCAGGGTGCATATTTCTCTTTAATAGGGACTTTACAGCATGGCGTAAGATGCTTAGGTCGAAACAAGTGCAGCAGCTATACGGATTTAAAATCTCAAATGAGCAATTGTTTTGAAAAAACATTTTTTTTTATAATGAAATTGGCGAAATTTTACTTTTTACATAATATACGATGTGCCGTGTGGTGACGGCATAATAAAGAATTTCACCACCCCAACTCATCCCGTGGGTGTCGTAAGAGGCGACTAAGGGAAACACACCGGGGGGCGGGCAGCAGCGCCCTCTGCAGAACTACTCCACTAAACTGCGATCCCCAACCCGCATGCCCAGCGTGGGGATTATGGGCAATACCCCCAAATGACAAGAACCGCCACAAAATGGCCCCCAGTTCCCGGCCGCCTCGCTATTCCTGGCCATGGTAGCGGCCACGGTAACGGCGGGGCAGGGGGTGCTAGGAATCACCGGGCTACATTAGGCTACCACACCCCACACACACTGACCCTGGCAACGTTTAACGGACGCACTCTGAGGCTTGATCACCATCTAGCGCAGTTGGAAGTGGAGTTAGAGAACATTAAATGGCATGTTCTAGGGTTATGTGAAGTCCGTAGAGAGGGGGAGGACACCGTAACCCTAGACTCGGGCCATCTTCTCTACTTTCGTGAGGGTGATAAAACATCCCAGGGTGGCGTAGGTTTCCTCGTCAATAAGGCCCTCTCTAACAACGTCGAAGAAATCTCCAGTGTGTCGACCAGGGTAGCGTACCTGATCCTTCGGCTGTCTAAGCGCTACAGCTTGAAGGTCATTCAGGTTTACGCACCGACCTCGACACACTCGGATGATGAAGTGGAGGATATGTACGAAGACATATCCAAAGCCTTACATCACACCACCAAGGCTCACTTCAACGTTGTTATGGGGGACTTTAACGGCAAGGTGGGAACCCAGACTGGCAACGAATCCCGAATAGGCCCGCATGGTTTTGGTGTTCGAAATCACAGGGGACAAATGCTCGTCAACTTCCTTGAGAAAGAGGGGCTGTTCTTAATGAACTCTTTCTTTAAGAAACAGCCCCAAAGGAAGTGGACATGGCGGAGTCCCGATTCTGTGACTAAAAATGAGATCGACTTCATCATGACGGATAGCAAGCATATATTCAGAGATGTCTCAGTGATCAACAGGTTCAATACCGGATCTGATCACCGACTCCTTCGAGGCTCTCTGAATATAAATTTGAAGCTTGAAAGAAACCGTCTGGTGAAGTCCACGCTCCGACCGAACCCAATCCAAATCATGGCGGGCACCGAGAAGTTTCAGCAGCTTCTCGGGGATAGATTCGTTGCCTTGGAACCCACTGATGACGCTGACGAGACCCTACACAATCTGGTAGAAACGCTGAGGGACGAGGGCATCAAGTTTTGCAAAAAGCAGCGTACTGGTAAGAAGTCCAAACTCTCGGATGAGACTCTTGGGCTGATGACAAAGAGACGGGAAACCACCCAAGCGACTTCGTCAGAGAGGTCAGACCTGAACAAGCGAATTGCGAAGATGGTACGACGCGACCTTCGGAGCTCTAATACACGCCTCATTGAAGAGGCGATAGAGCGAAACCGAGGGTCCAAAGTATTCACTCAGCAGCTTGGAAGGAGCCACCTGACGAAGCTTTCAACGCACGACGGAAGGACCGTTTTGTCGAAGCCGGAGATATCGGCCGAGATAGAGGACTTTTATGGCCGTTTATACGCTGCACATGCTCCCCGTTCCCAACGAGACGACCACGATTCTAGAGCCACCTTGATACGCCACTATACCGACGAACTGCCAGACATCAGTCAAGACGAGATCGTGTTAGCTCTGAGGCAGCTTAAAAATGGAAAAGCCCCCGGTGAGGACGGAATAACATCAGAGCTTTTGAAAGCTGGAGGATACCCTGTTATACAGGAGTTACAGAGCCTCTTCAACGCCGTCCTTCACAGTGGGAGAACTCCAAAGGCGTGGAGTGGGAGTTTGGTGGTGCTCTTTTTTAAGAAGGGAGATAAAACCCTTCTTAAAAATTATAGACCCATCTCGCTCCTAAGTCACGTCTATAAGCTTTTCTCACGAGTTATATCGAACCGTCTCGCCAGGAGACTCGACGAGTTTCAGCCACCGGAGCAGGCTGGGTTTCGCGGAGGATATGGTACCATAGACCACATTCACACAGTGAGGCAGATTATACAGAAGTCCGAAGAGTATAATCAGCCCCTGTGTCTGGCTTTTGTGGACTATGAGAAGGCCTTTGACTCCGTTGAAACCTGGGCTGTTCTACAATCCTTACAGCGATGCCAAGTAGACTATCGTTATATCGAGGTGCTGAGATGTCTCTACGAAGCCGCTACGATGAGTGTCCGAGTACAGGACCAGCAGACTAAACCGATCCAACTGCGCAGAGGAGTGAGGCAGGGGGATGTCATATCCCCGAAACTGTTCACGAGCGCGTTGGAAGATATGTTTAAGACGCTGGACTGGAAAGACAAGGGCATCAACATAAACGGCGACTACATCTCACACCTGCGATTCGCTGATGACATAGTCTTAATGGCGGAGTCGCTAGAGGAGCTGAACCGGATGCTGGACAGTCTAGCTTCAGCCTCCCGATGTATCGGTCTTGGCATGAATTTGGATAAAACCAAAGTCATGATCAATGCCCACATTGATCCAAGACCGGTGATCGTACATGGCCACCTTCTCGAAATTGTTTCTGAGTACACTTACCTCGGGCAGATTTTGCAGTTGGGTAAAAACAATTTCGAGAAGGAAGCCAAGAGGAGGATCCAGCTAGGCTGGGCAGCGTTCGGAAAACTACGTCGAGTCTTCTCGTCATCCATACCGCAATGTTTGAAAACGAAAGTTTTTAATCAGTGCGTCCTACCAGTCATGACCTACGGAGCTGAGACGTGGACACTCACGATAGGGTTGGTCCACCAGTTCAAAGTCGCTCAGCGCGCTATGGAAAGAGCTATGCTCGGAGTTTCTCTGAAGGATAGGATTCGTAACGAATACATCCGACAGAGAACTAAAGTCATCGACATAGCTCACAGAATTAGCCAACTGAAGTGGCAGTGGGCCGGCCATATTTCGCGAAGAACCGATAACCGCTGGGGTAAACGTGTTCTTGAGTGGAGACCGCGACTCGGTAAACGTAGTGTAGGACGCCCTCCGACCAGGTGGGATGACGATCTGCGAAAGACTGCTGGCAGATGCTGGATGCGACAAGCCGAAGACAGGGCGCTATGGCGCTCATTAGGGGAGGCCTATGTCCAACAGTGGACTAACATAGGCTGATGATGATGATGATGATAATATACGAACGTGATTTAAGATGAAAGTTGTCATCTTAAATCACGTTCGTATATATGTGTCACAGTTTTTCACTTATTTTCACTAAATGTGGCTTGGAAGCTTTGAAGCTACATTTTTTTATATAGTCTTATCGTTTTGACTCGTACTCTCGACAGACTGAACTCGTCGAAATTCAAATCGCATGTCGACAACCCTAGCTTTTTTATATCACGCCCCACTGATATATAAGTTGTTAATGTCAGAAAAAGTCAGCAAATTTATGGGCGGGTGAACAGCGCAGTGCGAGCTGAACTGCATTTTATTGTAAGGTGGCAGAGTATCTTTTTAATTGAAGGATTCCGCGGAGTGCACCTTCTGTACTTTAGTACTATATAGGTATTCTGTGCTACTGAGCAAAAACGTTCCTCATTTTATTCAACATTTTGCACTCACTACACACTACACACTATACAGATGTCTTCTAAAGAGGATGATGATGTGGTAGTACATCATCATCCTCTTTAGAAGACATCTGTATCATCATGGTGATGATAACATAAAAAGTAAATTGCTATTTACCATGAACAGACTGCCTTGTGTCAAAAAGGAGCAACCGGCCATCGTTTCCAGCAGTGGCAACCACTTGCTGGTTGAAAGGATCAATGCTGAGGCTGCAAACGGCCCTCTGATGCTGAAGTACTTCCAGTGGAGCTAGTCTCTCAAGGTCATGCACTATTACCTAGGTAATACAGAAAATAAAATCTTACATGTTACGAAATTTTATAGTTTTTTTTGGAAACCATGATTTTAAGAAAAATTGGTGAGAATGTTGTACTTCGAGAAGACTAAAATAGGCTTTAGGGCTTCTTACATAACTTAAGTAAAAAGTTTGTTTTTCATACTGACAATTGTATGTAAGAAATTGAATGTTGTGCTAAGCTTTAGGTTACCTATGCATAAAGCTAAGCACAGCATTTTATATCTTACCTATTTAAATAATTATTGACATGTATCTAAATCACTTTTCTTAGATTTAGATTGGCAAAACAAACTTAATATATGTATATTAGACACATAAGTTATTAATATGAATGTACTAGTAGTGAACAAAAAAATTTAAGTAAAGAGAAAATCAATAATACCTTGATTTTTATTTTATAGTTATTAACTGTATGAAATTTGACTATAATAAGTGCTTATTATGTATGCAGAAATAAAGTTATTGAAATCTGAAATGTAAATCACAAAATATTCCAGGTATTTACCTGATGATCTAGTCTGCTTATCAGAGAACCCTCTGAAAGATAAACTATGAGCAGGTAAACTTTTTTAGTTTGAAGAATTCATTAATAACAAGGTGCAGTTAACTCATATTCATAATAAAATTTAATACGTCATTTCACAACCACTATAAATTATTATTCTTTACTTATTTCTTTAGAGTACTTACAATATCATCATTTCCTCCGGAATATATCTTCTGGTTGTCCACAGTGATGCCAAGGCTGAATATGTTTGATTGATGTGTAACCTTCATGGCTACAGGCTTACCATGATCCAAGATGGCCTGGCCCAATTGCCATAGCATCACCCTCCTGTCATCTCCCCCTACAAAATATTTATTTATTTTATTTTTATCAGTTAACAAAAAACAATTTATTCAGGAGATAAGTTTTTTGTTTCCTTCCCACAAAATTCCCTGTGCTGTAAGTCAGCCTCATTTTATATAAATATAACTAAAGCTAATTTTGTTATAACCACAGATGTAAAAATTCTAATGATCACAGGAAACTGAATATTATGAGAGAAAGAAAATAAAGAAGAAGGAAAATACATTTATTCTGATAGGTACGGGCAGGGTACAGGAATAACAAAATTTAAACTAGAGGTCTAATCATATGGGTTGGTTACTACAAAGAACCCTCACTGTATTAGTAATATTAACAGGAAGGTAAGCCTTCTAGCCACCTTCTTGCTGATGATTGTGACTGATGCAGTTAGTTACTGATAGATGCTTGTAGTTCTGATGAAAGAGTTCGAGTACAAGAGCACCTTTAAGGTCAGCTTTAGAGAGAAAAGTAAATCTAATTTACCTGATACGAGCAACTCGCCATTGTTGGAGAACTCGATAGCATTTACACACCCAAAATGGCACGACAAGTCTTTTCTATACAAATTCCTAGCAGCATGTAGACGGTTGTTGAAAAATTGCGTTCTAACTGCTGGTATGAGTCCATATTCCCTCTTATTTATGTATGGCAAAGGGCTTGCAATATTCGCCATGTTTACACTTTACAATAGATCCACCATTTTCTTTCTCACTCAAGACAACACAAAACAAAATATTTCCAGGGTGCAGCAACCAGCAACAATCAGCTGTTTTTTTATTTTTAAAACTAAAAAACGTTCCATTCCGAGACGTCAAACAAAATGGAACTATCAAATTGAAATCCTTCGATGAATGTACTTTGATATGCGTGCACTAACATTATCATGAGAAAGTTTTTTACAAGTTTTACAGAAACTAGAGGTGGCTTTGTTGACAGTCAAAGGGATGTTAGACTATTATACGTAAATGCAACAAAGTCATAAAATGCCATACGACTTGTAGTTTTCTGCGTTAAACGAATCGTATGTGTAGGTTCAAGAACCGGAATCATGCCCACCATCACCTACAGAGAGAGAGAGAGAGAGAGAGAGTAGGTAGAGTCCAATATAATATAGTAGCGCTGTCATGTATTGCTCATCTGCGTACGGTCAACAGCCATAGCCCTTACAAAAAAAAATGCCGTCTAACAAAGAGAACAAAACCACTACCTACATCTTAGAGCATTTTAGAACCTAAGACCTACATAATAATCTAATGTCGATCTATGATTTCCATATAAGGCAACCTACTAACAAAAAAAATACTATCACTACCACCCCGTCACACAACAGATCATTCGGATGTAGAATAGCTAGTACCTAGGTACTAGCTATTCATTCGTCGGATGATGTCGATACCTATGACTGGTACACAGAATAATAGCACAGTATAAATATAGACAGTATGGAAACTACCTACAAACGCTCGAAACGGCTCATTCAAACAAGCATGCGCATCTACGAGAGCTTGGTACGGTGCAGCAGCTGATGAACGTTCCCCGCGCGCCAACAGCGCTGTTGTGTCTGCGCGCGCCCTAAACTTACAACCCTATTGCTATAATGGAGCGTAGGTATTTATTTTATCAACTAGGCTTAGTTTCCATACTGTCCATATGTATACTGTGATGATAGGCTAGTAGTTATGGAGAGATATGATTGGAGAGAGAGAGATATCGTACCGTATATCTCTCCTTAACTACAAGCCTATCATCACAGTATACGGCGCCGCCGCCCGCGGGGGCAGCGGCGTGGCATAGGCAGCCTTATTATTACCCAACTAGAGGTCCACCCCGGCTTCGTACGGGTATTTAACAAAAAAATAAATTTTCATGGCTTATCCTAATTTTTTAAAGCATTCTTATAGCCTATGTTCATCACGGAAAATTTTGGATTCCAATGGTGAAAGATTTTTTCAAATCGGTCCAGCAGTTGTTTCGTAGCCTATTCAAATCAACAAACAATCAAATCTTTTCTTTTTATAATATTAGTAGGAATATGACGACCAGGCTGTACGACAGCGGTACTGGCGGCATTACTGGCAGAGGCGCGTAACACCTTGAACCGAACCAGAGGTTTTGCGATTAGTACGGGAAGTTAGGAGATCCAATATAGTGCCAGTGTTATAAAAAATAAGTCAACATCATCATCACCAGCCTATAATAGTCCACTGCTGGACACAGGCATCCCCTAATGAGCGCCAAAGATGGCACTATCATTTGGGGGTTAATACCAAATCTCCACGCTAGGCATGCGGGTTGGGGATCGCAGTTCGGTGGAGTTGTTCTGCAGAGGGCACTGATGCCCACCCTTCTGTGTGTTTCCCTTAGTCGCCTCTTAAATTCGTAGTACTACACATTTTTTTTAATCAAAGTAATGTCTTTTTTCCGTAAAATGTTTAATCTTCAATATTTAAGGTACTTTCCCTCCATGTGGCATAGCGATGAGACGCCCTGTATAGTTATTCCGTGTCTAGATACGATTTTTATTTCTACTAAGTTTATAAATTATAAGTATAAAATTAGTTATTAATAATTATTACGTCTTCCAGGAGCTCACTGTGTTTCCACAGTTGACAACATCTCAAAAAAATATGTAAATTCAGAAAAAGAAGCAGGCAATTTCGAAAATTAAACTCCATTGTAAATGGCCATTTGAGAAGTCTGTCCGAGGATGGACCGAGGTTTTGACTTCGTAGAAATTTTTTGTACTATATAGAAGTCAAGTCACTTTAAATCACATAAAATTTGGCTGTCAATGTCAATCATTTTTTTTTTGTTGTCTAAAAAACGCGAGACAAACACAGTGAGAACACGTGAATTTTCTGATATAAACCGTAAACTTACATGGTTTATTTATACCTTAATCGATTTCTAAGCTATAAACGATATAACTTCAACGAATCTTTATTCGCTCTACTAAGATGGTAGTGGCTGAAACAATGAGTAAAGCTTCACTTAAAGTATCGGGTAAGTAAATAACTTCATATCTATTTGCTACATTTGCTTCGTAAAACATCGCTTATGTATTGATGATTCTGTTTTTTCAGTGTCGGACTCTGATTCTTCAAGTATAGAAGAGTCCGATGTAGAAAATGAAGCGGATTCGGTTGAAGAAACAATGGAAACAGACGAAGAGAGTCTGGCATCTGAAGAGGCCAAAGAAAGTGTTTTGATGGCAAATGAAGGTTGGGGTGACTCAGTTTCCAAAATCCTTGGATCAAAAAAGCCTAAAAATAAGAAAACATTAGTATTATCAAGAGCCAAAAAACATTCAGAGGTTGTGAAAACACAAACAGACGAAAAACCCTCTTTTGAAGTAATTGGTGAGTGTTCAGAAAAGCCTGAGATAAAATCAGTGAAAAAAGAAAAAATTGAACCACCTGCTAAGAAAGTTGTAAGTATTTCAACTAATTTTTCTATCTGTTCTCTTAAATTTTTTTTTACTATGCATTTACAATTAAATATTAACAGATGTTGTTTTATATTATAGAAACATGATAAAGCTTCAATCAGACAAAAACCTAACATACTAGAAAAAGACAGAGAAAGACTATTAAATAAAATAGCTACAAAAGGTGTAGTTCAACTTTTCAATGCGGTAAGAAACCAACAGAAGACCGTGGAGAAGGAATTGGATAGAAATGATATTTCTGAAGTCAAGAAAGAGAGAATAAGGAAGAAGTTTGACAAAAGAACTTTCTTAGACACACTTATGGGCAAAAGTAAATCAGTCGTTGTTGATGAGGCAAAGTCAGGTTTGAAGGATGAAGTGAAAGATGAGGATGCTCCAAAATGGAATGCTTTGAGGTAAGAACGCCTATTTTTCTAGAAAACAAAGTATGCAAAGTTCATCAATATGCATACTGTTTGGTTCCAATGATTTATGTAGTTTTATTGGTGTCCTTTCTCTGTCTTGCAGGGATGACTTCATGATGGGAGCTAAAATGAAGGACTGGGATAAAGAATCAGATGATGAATGAATGCAAGCATAAATAAGGTGTTAATATTTTTAATAAAATTGTAAATTATGTCTGTTTTAATATTTAAATGGCTATTAACCATAATAAAAACAATCATAAATAAATAGTAACAAATCCATTGAACTTACATAAAATAATTCTTATTTTTTTTTTTTTTAAATTCATTAAAAAAACATCATTTAATGCTGGATAATCCACACAGCATCATCTAGCCCCAAGCTAAGCTGAGCTTGTGTTATGGGTACTAGATGACTGATATACATAATACAATATTATTAAATAGATAGATATTTTATATTTGCCATACATATTACAAATATGAGTTAAAAAGTAATTAAGATTTTAAATAAATAGGCACTGTATGATAAATATCACTTAGGAGCCATTAATGCCACAAAATAGGACTTACAGAATACTTTGTAGCAGATACATATTTCACAACTATTTACAAATTCAACAAAAGTTTAACTTGCTATAGATATGTACAGAATTCTAATAAATAATACCTAGGAGCAAGTTTAGAACATAGTCCGTCTTATTTTGGAATAACAAAGAATCAAAAAAGAAGTACCAGTCATTTGTCAGATAAGAAATAATTAGTTTACTTGATGAGCATAGTATAGGCATCATTTCCCACAGAGTGCTGGGTTATCTGCTTAGGCAATGTGGAATAGATCTTGACAGGTAGATTCCAGACCATGGTCTCTATGGGCACATTCAATGGTGCATTCCACACTTCCTCATTGTTGGGGATGATCTTCTCATTTGTAGTTACAAACTCGAAATGAAGGCGCCATTTTAGTGACACTGAAAATAGAATAATGAACCTTCTTATATGAAATAATTATTATGTAACTTCATAATAATTATTAGATATTTAATGATTTTATTATTCAAGAAGTATGAAAAACAAAATAAATATAATAAAGCTTCATATATGTTCATGAGAGCCATAAATGCTCTTTGTTGGGAAGAAGCAAAACACCTCAAGATCTACCTGAAAGTGAACATCAGATAATGCACCACAGCATATCGCTGCATGTTTATTGGATATCTCTATTTGTTCGGTAAAGACGCAAAGCTAGCTCCAACGCACTTGCGAACATGCTTATAGCTTGCTATTTCTGAGATTCTGGGAATAAATATATTGACGACCTCTGTGGCGCGGTTCGATTCCCGCCCTAGGACAAATTTATGATCAGCAGATATTTGTTCACGGTGTTCTGGTTGTTTTCTATGTATAATAAACAAAATATCTATCTTAGTGATCTGTTGTATTATGTATATCAGTCATGAAGTGCCCATAACACAAGCTCTGCTTAGCTTGGGCTAGATGATGTGGATTGTCCAACATTATTTATTAATTAGTCCACACTATTTAGTGACCATGGAAGAGGTGTGAGTTAGCGAGGGTGTATCCTACCTTCATCAATATCAAAAGCTGGCGTGATGTGTAATGGTATTGGCAGGATGAGCTGCGAATGCGTCAATCCAAGAGTAACTTCATGGTAGCGCGCTACAGTCATGGATCGGCTGCTTGTGTCTTTACTGATGTTCTTTGAAGGGGATTTTGACTTCACTATTTCTTCTGGTTGTAATGATACCGACACCTAAAAAGAATGCAAGAATATTATTAAGTATTCTTCAAGTCTATTTAATTTAGGTCTCTTGTTCACGACACGGTTTCTCATAAGAAACTAGGTGTTAGTCGATAACTACGTTACATAGACTCGACACGATGCCGCCTTCACACAAGTGAAATAACACACATTATGTGAACCAAGCCAGAAATTATACAATATGAAAATAATAAAAATAATAATAATGTTCCTCAGGCACACATCATCCTGTTTCATAACTAATAAGGAAATACACGACTCCCTGATGGTCCTTAAAGTTGAAGAAAAAAATCTCAAGTGGTTGAAAAATAAACCATATTCTAGATTAGAAGGAAGAGGAGTACAGATTCTTAATCATAAATGTCAGCACCACACTCAATGAATTCACTTAAAGTCAATGACTGATTGCAGATGTAGAAAAGAGAAAAAATATTTATGACTTTTACCTGCATACAATTAACAGTTCCAACAGAAAAGTCAAATGTGCCCACAATATCCTCTCCAAGCTTGTAAGCGGACTTGAATAAACAGAATCTGCCAACCTTCCCTCTTGTATTGGTAATCATGTAGGAGTTTGGACTTCTTCTTGCTGTGAGATTCTGAAATCAAGTTTTTTATTTCAGTTATACTTATTCAACACTGATTAATAGCTATATATGTGATGAATATGATAGCTAAGCTACACAAATTGTTTCTTTTAAGCTTAAAACAGCTATGTCTAAGGTAGTTTGCTGTGTACTTGTCTAATGCTCATATACCTGTAAAACTTGCAATGCCATTGTCAAAGGAGTTTCAACTTTTCTCTCCTCTGAAAATGGATTAGTAGGCTGTAGTTCCTCAGTTGTCTCATTCCCACATAATGCTGCCAGGTCCTGCAGGTTCATTATAGGACTTATGGGAAGCACCCTGAATGGTATACGGGCCATTTTTATATGAGAACCAACTTTTTGTGTTGCAATAGTGATCTTGTATGAATATTTCACAGATGTGCCCCTGTATGATGGAGGTGCTTCTATAGGTAGGGATTCTCTGTACCAAACTGAAAGACATATTTATATTCAAACATAAACAACTCAAAACCACAAGAAATAAATTAAAAGTTTTGTTTACATGCTAGATCTTTTTTTTACTTACAGGTTTTGGTCTCTCCAAGAGGTATGGTTAGGTCACAGAATAGTATTTTAGGCTTAGTATGGAACACTACTTCCCCAATATCACAGTTGTTGACTTCAAGTGATGTAGTTCGCCCAATAGTGGGTGTTTTGTCTCCGGTATTCCCAGATGTTGAGTAAAAACAATGTATCTGTGCTGATGCCCATGCTAAATTTTCTAATGCATCACTGCAAGAAACAATAAAATTGGTAACATGTGTCTAGTATGTTGAAGTATGCTAAGTGATGAGGTGGATGGGATTTATCAGAAATAGGTTACCAATGGCTTTGAGAGTTCCTGTGCTCAGGTTGCGTGGTGTAGCAGAAGGATATACAGCATTCTAAAGCTTCTCCAGCCAGATAGACTGTGCCAGTAGTTAGTTTAGCTGATAGTTCTATCATTTTACTGGCAGAGTTAGTCTGTAAATCCAATGTGTTAAGCTACAGTACACAAAGACAGATAGATCCCACTTGAATTTGTTTTCCCAACTCTCTGCAAGACAGAAACTTGAATTATGTAAAATATCTTCGCGATTTTCTTTTCGCACTCGCACATTTGTTTTGTGTTGACAAACAATTTTTTTTTTCTGACTGAACGAACGATACCAAGCAAGCAAACAGACAATAAATTCGAACCAACATTCTCGGAAATTGCCGTTATTCCAGATTTTTATTTAACCATTCCAATTCACGCAGAGCTAATGTTTAACAATAAATAAAATTACAACTTAAGTACGTAGAACGGAACGTGAAAGTTTAACGAATGGCGCATTTGAATCAAGACTGAATTTTAGAAAAATACAAATCAAATCAAGTAATTTTCATGATACAAATGTTATTTAAACAAAATGCTCATATCAGATGGAATAAATCATGGCAGATTGCAGTCTATTATTGTAGGAGAGCTGAAAAAAGCTGGTTTAAAACATCGTCTAAAGAAAATAATCTTGAAAAATGTGAAAGTAAGTGGAATCATGAGCTTCCGGTGACAATTGTAATATAATCAACGTATTTCTATAATTGTTTGATTCTTTCAGGATCATAAAACGGTGTTTGGAGCGCCTCTAGTGAAAGTGCCATCGTGTAGTGTTATTTGTTGTGGAAGCACCTTGAGTGTACCAATGGTTGTTACTGAAATGTCTTCTGTGCTCAGAACGAATAGTCATATCGAGGGTTTGTTTCGCAAAGCTGGATCTCAAAACCGCCAAAAAGATATCAAGGTTAGTATAAACCAGGATACACAAAAACTTTCTAAATCAATCAGTGATAAATAAATATTGATAAAATATCTTCTTTATTAAGACTTCTGACTAACTAAGGAGCCTTTTTGTACATTCCAGCGCCTACTAGATGCAGGTGGATGCGTATCAGAAGGCCACCATCCAATAGACGTTGCCAGTGTCTTGAAACTTTATCTCCGATGTTTACCGGAGCCCCTGATCAGCGCTGAGGTTCAAGATCTCCTGCTTCGATGTAGGATCACAGCTGGTGATGATGCCTTAACACCAATACTGCACACACTATTGCTACTGCCTGTCTTACATGTGCATCTGCTGCATTATATTATGGAGGTAAGAAATATCTTAATGATATGTACCTAGTTACTGACTTCCTAACAACATCATCACCAGCCTATAATAGTCCACTGCTGGACATAGGCCTCCCCTAATGAGCGCCATAGATGGCATCATTATGTGGGTGTTATTGCCCATAATCCCCACGCTGGGCATGCGGGTTGGGGATCGCAGTTCGGTGTAGTTGTTCTGCAGAGGGCGCTGCTGCCCGCCCCCCGCTGTGTTTCCCTTAGTCGCCTCTTACGACACCCACGGGAAGAGTTGGGGTGGTGAAATTCTACGCCGGCACCACACGGCACCTGACTTCCTAAGTATAGGATCAAATACTTGTACTTTGAATTGGTAAAATTTAACTTATTTAGTCGCAAATAGGAAAACCCCACTACATATAACAAATTAAAACTCTTGTCCGTCACTACTCGTTGCGCACTATTTATCCAAAGTTATTTATTTATCAAAACTTGCTCACGGTTAATTTTGATCTCTACCCAAATTATTACAGAGATATTTTTGATCTAGTAATGCAGAAGCCATTTGAATTTCAGCTCTTAAAGTTCATTTCATCAAAGCACAAAGACAACAGAATGGACTCTTCAAACCTGGCCATAGTATTAGCTCCGAGTATTATGCCACTGCCGGCTGCTGCATCGGCCCAGAGACTGGAACACCATGTTGCACTGGTCAAGGTATGGTAGAGATTAAAAACTATCTAATGGTAATTGGTATAAATAGCCAGCAAATCTTGGCTGTCTCAAAAAAAAATAAAAAATTTTCAATTTAGAATAATGAAGGTTTTCTATTTACCTATTTATTTTAATCAGCCAATGACAATGCTGTACGTCATGCATGTACGCGCGTACCGAGTGGTGCGATAAATCGCCCGCCGCAGTCGCTCACTCGCTTAAAAGCTAACTTATTAGCAAAGAAGCTAACTTATTTTAAAAGTTCGCAAATAAAGCAGGTAGGTAATAAAAAGTAGTAAAAAATATTATCCGAAAACCAGCTAGCAAGTTTCTTCCATCTAACTTACAATGCAAGTTTCCATTCTGTGATGATACCATTGTCATAGTGAAGTTGTAGAGTAGGCCACTGGTTTTAATCAGCCTTAAAAGACAGAGTTCTCCGACATAGTTTATTCACTTTACTTTACAAGTGACTGCTGATATTCAGCAATGGGTTGTTACCAAGTAAAGGAATTTGCATAAAACAACATCAGTGAGTGTTGAAATAAGTTTCTAATTGGGGATGTTTCAGTGATTCAAATAATATATACATTTTTTTACTATAAAAACTATTGTAGTTTGATGAATTCATTATGAATGTTAGCGGGTTAGCTACGAACCTATTATATGTTGTAAGAACACCAACGTTTCATCCCTTAACGAGGGACTTCATCAGGGTGAGTGCGGCTCACGTCTCACGTCGCGCCCGTACCGCCTCTGAGGCGGTACGTTGGTGTTCTTACAACATATAATAGGTTCGTAGCTAACCCGCTTACATTCATAATGAATATATAAATTAACAATTCTATTTCTAACAAAAATAGAATAATTATCAACATAAATAAATAAATTTTACAATAGTATTAACTTCCTACCGGAAGTAACCTTATTAAATTACAAATGTATTATTAAAATTCTAATTTCCCACTTAACCAAGATATGCACTGACATCTTGCATAGGAGTGTATTGTGCATAATGTGCATTATCCCCAATAATCGCAATAGGATGAATAATTATAAAAGCCAATAATTATAAAAGCCATCATTATAACTGAAAGCTAACACTACCTTTATTTACTTATCACAGATGTTCATTGAAAACGCGCAACACATAGGACAGCTAACCAACGATCTCATGAACCAGTTGGATGATGATTCAGATGTGCATCTTGTGAGGCGGAAGAAGAGGCGTAGCGGATCACTCAACCGTAAGCACAGATTAAATATTACTGTAAGCTATTGCTGAGGATCTTTTTAAATAAATATAAATTACAAGTGGTCCGCCCTGGCTTCACATGGGTATTTAACAAAAATTTAATTTTTCATGCGGATCCCTAATTTTTTTAAAAATATTTCTGTAGTATATGTTCATCAGGTAAGATTTAGGATTCTTATATCTTATATTGAAAGAATTTTTCAAATTGCTCCAGGAGTTTCGGACATTTGAACAGAAAATCAAGTCTTTCCTCTTTATAATATTAGTATAGAATAACTTGATACTTCCATGGGAATACTGCACTTTTCTAGGGTTAATAGTTGCTTTTGTGTTAATCTATGAATAAGGTATCCTGGTACCAAGTTTCATCCCAATCCATTCTGCCGTTTGAGCATAATCTTCTACATGCTCAGCGGGAAAATGGATTGGGACTTATAAACATACACATAAATACAAATTGCAACGCTTTATAGCGCCCCGCACGAATATTTATATATTCTTGTGATTGGAATCCATGAAGAGCACTTCCAGACCCAGGAAATGTGGTTAAGGCGCATACAGCACCTAAACTAGCGCCACCACCTACTTTATGTTATTATTCTGTTTAACAAAGGAATTTTCAAAAATCCATCGTCCAGTTTGTGATACCTATCATAAGCTTTTTTTTAATGCCTCTGTAATAGTTTTATTCTATTTAGTTTAGGAAGAGATACGAAAATAGATTTTGGTGGCCACCAAGGGCAACTTCGTATCTCTTCCTAAACTAATTTTCCTAAACGATTTTTGAAAATTCCTTTGTTAAACAGAATAATAACATAAAGTAGGTGGTGGCGCTAGTTTAGGTGCTGTATGCGACTTAAATAATAGTATATGCTTTGGACAATCTTGAATATTTTGATGTAGTTCGCCACACATCTTCTGACACGTCTTCCATGTCACGGCGGCGTTAAATCGCGAGGACTAAGAGAAAAGAGCAGCATTTGCCCAGCTGCGGGACAGATATGACAGGGGCAGCACCAATTGTATTTATTTCTTCCCTAGATCATTGTTTCTTCTTTTCATGTCGAACCTATTTATGACGACCTCTGTGGCGCGCTGGGCGAAGGTCCGCCTGCGACGCAGGAGGTTGCGGGTTCGATTCCCGCCCCGGGACAAATATGTGTACGATCTGCAGATATTTGTTCAGGGCGTTCTGGTCGTTTTCTATTGATAGTAAAAAAACATATCTATATACATATGTAATAATATTGTATTATGTATATCAGTCATCTAGTACCCATAACACAAGCTCTGCTTAGCTTGGGGCTAGATGATGCTGTGTGGATTGTCCTTCCCTTGTTTATTAGAAGTTCAATTAAATTCCTTAACTCCTAGGTATGCTAAGCGGCCTACGCAAGATGGTATCCGGCTCAGTAAACACGCCGGCTACAGTGCGAGAGACCGCCAAGACGCCGGTGCTAAGCAAATCAGCGGCCAAACGCAAGTTTGACTCATACGAGGGACTTTCAGCCAAGACTAAGTAAGTGGTTCTAGATTGAAAAACTCGAGCACAATCACAGGAGAGAGTCAAGACTTTGTGTCATCTCATCATAATCCATTATCTCCATTGTGTGCGGGTTCTATTGAATTATAATGCAGCATGCATATAAGATATTTGTAATAAGGTTAATATTTTTTTATGTTTCCACAGGAAAGCAATCACAACGAATCTAGCTCAGAAGGAGATCACCTACACACCAATGAAAATGTAAGATTTCAGTATTTATAAATTCTGATTTTCTGTCAGACCCTTAAAACGTTTCACATTTATAAATATTTATCCTTGCAGGGGTATCGAACGTAAGCGATTACGTTTAAGTCTCATGGACGCAAGGAGTACACCGGTAATAAACAAAGACATCAGCTCGCACAAGAACTCAGAGACCAGTATTAGCAGCGAAGACATGCTCACGTCCTCAGAGCATTTGTTCAGCGCTCACGACACTATAGATCTCTCCCCCGAAATGAAACAACGAGACAAAGACTACGTAAGGATATCCAAACTAGAATACGAGGAGATCAAAAGCAGAGTATCGGCTATAGAGAATAGATTATCGCGGGAATTCACTGATGTCATACCCAAAATACAACCACTACAGCAAGTACAAAATGTTTATGAACAAACGCTGGAGGATGCCGCTATGTACAATAACTGCCCTAATTCAGACAACCTTGCGAGGCGACTGAGCAAAGAGCTGAAGATAAGGCCAACAGCAGAGGCGAAAATAATAAGATCACCTAGTGCGCGGAAAATAGGCTCGATCAGACGCCGATCAAAGGAAAATCTCACTAAAATAGTCAGACACAAGTCCTGGAATGTGTCCTCACAGTCGCAACCTAGTCAAATCGCTAACAGGTTCTACCCGTATATAGGGTTAGGACGAAGAGAGAGAACCAGTACGGCGAAGCCAGATCTAGCACTCCCAAAGATGGAAACTTCAAATGAGTGGGATGTTTCAATGTCGGAATCCTTGAATGACTCCAATACCAGTCGAAATAATAAGTACCAATTACGAAAAAGTTTTATATCCTACTTCAGCCCCGACAAAACTATGAATAGACCGCCTGCGCGTAGATCTCTCAATATAACTTCTAATAACAGTTGGGACAACACTTCGGAAAACTCTATGAATAACACATTAAATTCGACGGGAAAGTCTAATAAATTGAATCAAATGAGTCGAGATGATTATCTGGTTAGTAAGAATTCTAAGCTTCCGTTGCCGAGTTCGTCGCCTGCTCAGCAGAAGTGGCGAAGTGCTGCGACTTTCTTCATGACCAAGACTGGTGAGCTGGAGAACTCGGGGGAAATGGGAAGACCTTCCGTGAACAAACTTAGAAAAAACGCTGGTGCTGTGTTGGCGAAAGCCAAGATGTTCGAATCAAGCTCCGATAAATCTTCCGAGGCGGAAAAGACTGCTATCACAGGATTTGCAAGAAAACCAAGAGTCAGCGGACAAAATCAACTCAAACCGATGAAAGTTACAACAACCTATATCAAAGCAAGAGATCCAAACAATTTGAATGAAAATCATACGCGTACCACATCAGAAAAGTCGAGGACTGGAAATGGACACACTCCTCCTAAACCAAGAATAAGTCAAAGCAGAAACGACTATGATTGGCGGAATAACCGGAAAACGACGCCTCCTCCCAAAAAAGTAGTTTCACCAAAGAGTAATGCGAACGTTACTCTGCGAACGCCTCAGATACCTCTTATGAGAAAACCTTTAGTTACATCTAAAACTAATCGTCCAGTTCTTAACAATGATGTGAGAAAAACCAACACGCCCTTAAAAGCAGTACATGTTTCTCCAAGACGAAAATCTCCTAGGCAAAAGTATTCAACGAATTATTAAGGATGATATCAGTATTTTTACCTAACCACAGAGTGTGTTGATTCAATCACTCTTTAGATGTAGGTATTACAAATTTAAAGTGGCCATGTGTTTTTAAGTTAATGTGAAATTTAAAACTAAACTATGTACATACTTATTTTTTTATTAATATATAGATCAAACTCTACAAATCTTTTTATACTTCATAATCATAAGTTACAAGGAAATGGTTTTACCATTTCCTTGTAACTTATGATACTTAAATCTATTCATTCCAAAAAACCAGGGATTTGATAAAATAACCATGAATAAGTTTAGGGAAATGCTACATATCCCTTAAAATGTGGAATCATCTCTAGGAGATGGTAGTCATAAAGATGTAGCCGTGTCGCAAGGTTAAAAGTAAGGATAGGGGTGCGTTCAGAGGCTCAGGGTGCGGTTGTTTGGTGTAAATTTTAACTTACCCAAAGGTTCAGAACGAGTCGGTTGTTTAACGTCAAAGTTGACATTATCATGACAAATCTGACGTTACAGTTGCCGGACGTTCGTTTGTTTTGTTTTTGTTTTGCGGTTACTTTGAGGTAAATTGTATCTACTGACTGTAACTACGATCTATAACTGATAAATACTGAAAATTTTTAAATTTACTGTAGAAATCTTGATATTTAAGTAGATAACAAACTATGACAATGGAAAATATGACAGCTGTCAATGTCAGATTGTTTTTCGTCGATCGAATTACGCCGGTAAAAAGTTGCAACCGTCGGAGGTTGTGAACGCTCTAGTTAATAACAACCGAGCGTTTCCCCTGAGGTTATGAACGACCTAGTTGCACTCCGAGCGCGCTCGAGCGTAGGTTGTGAACGCAGCCTAGTATAATTAAATTGAAATAGGATCTGTACTGTATACTTGTTTTTTTTGCTCTTGTATTGTAATCATATCAGCCTTTGTATCTGCTCTATATAATGTCTGAAAAGAATACGCCCTTAACTATGCCATACGCATAACGCTCGTTAATAACTTTGTAGCCTTTAATTTTTATATGCGGGCAAATAATCATAATCACCAAAAGATTCGCTAAAATATTGAATTAGGCGCGAATGTTTCAACTTTGGAAAACGAAAAAAGTTGACGGATGACGTCGGATGGCAGGTCCCACAGAAAGAAGGGTAGGTATAGTCCGGCAAGTATAAGTTGGCGGTGGCGATTTGAGGAACTAAAACGGTCATCTTGAAAATTCACTTTGACACTTCCGAGTTCCTAGTAAACATGGTTGCGAATATTTTGCTAACTACAGGGCTGCGTTCACAACCTACGCTCGAGCGCGCTCGGAGTGCAACTAGGTCGTTCATAACCTCAGGGGAAACGCTCGGTTGTTATTAACTAGAGCGTTCACAACCTCCGACGGTTGCAACTTTTTACCGGTGTAATTCGATCGACGAAAAACACTCTGACATTGACAGCTGTCATATTTTCCGTTGTCATAGTTTGTTATCTACTTAAATATCAAGATTTCTACAGTAAATTTCAAAATTTTCAGTATTTATCAGTTATAGATCGTAGTTACAGTCAGTAGATACAATTTACCTCAAAGTAACCGCAAAACAAAAACAAAAACGAACGTCCGGCAACTGTAACGTCAGTTTTGTCATGATAATGTCAACTTTGACGTTAAACAACCGACTCGTTCAGAACCTTTGGGTAAGTTAAAATTTACACCAAACAACCGCACTCTGAGCCTCTGAACGCACCCCTGTGCTATCATCATGCCTAAAGAGATAAAAAGTGGTAACAAGAGAAGCAGTTATAAAAGTACATTCGTTTTGTACACAAGAATGTGAAAAGAACGAACCGATTATACCAATAAAATCCGTAAATGCAAGGGTGGCGGCAATGACTGGTGAGTGTTGTCAACATTACACGTAAATATTACCCGTGGGGATAACGAAATGTTTATGTCTAATATGTGGTTAAATAAAATGTGGTTGTGTATAGGTAATGATGAATTATAATTATAATGCTATGCAAACTTTATAAATTTACCTACCTAAACTAATTTCATGGTTACATTTATACATATTTTGTTTCAGGTGTTTCTGAACGTTCTGTTCAAAGAATTGTTGCAGAAGGGAAACAAGCGGAAGCTACCTCGTCAAAAATTGTTACATGTAAAACGCATTGCGATCACGTTGAGCGGTTAGAAGATGAATATCACAATGATGATGTCGACTTAGAAAGTTTTAATATGTCTTGCTAGCGACAGTGATACCTCATCTGACAATTCTGCGTCGGACTTGGAAGATCTAGAAGATCATTTATTATATAGATCACATATATTCTAGTAATAAACAATGTACTAACAAAAACTGTTTTATTTTGGTCGAACCCCAACACCTGTACTAACAAAAACTGTTTTATTTTGGTCGAACACAATCACCTCTAATTCTAACTTAGTTAAAAACATAATCAGTATTCATCTATGTTTTAATATTTCTGTTAATACAAAGACAGGCAGGCAAGTAAATTAAATACATACTACTAATAATAAAATGACGAAGGTTTGGCGTCCATGGGCTCTCGGTCTGTTATCATAATACTCCTCAAATAAATCCGTAAATCATTGAACTAAATTTAATTTTTTTCCCAATTTTCGCGTTATCTTCTGTGCAGTGGCAACACTGACATTGAACACAGTGGCGCACAGCCGCGCCAAGTTATACTTGCCGGACTGTATACTGAGGAAGTTTATCACGGGATCATTATTTTAGTATGATGTTCTACCTACATACATGTTGAGATAAAGGTGCAAAATAAAAATGCAAGTGGTAATATTATATGATGTATTATCACGGCTTTTACAGTGGTATTTTCGTGTATAAACAAAATATCCAGTTTTGAATTCAATAAATTAAGATCATTCTGACATTTCAATAAATAACAATTTCTACATTCAAATTCAATACATATTCATCGGCGCCATATAATTTCGATATAACATATTACATTATTCAGAAGTTCCGGTTTCAACTAAAACATTTCTCTTACACATTTAGCGATGATCACAGATTTGAGGATTATAAAAAAGCAGATTCAGAACATACCGTGCTATGGAAAGACGATTTAAACTTGCAATATTGATTACAGAGTAATTTAGATTTCATATAGCTTAGGGCTAGACTTAACTATCAGCACTCTGGCCGTTCGCAAGGCGCTTCTTTCCTAACATTGCTTTTCGAACGATATCAATACCAAAATTTAAATTAACAATAATATAAAATATCAATTGTACCTAAGATCTTTTCCGAGTAAATACGAACATTCCTTGTAATATACAGTGTTGGCCGCTAGGGCGCGGCGGTTGCTGATATATCCGTACTAACTACTGGCTCACAGGCGACGCGACGCATGCTCGCACTGGCCGGAGGCTCGCCCGTTGGATGCTCTCCTGCCTAACGTACCTACATTATTATTAAACATACACATTGCGATCAATAATAAAAATATAATGATACAAATACATTAAAAACTAAGTTTTCGATTATTGTGTGACATAGATATTTACAAAGCGCATTAGGAGCGCCAGAATATTTAGGCGAGGCAGACTCCTAGACGAGAGATTAGTATTTATAGCGCGCCAGCTCTCCTGAGTGGCAGGCGCAGCCGGCACCCGCCGGTCCTCACTACAACCAACCTTTCATGTACAAATATCTTTATTAACTAAAACATCTCAACAACAAGCCTTATTGTCAGGAGAGCCAACAAATAAATGCCCCAAAATCAAAATGATCTTGTCGTCAAATTGTTAAAATTGTAAAAAACGTATATATAATTAGGTATATATTCTACGATAACAGCTATCCTGACTGTCACAGTCGCTGGATCGAACTAGAACTAAATATAAGTATTGTATCCAATATAATTTTTTTTGAAGAAACAAAAAATACAAGAAACTTCCTCATGATTATGAAACTATGAGATACACAATTATTTTACGTTCCTACTGGTATGTCTTACAAAATGAATAACATCACTCTAATGTCAACGTGATCTCGATTTAACTGTACGATTATAATTTGGGAATGCATGACACTACATACGCGACGCATTACAATAATTATTAAGTACCAATGCTAAACGAATTCTCTACAAAAACAGAGTAACATTGTCCGAAATACGAATTTTCTTCAACTATAATGTACAAACATGAAAATACATAATTATAAGTGGCTACATGAGGGCGACAGGTGGCCGCTGAAATGACCAAAAGATCAGCGACTCGTGATTACAATACTTTACGAAGTTTTAGATAATAAAAATAATCGAACTAGAATCAGGCGAGTGCCGATGCCGTCTAGTTATCGGAGCTAAAACGGCCCTCGCCGGGAGATAACCCTACAAAGTGGGCGCGCGAATAGGGGAGCTGGCTACCGGCTTGTCAATCAATTTCACTAATTAATCACTATCACTGTGGCGTCTGTTCAATAATAAACATACATACAACGCTGCCATGCTGCATCACACCACTATCCTGCATGTTTATGGCAATGTATAGAACTAGCGGTGTGACGTCGCATCGCACGCGTGACTTCACCACAGTGAGGCTGTAACATCAAGTTCAACTTGAATTTGCCCATGACAAGCAGGTAAGCACCTCTCTCTTATACCATCCCCATGGCAGTCTTGATACATGAGTGGGTACCCGACCAGAACATTTCACGTCACTGCTGCCGTCACGACGTAGAATAACCGATGCGTTTACAAAACGCTGAGCAACGCTACCGGAATTCTCTGCTATGATGACATAATTCTCATAAAACTATTTGAGACAGTTCTAACAATGTATAAACATGTAAAACAATCTAACAGCAGTCAGCAGATATTAACAACTGGACTATGGAGGTATAAAATATATTTCGCTATTTCAATGGAAGAAATGATAAATGTATGGATAAAGACATAAGCATTTATCAGCAGCTTACAATATAAAAATTACCTACATTTAACACAACCGATATATTTTAATTTACGCCAATTTAAGCGTAGAAGAAATAAGTGTTCACAATTTCGTATCACTGTTTCCAGTAATACAAGATTTAACTAAGGTTGAGCTCACGAAAAAATGGAGCAATAATGGCAGCATTAAATTGACGGGGGATAAGGCACAATGCACCCTTGGAGGATTCACCTGGGTGAAGATCTTATAACCCCCACATATCATAAGACAAGTCCTGCTCACTTATTCCAGTTAAAATTCTGCTTGCAAACAACACCAAGAGATTTGTGAGGCCATTGTTTGTAAGCAGTCAAATTTAATCGAGGGGAAAGCCCTGCGGTTGGAAGCTTTCAGTTCTGGTGGGGTACTTCATCGCGTCACAGCGAGTTTAACATCTAAAAATAAATAACGAGGAGGATAGTGTGTACAATACTGTTAGAGCTAGCGCTCACTGACAAGACGGCTCTGTTTCCTCGGAAAATGCACTGACCACATAAACGCTTCTAAGTTCCCATACGATAAATGACGCTCGTCGACGCGTCGGCGTCGCAGAGGTCAGGAGTTTTCTGCCGTCGTGTAAGTGTGCGATACGCTGAGACAGATGGCGGTGGGCACTCAGTTGACCATGAGCGTGTGGGACTCCATAGGGGCTGCGGAGTCGTAGAGGGTGTCTGTGTCCTGTGTGGGCTCGCCTTGCAGCTGACACTGGTTGGAGAGGGTGCCCGCACCGCAATCGCAGAAAAATCTGGAAAGGATAGAAATTTGTGAGCAAACACTGTATATTAGTAAAGTTTGCAAGCCCTTGAGATATCTCGAGGGATTCTATGTGTAACATTTAAATATCATTAATAATAATTTAGTTTATTTGTTAAATCCATGTAATTGTATGAAAAAGCAGGACATCCGCTCACGCATATTTACATACTTACACGTTATTAGCGATAATGCCGCCGATTGTGCCATTCTACATATAGTATTAAGATCGTTAACAACTGTTTAGTTTTTAGAGCAACATTTTTCTTTTAAACAATTAAATTATGAATAGGAATTTGCGTACCTGTCATGGCGAATGAATTCTACGTCGTGACCAGAGTGACATGTCTTGATGCAATTAACGCAGATAGCATTACGGTCTGTCGTATTGCAAGTCTGGCACCTGGAAAAAGAATACAATATTAAGTAAGTCTCAATTCAGCGTGTGGGGAAGAGCCCACCACTTGAGGTGCATAAGGCGGATGTGTTCAGCCCAAGAGTGGCAATCTAGTATCCAATGTCGACAATGTACCGTGCTAATAGCCTCGGTCCCGAAATAATGTCGCGGTCGAGGTCTACCATGAAAGTATTGAGACGCGTTTTCACCTTCCCAAGAGATGGGAGAACGCATGTGATCATATAGACCAAGATTTGGTGGAGACATGCCTAGCAGTTAGACTAAAAAGTTTCGGTTACGATTCAAGGTACTCAAGTAATAAGCTTCCATCAACAATGAGTTAGATGTACAAAATTATTTTGCCGCACTTAATCAAGTGTGAAGTCAACTTTACCTGTAGAAATCGTGCATAGGGAAGCTTGTGTAGGAAGATATTTTGTAGAGACACTGTCCGCCGCCCACAGCTTTTTCTACCGCATCTTGGTTGCTGAAGATCTTGTTTCCACGCACGAGAGGAGATACACCGGACGCGAGGCATAAACCTAGAAACACAATGATACAGAATTATTGATAAGATGTGACCCAATAGGAAACAATTGAAGATACTCAATACCAACACGTACTAATTAAATTTTTGATGCAAAACAGGATGGAGATCCTGGGCTCATCTTCAAAACTATTAGACGCGTTGATGCTATGAGCATCAAAGTAAAAGCTTTACCAGCAACAATGCCACAGTTTAATTGTCTGAACATCAGCCTACTATAGGTATAATGAGAGCTCCCCTAATGCGCAACTACTCTGGGAATGCACGATGTTGACGATCGCAACGACATAAGTAAAGAAATGGATAAATAAATAAAATTGGACCTTGTCACACAGCACCACCTGGCTCTAAAGCAATTATTATTGTGCTATAGATGCTGAAGACAAATTTCTCTGTGGACATATTAAGAATCAACCGAGAAACTACCAGAAGAAAGCAGCTCCCGTCTGTTTTATTTTTAACATTTCTTTTGGTATCACCAATGCGCCTGCCAAGCATGGTGATTTGATTTTATGAAAAAGCCACCCTTGACGAATTAGTGCTGATCAAGTAGAGTGTAGATTAAACTGTCTATATCTTACCTCCAAACCTATTGTTGAATATCTGGTTATGCTCAAGCGTAGCCGTCGCGTTATTGGTGATTTCAACGCCAGCCGCGAGTCCATCGAATATACGATTGCGCCGTAGCACCGGGTGACTTTGTGTTGATATCAACACGCCTGCTTGCGCGTTGCGAAATATGTCGTTCTCTTCTAACACACCCTGTTGAAGAAATATTATTATTTACAGTTGCCGAGCATACGTGTATGTGAGCAGCACATTGGAAGATGAAGGAATACAATAAAAAAAAAAATATTTGCCATTAGGATAACAACCACATTACTAAATAATGCTGGATAATCCACACAGCATCATCTAGCCTCATAATATATTTTAATCTTCCCTATAGTTGTTACAGTTGTGTGATATGAATATGACATGTGAGCATTGATTTCCTTATTTTTTCTCTGCGCGTCTATTTCACGGGAGACCGAGTAAGCTGGCAAGAGCGAAAAAAGTCCTGTACCCCCCTGTGTGGGGTGATAGTTTGAATCATATATTTTGTACAGTTAAACTTTGATGATCCTGAACTATATTATGATACAATTTGCTATTCCATTCATATCACATTTGAAGAAATGTGATGAATTATGGCTTTATGGCTTTTAGTTTCTGATTTTGAACTGATGTGGAAGGCAGAGGCCTTTCCACATCAGTTCAAAATCAGAAGGCTAGAGAGCCTCCTGCAGAACACATCAGCAAATATGAATAATAATAACAAACCTTTCCCCCATTAAAAATACAGATCCCCCCATCGCGCCCATCAAAAATCTTATTTCTCTTGAGCGTTGGGTTAGAGTCAGTCTTTATCCACACTCCGGCCATGGCGTTATCGAAGATCTCGTTTTGTTCAAGGAGCCCCAGGCCTCCATTGTAGACTAGTACGCCTCCGTTCTGTCCGCCCCAAATCTTGTTACCCCTTATAACGGGGTTGCTGCCTGTTCGAATCTGGACGCCAGAGTAGAGATGATTGAAAATGTCGTTGTCTTCAAGTTTACCATGGCCGTTATCGTAGAAATAAACGCCGACCTGAAAAATATTCAATGCATTATTTTATCTTATCACACAGCTTAAAAAAATATAGCAGTTGAAAATGGCTCAGTGTAATAACAGTGACGGTTACTATGCTAAGCCATTCTAAAGTTATAATGTTTTTAACATAAATCCCAATTTTCGTTTTGGCTTTGGGCTTGAAAAGTAGCTGTCAATGAATGTGCATTCAAAGTCAATAACGAGAAGGTGGGTGATGTATTTTCAGCTACGTAAATCGTTGGCACGACCTACCAAGGAACGAGAAAATGATATTGTCTGTCATCGGCCCAATCTGCATAAGCTTTATGTGCGTAAGACGAACGAATGAACATTACTATTTATGCGGAACGACCTTATCGCTATCCCTGACATGAGATTTCAGCGATGCGATATGTAAGTTCAGAATCAGTGTACGATAAAGTACCTGTTTCCCTGAATGTATGCGGTTCCGACGCAGCACCGGTGTAGATCCGGTCGTGATCCAGACGCCGGCTAGCGTGTTAGCGTACACCTCGTTCTCTTCAATAAGGCCCTGCCCTTTCTCGTGAACGTAGATACCGCCGTGCTGGCCGTGGTGGATCTTATTGTGTCTTACTATAGGGTCGCTGTTAGTACGAATCTGTGGGAAACAAGTACGATTATCATTATATACATGTTTTTTGACGAAGGGCTAGTTTATCAACCTTTGATTTAATCATCTAGTCCTATTAGATAAAATAAGATTGAGATAGGCACACCCTGGTATATACCTGAATCCCAGCTAAAGCATTCCCATAAATATTATTGTGCTCAATAAGACCGCGTCCCTCGCCGAAAATGTAAACGCCTCCTTGATGTCCGTTGTAAATCTCGTTGCGCCGAATCGTAGGGTTGCTGTTTGAAGTGATCCACACACCAGCGAAGTTGTTTGAGTGTATTCTGTTATCAATGAACTGTCCAAGACCAGATTCGTGTACATATATTCCTCCAGTTTGGCCGTGGTGAATCTCGCAATGGACTACGGTGGGGTTTGCGCCCGCCTTCACTTCGAAACCTGCGATTCTGTTGTTGTGGATGTCATTTGCTTCAAAGTAACCCTGTGGAAAAGTTATGATTAGTCCCGAGATGTTATTTCCACTACTGGAGCATTAGGTGCTATAAGGATAAGTACCTGGAAATCCGTAATTTTTCCTCATCTTTAGTGAGAATTTAATGATTGAGTTTGGAACACAGCCTATCAGAGATAATGCAGAATTCTAATGGTGAAAGAATATTTCAAATCAGCTCAGTAGTTACGAAGCCTATTCAATCCAAACAAACAAACAAAGAATCATTTCTTTCCTCTTTATAATATTAGTATATCCTACATTTTTTATGGACAACTAAATACTTGTCCTTACAAGTATTTAGTTGTCCAAAAAACATGTTGAACAATACTTAGTCGGAAAAAACCATAAAGAAAAAAGCTTGGACCTTGAACGGAAAATAATATGTTTGCTTGACTCACCAATCCATTTTCAAAAGTGAATATCCCCACATCGCGCCCATGGTGTATATGATTGCGACGCATGATCGGGTTAGCCAGGTTCTTCACCCATATCCCGGCGAGCGCGTTGCGGGATATCTCATTGTCTTGGTACGCTCCTTGTGCGTAGTCCGTGACATACAGACCGACGTTTTCACAGTCGCTTATGTCGCAGTGTTTGATCACTGGGTTAGCGCCGGCGCCGCTTACGCAAACTGCTGCTCCCACTGTGGAGTTAGGTTATGGATGAGGGAGGAAGTTAAAAATAACTATAGTTCGCGTTGTGGCATTGTTTGGCTGTGGCGGTCGCGACGTAAGAAGACACAACTCCACTCAATTCAGCTCGTGGATATTGTAAGAGACGAATAAGGGAAACTATAACTGTAAGTAAGGGAACCTATTCTCCTTATGTTATGTTCGAAGTAGATGTGTACACAACTCTAACGCGATCGCTCATCCGCCTGTGTAGTAGTGGTATTACAACAAATACCTCTTTTTGGAGAAGCATGGGCAGTGGCATGCTTATTAGTGGTCATAAAAACTGACTAAATATCATAATAATAAATGCAGCAGCTTCCTTCCGTGTATTTAAACAGTCCTAAAGCAATCATCAATGGCGTGGTGATTATGGTGAGGACCTTGTTAGCTAGCCTTAGACCTTGGTAGCTATAGTCTGCTGTCGTGTTATCGCACCGAGCAACAAGGTTAGAAAATCCACACCCTAACAATCGAGTTCAAAGGTCTGCTCAGTCGCCATACTTCTCAAAAATCTGTTTAGATACAATCAGCAGTGTAAACGTTTCACCAAATGGGGGAGTGCTATCCTATTCTGCTAAGATGAACAGTAGATTGCTTTATCCTCACTTGTTCACTGTTCAGGCTGATAATGATAACCCTCGTTTTCACGTAAATGTAAGCTACATAAGTGAGGGGAATTTTCCAATCAGTCAAAACAACATTGTATGTATTAATAAAGTTAAGCGCGTTTATGACTCGCCCTATTACAACAACCAATAAACGTATGCGTCACATTATTTCTTCAGAAAGGATAGTGTGACATACATTTTCATCTATACTAATATTATAAAGAGGAAAGATTTGATTGTTTGTATGTTTGTTTGTTTGTTTGTTTGAATTGAATAGGCTCCGAAACTACTGGACCGAGTTAAAAAATTCTTTCACCATTAGAATCCTTAATTTTCCGTGATGAACATAGGCTATATAATATTTTCAAAAAAGTTAGGGATCCGCATGAAAAATTCAATAATTGAACCGTGGGCTGTATATTCAACCTCTTTTTCTATTATGGCGCGTCAGAATAGAAAAAGAGGTTGTATAGCGCACGGTGCTTGCTTTTTCTCTACGGCCAGTGTCAGTTTTGGAATGTCGAGTCAATGTCAAAAACCCCAATGCTGTTAAAAAAAGTAAAGATCCGTATGAAAACTGTGAAACCCATCGTTTTAGTGTGTATAATTTCTGAAATTTTTGTTTAATACCCGTGCGAAGCCGGGGCGGGCCGCTAGTTGTTAATAAATTTGATCAATGGTCAGTGTTGCCTGTTGATATTACATAACATTGTTACTTGTATTTGTGTGGTAGTACCTAAATGTTTAAGTTGTAGTGTGGTTATGGATAATTACATGGTTTTATAATATTAAGAAGCTCGTAACATATTTTCAGTTTTGAAAAGATTTCAGCTGTCTCTCGTCATTATCAAACTCGAATTTTAACATTTTTATGTATCAAGTACACGATGGTGAAATTTGTGTTGAATAATTTGTTTTTTGTTCCTTTAATGTTCACATAAAATGTCATGGTTTCAGGCACATTTCATTAACAACTGCACTTACCGACACTAGCACTGCGTATGATGCAGTGGTCGATAGTAGGCGAGCAGTTATCGGACACCTCGAGGCAGTAATGCTTGTGATGCTGCATCGTGCTGGTGGCATCAGGGGAAAACTTGAGCGTCATGTGTCCAGCGTAGGCGCGGCTAGCACCCTCTGCGAATGTCAGCGTAGATTCCGCTTCGCGCTCTAGTACTACCGATTCTGCTACGTTGCCGGCTGCACAACCTGGGTTTAATACATAGTATGGTTAGTAAACTGAAAACAGAAGTAAATCATCATCACAAAATCTCCAAATCATTGTTTTTAAAGTGCTGTTTTGATCTTCCTACATCATCTATAGCCTTTTCATCTACATAAGATGTTTTATGTTTCGTTTAGCGACACAAGATTGTAAGAACAATATGTTATACAAGGACAACTGCAGTACCCGTAGCTGCTAAGGCCGTATTGACATAGTGCTGCCCATTAAGATAGGTATATATGTATATAGATACTTTGATTTTCACATAAAACAAATGCAGAATGTTACCTATGATTTAAACATCCATCCTGACATGAGGATGACAATCTTTCTGATAAAGCACTTTATGCACAAAGACCAACAACATCAAGGTCCTTTATTTCCTTTAGGCCTTGCAGGACTCTTGGACATGTCACAAAAATACAAATTACAAGTATTACTGGGAAATAAAGTGATCACTTTGATTCTTGGTTCACTTCAATCTTTTAATTAAGGTAAAGTAAAGAACGCGGGATGATATCCTGTAGCAAGCTCTGGTGTCGCAAGTACAATTAGTTGGCCACTACCACCAGAGTAGAGGCTTCTGAGGTCTATCATCTACAAAACGCAATTAAAATCTCACCAATGAGCTGAACATCCGTATCAATAGCCAGACACTCCTCCTGATAAAGCCCGGCATGCACAAACACCAACGCCGGCTGGTGAGTAGCGGCGTTACGGCGACAAGTGCAGGCCCCGGCGCCGCAAGAGCAGTTAGCGGCGACGGTGCCAGTGGTGCCGGCGGCCGCGGTGCCTCCGCTGCTGGCTGTGGACGCACCGCTGCCGGTGCTCGCGGGGGTGGCGGGGGAGGAGCCGCCGCGCTCTTCCACGTATTCGAGTGCAGCCTAGAAGGAAGGTAGGTATATTGACTAACTGTACACATTATTGATGCCCTATACTGCCTGTTGGTATCATAGTAAACTAGATCCTAGCAAGGTACAGGTAATTAGCTACTAAAAGCCCAGCACCATGCGTCATGGAACAATTTCAAGGTAACTAAAAATTTAGACTGTCAGGTTAGGTAGGTAAGTAATACTAGACATTTCAGAACCTTTGTTGATGGAAACTTATTTTGAAAACGTTGAGACGACGTGATTACAAACAATAAAGAAACTCACTCTAATTGTGTTGAAGTGTTTGATACGTGAATCCTTCTTAGTGCGATGATTGGCGCGGACATGAATCCCGTAGTAGAGTTGCCGGAAGCTCTCCTTCCACGGATTATCAGCATCACACTCGTCCGGGGCTACGAACTCGAACTGGCATGGAGCGGGGTGCATCAGTGGAGTGTCATACTCGAACACTGATTGGTAGAGGCTTTTCCTGTTGGATTTCAGTGAGTGGTTTAATAATAAATAATACTGGGTTTTGAACACAGCATCATCTAGTTCCAGAGTAAGCAGACCTTACATGCTCATATTACTGTTATGGGTATTAACAATATACTTTTTAGTAGGATATATATATAGATAGTAGGATAATTGAGTAGGGTATGTGTTTTTTGGAGTGTTCAGAACCAAGAAACAAGATGTCTCGAGAAGTTCTGTGTCTGAAACCAAGATCCAGTTTAATAGTTATGCTACTAAATATATAGTAAGTAAGTGCTTTTCTCTCTGGTCTCAATACTATTTTGTATGTATAAACAGCAAGTTAAAATGTGAATGCATGTTAATGTAAACAAATTCTACAACTCTTATATCAAGTGGTAGACAAAGACGACCTCTGTGGCGCGGAGTACGAAGATTCGCCTACGACGCAGGAAGTTGCTGGATCGATTCCGTCTTGAAACAAGTCACCTAGTACCTATAACAAAAGCTCTGCGTAGCTCACGGCTATGATGCTGTGTAGATTGTCTTAATTTAATATTTAGATTTACGATTACAACGACTACAGATCTAACACAAATCATACTTGTCAATACCTACTGTCTTGAGGAGCCTTGTTTGGTGTGTATGTGTAGTTAGGATTGGATTGGACCTAAGCCAAAGTAGCTTGGACCGTTTTCACCACCTACAATCGCGTCTCAACTCCGGGCAAAGATTCGCATTTCCTCGATCGTATTATTTCGAATTTTCGAGTGAATTCACATGACTATTGTATGTGACAATGTAATTTTATCATTTAGTTTACGTTATTGTTTTTAAAAACCGAATTAATGAAATATAGGTACCATGTTCTCTTGTTTTATTTTTACTGAAGGAGATTTTTAGACCTTGCCATTTAATCTACTATCGCGTTTCGTCTCTCAATGAGTGCTCCTTCAGCAGAATATAGATTAGAACATATTAATTTCATCAGTTACAAAACCAATTACAATAATTGAAAGAAAGAATTACACATTTCATACAATAGTCACATAGAATATCAGTAAATAATATACAATGAAAATTAAAATTTATGACATTCAACAATATACAAAACTCCTTATAATTTGACTCGCCACCTGTCAGCGAACAGGTTAGTCTTCAGATATCGTAAAGAAACGGTGAATCGTTGCCCAGAGTGAGAGCCAGTTCAATCTCACCATAGCTCCGTGTCGTTGGCGATGGTGTTGAATCGCTTGCAGACTTGCGCGACGCGGCACAGGTCGCGCTCGGTGAGGTGCGACAGGATGCAAAGCAGCACCTCATCGGGCAGCTCGTATTGCAAGTATTGAGATACGTTGCAGACATCTACGCCTTGGGACAGCGATCTGGAAACACGTGTGAAAATTATATTAATTGATCATTAAAACTAGCTTAGAGTTGCCATAATAGAAAACATGTCGTGTCTGTAGGTATCTAGAGCGTTCCGCCCCGATTTCGAAGGGATATTTAAGAAAAATTTAAAGGTTGGGTTATATTATTGAACTTTTCTTGCGGATCCCTAGCTTTTTGAAAATATTCTATAGCCTATTGTAAAGATAACGATGAAGAAAGGAAATTTCAAAATTTTCGTTTAACGGTTTGATTATATTTAAGCTTCTGTTAATGCCTCTATAATAGATTTTTTTGTTTTGTTTAGGCAGAGATGCAAAGATAGAGTTTGGTGGCCTTCGGTAGTTACCTAGATTTCTAAAATTTTCGACCATCATGAATGACTCGCCAAACAATTCGACCGCACGATTCTATGTAAAGGTTGAAGAACTAACTAAAACTGTAAACATCAACCAAGTCTTAGATTGTTTTGAAAGCATAAACACAAAAATCCAATAAAATCATTAAAGCGAAGACGATGTAATGACGAGATTTCTTTGTTTTACAACTCGGCGGCTTATAGAGTGTATTTTCACCTTTACTAGAAGAAAAATAACAAGTTAAGTAAACAGTAAAAGTGATATTACACTATATCCAGTATCTTATTAGGAGTTGGTTAATCTGGCGTACTGGGAAAATGAAATTAAATACTGGAAAAGTTAAGTAAGTAGCGTTAATTAGTTTGATATTTAACTACCCGCTACGTAACTAAACAAATGGTGATTTGAATAATTTATGCAACACACTTCTGTACAAGATATTAGAAGATTACAACTTTTGCAGCTATAATGTTGGCATCAAACTAACAGGAAAGAGTCTATACTATAGAATCACGACAAAATAGTTTTTTGTTAATTCAAGGAAAAAGGGACCCAGACTTTAGGTACGTGTTTTTATTCCGTGTTAGCGCGACCTGCGAAATCCTTACATTTCTAACCAGAAAGAGAAGATAGATCAGAACAGAATTCGAACAGTCTTCGCATTATAGACACACACCCGGTGCTGGTTCTGGACTCGCATTCAGTGGTAATCTTGCGCTTGCCGAAATACGTCCTAGTACTACAGGGGGGTTATGCTCTATTGCCAATCCAACACGTTTCGTATCTACGACAAGACACCGGCGTGGAATCGGACTAAACCGTATTCCCTATGCCACACTGACATTCCAAACCGTGTCACAGGTGCGATTCGGGCACGATTTTATCTGTCAAACAAACGCGCTCGCGAAAAGCGTGAAATGGCACAGATTAGTGTGACACTGCAATAGTTACTACCACAGTTACTTCGGAGCATCTTTTGAGGTTATGTTTATGTTGTGTTGTTGTGGTTGCTTTCTACAAGCTTTTACAGAAAATGCTATAAATTCAAGCCACGAAAGGTAAGTAATTCAATACCTAATTAATTAGGACAATAAATTCGCATAACTCGGAATCGTTTATTCAATGCCTAAGATATATTGATGCTTCTAATTAGCGTCATAAAAATTTACTTGCCAATGTTTTTGAACTAGCTTTGTCTACTTTCAGAAAGGTGTGATGAGGGACTTCTGCTTCTAGATGAGCAGAAGCTACAGAATGAAAAAGAGAGGAACTCCATTCTCCGGGAGAGGAAGAGTAGTATTATATTAGTTTGCAACATTATGAATCACTTCTGTTTAGTACTGTAAGTATGTATATAATAATTCTGGACAATCCACAAGCATCATCTAGCCCTAAGCTAAGCAAAGCTTATATGTTGTGAGTACTAACTAGGACTGATACCTATACATGGTACAGTAAATTTTAAGCATAAGTACCTAGTAAGATAGATATTTTTGAATAAACATAGAAAACAATGTTTCGCGCCGTAAGGACGCATTTGTGGACCGCTTTGTGGTTCAAGGAAAAGTTGACGGCACAAGAGCACTCAGAAGATCACCCATGCGCTGGACGGACCTAATTAAAGCTGCACTAAATGGTCCGCTACATGGGTGTACCAGGAAGGCAACCGGATTGTGAGGCATGCCACCTAATATGAGGACCACAACCACTCTGCCAAGAGTGTAATGACTAAGGAGAAGGGAATCGAACCCACAACCTTCTGCATTGCAGGTGGACATTCGCCCACCGCACCACAGAGGTCGTCAAAATAACTGTTTACTTAGAGGCAATTATAGTCTATTGGTTTTGCGAAACTTTGTTGCCATAGGTATAATAAGCGAATAACAGAATGTAACATTTAGGAACTTTTATTGATAAATTAATAAGCAAGATATTTTTTTTTCAGGTTTTTGGGAGCACTTCACCTAATTTAGGAAAAGCTTGATAAATAAAATAAATTTGCAAAATAACTTAGTTTAATTTATTTTTTCACCAACACATTACGTTTAGACAGAGTTTTTACAAATGAGGTATCATTAAACACAGTCATCAGCATCACATTAATTTCTGCTGTCTCACATCTTGATATATTGCTGTTGTGCATGTTCACCCGCAAGGGTAATAATCTCCAAACAACTATCATGAGCGGCCCCTGCTAATATTGCACATATGCCATAATTGTTTTTAAATTGCTTTTACATATCTGAAACAGACCAGAAATATCTATTAAAGCTTAAAATATTAATAAATTGGTAGTATGCCCCTCCTTTGCCCAATGTTGTAGTGTTCATCAAGGAAAAGCAACTTAAGAAATAGGGACATACAAAATGTAGCTTCACTTAGGTGATTTAAGGGTTATGCTATGCCTATGGCTATGAAGGTTCATCAAAGCAACCTTGCATGCTTAGTTTATCATAGAATCAATAATAAAGACATACCTACACAGTTGGAAGAAATCTTTTTTTTTGTGGATTGTTGATGTTTGTATTTGTGGAGTTTCATGCAAAATTTTATAGTAAAACTAATGTATGCCTACTCTTGTTTTATTACATTCCTCTCTTGTTCCATAGTAGGCATTTTGACCATATTAGGTTGGAAGCTCGAGGGCATTTACAAACTCCTCGACACAGCGACTTACAGGCGGCTTTCGGAGGGGTGCTAACCAATCCTGGTACCACAGGCTTTTGATAGCCACCAGTCAGTGGCCAGGAAATTTAGTGTTGTGTTTTGGGTACTCGGAATGTATCTAAAAATGATCCATTGATCTAAGGTCTGCAGAATCCCTGAGTTATCTTCTTGATGCTTGTGCTATGTTGGCGCCAACAGCTCACACATCTTGGCAGCATAGTATCCATTGTATTTACGCTTCCCTGACGGTTCAATTAAATGGATAATGTTTAGATAATTTGGGACCTGGAAATACTCGGAGATTGTTATTGAAGATTTTTATAGGTTATGTAAATCAAAACAAAGTGCGTTCCGAAACTATTTGTGTACAAGTACAAATCATCAATTTAGGGTCACCAAAATTTCTAAACATACTAAAATATTATGTTATGGTTGAGCAAGAGTTGCTATTATATATTTAATATAAATTGAGATACTTATTCCTTTGAAGATGGGATTTTTACTCCAAATTGGGAACCGAAAAACAAGTTTTATAAAAACCGAAAATTTTCCGTGTTTTTACGATACTAGATTTTGAACGCATCATGTGAAATAATCAAAACCCAAATCACTGGGCATAGACAACAAGTCTTGTGGCTTACAGAATTCAATTTTTCGATTCCACGTGAAGGCACGTTGAGGAATGGGCTACGTTTAAAACACGTTGTGACGTCACACGGTTTGGGCAAGGGATTACAAAACTCATACAGAATCATGCCCCAGGCGCGTGTGCCGTGTGGTGCCGGCATAGAATTTCACCACCACCACTCTTCCCGTGGGTGTCGTAAGAGGCGACTAAGGGAGACACACCGGGGGGGCGGGCAGCAGCGCTCTCTGCAGAACAACTCCACCGAACTGCGATCCCCAACCCGCATGCCCAGCGTGGGGATAATAGGCAATAACCCCCAAATGATAAATAATGCCATCTATGGCGCTCATTAGGAAGGCCTAGAGGTCCAGCAGTGGACTATTACAGGCTGATGATGATGACTACAGGCGTACAACTTTACTGCAGACGTAGGTGAAATGTAGACAATGGAATCACTTAAGGGGAATTTCAAATAGAAGCAATATTATAAACAGTACCATTTATTGTTCCACCCCATAACAAACTTTACTTATTTAACTTTTGGCGAAAGGTTGATACCGGGCTGTGTGGGACAATACGGTGCTAATACGTAAACTATGCCTCTTTCGTACCAGCAGGAACTGTCTTATCGGGGGCGATGTCGACCGGGTATTTACTCACCGGTTCGCATATATTTTAAATATAAAATATCAAAATGCTTTATTTCCTTAGAAGGTATAATGGCAATGCAAATTGATGGCATGGCAGCGAGATAAACCATAGCACTGCCCGGACTCTCGCCCTCCATATAAGTCACGTCTCGACAAATGACATGTCATTGCGCCCCTTGCGACCGCTCACATCCCTTGTATTTCGAACGTAAACCAAACTCGTAAGCTCGCGCCAGGCAAGGAGTGTCCATTCTATAAGAAGATATTATTATTATATTCTCTGGTGCAAATCTATGCCGGCATCACACGGCAAGCTGAAGACAGGGCGCTATGACGCTCATTAAGGGAGGCCTATGTCTATGAAACAGTTAGCTTTTATTAAGTTAAATAAATATATGTCTAAAGAAATGAGAGTATGGAATAAAGGGTGCTGGGTGTGGTGTCAGTCTAGAGAAGATCAGAGATTAATTTTTCGTTCTAACAATACTATCTGGCGGAAGAAGGCCTTGGATCGATTAGATTGCGATCGCGGGAGAAAAAGTATATTTACTGCGATTACATGTTGTAATCATAAGTAATATGGTTGTACAAGAAATTTGTATAGGTCTTAGAGTCCCCGAAATAATAAGCCTTACCTTGTGGCCTTGCTACCTCGTGGCAATAAGGCCGACATACGCAAAAAGGTTTTCCTTACTGACTATTGGCGATAGTATAGGTAGTACGTAAACGAGGAATACAGTCATGTGGTTTCCTATTTTATTTTTTTCGAGATATCAAGTACAAGCTAACTACTAGTTATTTTGCGCCTAATACATATTTAAGTTTGTATATTTGTTTCTAAATGCGAAATTTCTGGTACTTCTACCTTGTTCCACAAACTGACTGATTCTAATAATTCTTAGAACTCACTAAAAGCAGTGTCAATTCTTTTAACATGGACACTGGCAGAGTTGTGGCAGTACAGACAGAGTTAGCCATGAAATAACAAGCAGAGAATCAAATCATATAATTGTAATGTATTTAGAGCTCCATTACAACCATGAGACCAATCTGTCGTGTGTCTACAATACAGTGCTCATCCATTTATCCTAGCTAGAATATACTCACGTCCTAGGCCGCTTCCTAGCAGGTAGAGAGCAACTGCCCGATGGTCCGGGTTCATGGTACGCTGGCGGTGACTTCCTCCTCAAGTCGTAGGGGCTATGATGACCGGCGGTGGTGGCGGGTGCCGCGGCTGGTACCGGCGGTGAGCCTCCGCCGCCGCCGCTGCCGCTGGGGCCAGCACACGCTGCTGTGGCTGCCATAGCGCTACCGGGCACGTTGTTAGGGCACGGCACTTCACATGGCTCGCCTGAAAACGGAACTTGTAAGATTAGCATGTAGGTTAACCTGGGTAGTAATGATAATAAATCATTTTTTTAAGGCAACGTAAGAACAGTGGATGGACGGTAAAAGACTTATTCTAGGGCCCATATCAACAAATAACTTTCAGACTAACATACTAAAGTCTTGATAGCTTAATAGTACACAATAGGTACGGCGCGTGTGACGCATCAGGGTGTCATCTGTCGACGATGCATGGCGGCATCTATCTTATCCTCTGGGAGAAGCAAAGGATAGAGGACGCAAAAGCAAATGGAGGCCTATACCCAGCAGTGGATGATTAGAATCATGACCATGTGTAAGGCCATTTCTTACCATACTACCTACTTTTGTATGTTTACTCTCATTGTTTTATACTGTGTTTGTAGTATTGTATTTATAGATGAGAGATTTTTAGAGTTAAATGCTTTAAGGCTGAAAACGGGCCCCTATTACTAAGCCTCTGCTCTCTGTACATCTGTCAACACGAACATTAACTATATAAGGTAGACAGTTGAAATTTTCTATGAATGTGTATTCTATTGGTGTTACAATAGAAATAAAAGAAATATTGTAATATTTAAATAATATGAAATACAGGAAACTTAATTATTTTGGTATTATTGGTTATTTATGTCAAGGTTATATAAATTATAATTCTGACACTGTTTTATTATGGCCACCCATTTCATTGAGGCATGTGTTTACCAAAAGTGTTTGAAAAGCATGGAATTATAAACCTTACAGCCTAAATTATAAAGATGTTCATCATACACTTGGATTCAGTTTCTACTAAGTAATAGCAGTGACTTTTGATTTGTTGCCAAAATATCTGACCTGATAAAACAAATTTAGTGTTTCCTAAAATTATTTATTTTACTGGCTTATTTATTTGCATAGATGTAGTCCTAACTTCTAATTCTGATCTGGAATAAACTAAATTACTTTTAATCTCAAAAAAAGGCTTGTATCCTGCCTGTGGAAAGCTAGTTCTATATAAAATCACTAGTGGTCCACCCTGGCTATTTACCCACCCTGGGTATTTAACAAAAGTTGAAATTTTCATATGGAACCCTAACTTTTTGAAAATATTCTATAGCCTTTGTTCTTCATGGAAAATTTTGGATTCTTACAGTGAAAGAATTTTTCAAATCAGTCTAGTAGTTTCGGAGCCTATTCAATTCAAACAAACAGTCAAATCATTCCTCTTTATAATATTAGTGTAGATAATGGGTGGCCAAGCCACGTTTTTGGTTTAAATGTAATTATTTCCTCAACCTACCTATATTTAATATATGTATCTATTTATTTAATTTAGTTTATATTTTAGAAACAGTTTTGTAAGTAAGCATTTATTTGACACATAAAATATTGTATTTTATATTAATTTTTTAAAGTATGTTTTACCAGAATTAACAACTATATTTTGATTAGAGTACTTAATTCAGATGTTTGATCAATACAATACATATCAAATTACTGCAAGTATGTTAATTGAGCACAGTGATAAGATTATTTGAGTTTTCTGCAAAATCACTTAAGATAAAGTTTATTTAGTAGGTATATAGGACATAACATTAAGAGGCAGATTTTGTTTACCCTATTTTTGTTGTTGATTGTATATTTATAATTCTTTGCTTTCAAGGTGTTTTTTTTAGATGCTGAAGCTAATGTTGAAAATACAAGCTTAAAGTTTTGGTATTTATTTAAAGCTAGCTGGGTGCCTGTGGTTTCACCCACATAATGCCTGATCCCTTCAGATTTTCGGGATAAAAAGTGGCCCATATGTTATTCCAGGTCATAAACTATCAGTGTAGTTTCATCAAATTCTGTTGAGTAGTTTTTGCGTGAAAGAGTAACAAACATCCATCCATACTTACAAACTTTTGCGTTTATAATATTAGGATTTGTCATCATCTTGTTTCAAAGTCATAACCTTGAAATGTAGAATTTGCAGACTACTCATCTCAGCCATTTCTTATTCATACATAAATGATTAATATACTAATATAATGTGGTTCATGGAAAATTTAGTCATTGCTATGACAAGTTCTGTGTGACAGGTAAAATTTTAGTCTGGTCCCTATCAAAACAATAACAACAACTATAAAATAGCTATTTGCTACACATTTGCCAAATTGAATAGACTTAATACAGACCCATGTTGTTAGTTTCCTAATTGTTCTTTGTATGAACAGACAAGGTGCAAACATATTTTATTCGTGAATATAATGCTCATGAATAAAATTAGCCTCACATTTATTACAAGAACTCACTAGAGTTCAAATTCCAATGCACAGGAAAGGTTATTTATAATCAGACAATTTAAATTTTCACTGAATTGATGATTGTGTTTGTTTTCAAAGTGAATAAACCAAATCTTGAAATTTTAGCAAAGCAAACGAAATTCTTGATTGAAAGTAATGTTTCGTAATTACATAGGTAATCGTCGGAAGTTCGATAGTGCGAAAACAGCTGTTTCATCACTGCCTATAGAATAGGTTCTCATCTTGTAAATCAATAATGGATATTGCGCAAAATGTCACCGAAATGCGTTAGGTACATAATGCCATGAGACGTGGAATGTATGAAACAAGAATTTGCATGCCAATCAACGCACGGGAACAATGATGAATGATACAACAGCCTTGCTAGCGCATTCGTTTTTTTTTCACTGCCAAGAAATTTTTTATGTTCTACATAATGGACACCATAAAGAATTACCAAAAAAATATTAAGCATTACATATTATATCGAAGTAAACTTGGGAATCCGCGTTCACAGTAATCATTAGAGACAAGGAATTTGTAATGATTGGAACGACTTCTGCCGACCCGGATTACTTACTCGATTGTGTCCTAGAAGGTAATGGTATTCGGTGTCCGCCTTTTCTTCGCGATCTACGGACGTAAGAACGCGAAGAAGAAAACGAGGCACTAGGCATTATTTATATTAGCACTTATTTCACTAGAATTCAGTCTAAACAAAGGAGACACCCGCACCAACACCGTCGGCCATTTTCTGTTTAGATTAGATTGGGAAGACGAAACGGGAAACAGATGTAAAACTGCTTCAGATATGGCAAATTACAAATTCTAATGTTTCCACGGCCTAACACCTATTCCAGGCACAAATAATATGAATGTTAACTGATAAAATCCATGGTTTGATTAGTTTTTCGATAAAATTCACACAACACAGAGGCGATGGGCGACTCTCAGCAAAATATGGCGGATTAAACATGGCCGCCGCGAAAGAATACCATCTACGCCACCTTTGGGCTGATTATGGAACTAAAAATAAAGAGGTTATTTTTATTTTTCCATAGTTTTTATATTTTTATTTATTATATTTCAGAGATTACAAAAACAAAAATCAGGAAAAAAGAGTTCCGGTACTCAAAGGATGAAATTAATGGAACCTTGTTTACTGTAGGCATCGGGCTTGCATCGGGTGTCTGTCCGTCCGACGGACCGTCTCGCGTCTGTGAGAGCGCTATAATGAACGGTAAAAGGTCGACAGTTGAAACTTTCAAAAGCATGATGAGTGTAAATAATTCCCAACGTTTTAGCAACAAAGAATAATTTGGCAATTTTTGATTGTTTTTGTCAAGGTGTATCTTTTCAACAGAGGGGTAGAAAGTTGTTTTTTTTTTTGAGGGGTCCAACTTATTTATTTATTTAGGTACCGATCAGTGCGAAATAATATCGGTGTGGGTAGTACTTGGGTAGGTACAGTCAAGAGCATGGATCTGTTGACTGAAGCTGGGGGGGGGGGGGGGTGATATTTTCGGAAGGCTTGTAAAAAGCGAAATTTTTTACATTTTCAGACGTAGGTATGCAAAAAGTTTTGAAGAGTATTCTTTAACATTATAATAATGGACTATAATTTTGTGAAGTTATATTGTACTAACTATACCTACTTATTCCTAGTGATAGTTAATTTATTCGGGTTTTGACGCAGCTGCTCCCCCTGCTCCCCTGGCGACGCCCATGACGACGGAACCCGTTGGGTGCGAGTAGTGGCACTTGGCCGGTTTTTTATTTATATTATTTTATTAATGTTCCACCCCAAAATTAACAATATCTATCCACGAATACATAAGAAATTCGGGAGAGTTGAGCTGTAATTTCAGTAAAATATAGAACCGGTATTACCGGAAACAATCGATGTTCGATGAAGCCATGTTGTCATGTACTTGCATTGCAACTCTAGTAAAAGTAAATGCTATTCATTCACCGTTCTAGATACTCAAAGCATTCACCTGAAGGCAGGGCTGCGTTCACAACCTACGCTCGAGCGCGCTCGGAGTGCAACTAGGTCGTTCATAACCTCAGGAGAAACGCTCGGTTGTTAATAACTAGAGCGTTCACAACCTCCGACGGTTGCAACTTTTTACCGGCGTAATTCGATCGACGAAAAACACTCTGACATTGACAGCTGTCATATTTTCCGTCGTCATAGTTTGTTATCTACATGGATTTATGAAAAGTACGGATAGAATCCTGTCAAATCAAACTTGAATCTTAGCAATGGCGGATTGACATTGAGTG
Organism: Eupithecia pulchellata; assembly: GCA_963931895.1. NCBI lineage: Eukaryota > Metazoa > Arthropoda > Insecta > Lepidoptera > Geometridae > Eupithecia > Eupithecia pulchellata. Next base: position 8,192,820 of record OZ007537.1, on the reverse strand, counting down.
TCAGTGTATAGAGAGTTGCCAACAGAAGAAAAAATTACCCATAATTTTTATAAATATTCTTCCTAATAATTGTTCACTTATTAATATGAATATGTAAAATTATAATGAATCATTTTAGGTACTGCTTTAGCCACGGTAATCGTGATTATTAGACCTACTTTTTATAATTTTCAATTTACGCCAGCGCTTTATGGTGCTAACTGCAGTGAATTTTAATGTCCCACAAGAACAGAACAGAACACTTTACTTTCCCTGGATTAAATAGTAACTATGCTAATCGAAGAAATTTCAACAAAATCTGTTCAGGCCTCTGAGTGTGTGTGCAGAAGTAACAAAGATAAAAACATCCAAAGTCTCATTCCATGTCTAATTTTAGTTTGAATAAATTATTCTTTGTGCCTATTAACTGGCTGACAACATTTTCTGCCTACGGCTTCGCATACATTGTTCCTATGGAAATGCCTAACCAATATAATATAAAAAAAAATATAATTATTTAAATGTACATTTGCAGCCATATCTTATTATGATTGTTACTGGGAAGACCAATGAAATGTTATGTGAAAAATATACATTATTCTCATATTCATTGTTTATTGATACATTCTAAATAAAAATTTATGTATTACATAATATAATGCCCGCATGCTTTGACATGAAAAATCTTCATGCACATTGCATGCTACACTTGATTTAGTGGGCTTCAAATTATTTTAATTATGAGATTCTCTGATTATGCGAATTCAATTTAACTTCCAATTTTCGTCACCCGGAAATCTGAAGAAATATTGACTTTTAGTTATGCCCCACGGCTATCGATAATCTCGATATAACATCTGCGTAGCTTGATCGTCAGTAAAAGTATTATCCAAATGGGTTCAGCTATTTTGGAGGTTAGCTCAAATAAAAAACAAACATATTTCGAAATTCGTATCCTTAGAGCTAAGCTATTGTATAGATATTACAAACTGAAATTCAATATCCTAAATATATTTCGAATACTTAATACAATATTATTTTATTGGTATAACCAGGATGATAAAGAAATTCCTTTATACCTGATTCATAATTTAAAGTCAATAAAATATTAGAATTAAAACATTTTTAATATCCTCCCACACTTACTGGAAAATTTACATGTTTACATGTTGGCAGCACTGGCGAGATTTTGTGCTTGTAGTTTGATTTATATGTTGATAATAATTTTGCGTCAAATCGATAAAATAAGTTGGTGATATAAGAAATTTATCTACGAAATGTGATCCGGTGTTTTTTATTGACAAACCCATTGTGACTTTTGCAACATCTGACCACACAAGACGGCGTTTTCCGTTTATTTTGGTTTGTTTACAATAGAGTTCATCAGTTGGTGTCTATAGCTGTAATGGCGATGGCCAGCATACTATTTGATTGATTGGCATGCTTGCTTGATTGGAGTGCTTCATTTTATTTTGTTCTGATACTCCTTCCGTACTTATTTATAGTTTCATGGTTATCTACTTAAATATCAAGATTTCTACAGTAAATTTCAAAATTTTCAGTATTTATCAGTTATAGATCGTAGTTACAGTCAGTAGATACAATTTACCTCAAAGTAACCGCAAAACAAAAACAAAACAAACGAACGTCCGGCAACGGTAACGTCAGTTTTGTCATGATAATGTCAACTTTGACGTTAAACAACCGACTCTGAACCGACCGACTGAACCTTTGGGTAAGGTAAAATTTACACCAAACAACCGCACCCTGAGCCTCTGAACGCACCCCAGGGGTGCGTTCAGTGCGTACATGTATCTCGCTTGCATCTTAGATTATAGGTCTGAGGCTTGCATTCGTCGTTGGTTTGACATATTTGAACATAGATTATGTAATACTAAGTTTTGAATGTTCATATTGTTCTGTTCATCAATCACAAAAAACAGATTGCAAGTAGGCCGACAAAATAGCTATGTACCCAACCACCTGAATGAAGACTGTCGACTGAACTCTCTGACAATGTGAAATGAAAATGTCTTTATTTAATGTACTCTGTGTCTTTAATGTACTGGTATAATTAATTAAAGAAACAAACACGGTTTTTTCAATCTCCAAGATGGATTTTCCTCGAAGGTTTTTGCCTCAAAACAACTGCACTTCCTCAGTTTTGGCTTGTGTATTTATTACAGTCTCATATGTAGCCAGTTTGTATGTATGGAGAACTAATTTGCCCAGGTGACCTATCTGTTTTACTTATTATTTTGTAGCGAATGAGATAAAGAAAATTTTCTATATAATCGATTTTTATTGCAGAGATCACCCATCGACAATCAAACGAAGATGTTTCAGTGTATTATTCATGATGGTGCTCACACCATTCTTCAGTTTATCCCTGCAAAATGAGAGTTCTCCTAACTGGGGGGATATTATGGACCTCCTGGGAATAAGGTTAAATGGTCTTTTCCTTGCCACTGTTATACCATTATTTATGACAGCAACACTTTTCTTGGGACCATTAACTATGCAGTTCCTGTCCGGAATATGGATGTTGTACACAGGTAACTATATTCTCCTTCTCCATATGTCCACTGTTGTGAATTTGAATCACAACAATTGAGTACACATCGGGATCATGGACCAATCCATTGTTTAATATGTCAACCTGTTATAAATAAATTACAGAACCTTTGTACTGGGTACAAAGCTGGCAAGACTGGCTTTGGGTGAGGAACCACATAATGGCACCACTTAGTGAAGAATGGGTGTTCCGAGCTTGCATGCTGCCTGTGTTGCTGCAGTGCTTCAAACCAATGACTGCTGTGTTTATCGGACCCCTGTTATTTGGAATAGGTAAAAATCTGATGACTTGATATTGCACTTGTTAAAAAAACTATCTTGATACTGTTTCATTCAATGAAACAGATACACCTAGTCCTATTTTTAATGATCTTTAAAAACTTGTATACCCCTGTTATTTGGAATAGGTATAAATCTTATCTTGCACTTGTGAAAAAAAATTGTTGTTGTGTTCATTCCATTCCATTCAATGAAACAGATACCTTTCCATCACCTAGTCCTATTTTTATTGATCTTTAAAAGCTTTTTAATTATTGATTAAGTATGTATAATCATTGATCAGTAACCTAAGAAACGTCATTCATACTCCTTGGTTTGTTTCAGCTCATTTTCACCACATGTTGGAGCAAATAAGATTAGGACTACCATTTATAAATGCCCTGTTGATTTCAAGTAAGAATGTTTCATATTTATTATATTTGTTAAGGAGCATAATAATAATAAAGTACTTACCTACATTTATTTTACAGCATTTCAGTTCTTATACACAAGCCTGTTTGGAGCTTATTCAGCATACCTCTTTTTAAGAACAGGTAAGTCATTCCTTCTCTAAAACAACCTCTGTGGCGCGGTTGGCGTGTTGCCGGTTTAGATTCCCACCTCGGACAAATATTTGTATGGTCTGCAGATATTTGGTGTTCTGGTTGTTTTCTAGATACAATAAAAAATATATATCTATTTAATAGGTATATATTGTATTATGTTTATCAGCCATCTAGTACCCATACCACAAGTTCTGCTTTGCTTGGGGCTAGATGATGCTGTGTTGATTATCCAGCATTATTTATTTATTCTTTTCTAGAAGCCCTCCTAATCTATGTCTCCTACCCTTTGAGTCAACCTTAAAAACTCTTTTCTCCTTTCAGGTCATTTCGTTGCACCCCTAGTTGCGCACATGTTTTGCAACCATATGGGATTCCCAAACTTTGGTGAGGTATTCCAATATGCAGCCTTACAAAGGGTGGTTATAATATTTAACTTCATTCTAGGATTCACACTTTGGTGCTTTATGTTAGAACCACTAACTGACCCTAGTATTTACGACAATAAACTGTATTGGGAGACTTGAACAAAACTAAGAAAGACTAGGAAGACTAGATTTCCTTGGGATGTATTTTGTTTATTTCTAATTTATATTCCTGCTCGACAAATGCATATTTCGGTTTTTATGTGATTCCTTAAACATAACTTAGTGAGTTGTATTGTTATCTATTTGTTTATATGAACTGATAATGCCTGGACTCCACCAAACCGAAGGCGACACAAGACATACCTATCTCTCCACTCAGTTAGAGTGGAGTTATACCAACCGGTGGAGTTGTATCATATTTGGTTGACTCGATTGAAGCAATATGAGCTGTGCCTCGGCTAGATTAAGCTCATTTCAAAGCGGAGATGTAAAAACTGGAAATTTGCGCTCATTGGAGAAGAGATGTGAGTTTTCCCAGCACAAATCTTCGCTCCAGTCTAGTCAGTGCGCGTCTCTACACAGCTTTGGTTCTTACACCCTAGCTCAAAAACGTATATAATTATCTTCTCGTCTCTGCTTTGGTGGAGTTCAGGCCTTAAACATAAGTTACCAATAAAAAGCCTAAAATATTACTGTGCCATTGTATGACAGAATAATCTGTGACTTATCATGAATTATAATGATTAGGTAGGTATTTTGTTTCCAACGTCATCTTTAATTCAAGAGTACTTGAGTACTAAGTACACTGGTTTTATTTAAAAGTAGGTATCTAGTTTGTGTGGTAGTTAAAAATTATGATCAGTAAACATTTGATAGATACATAATTATGTAAGTTCTTTATTGATAACTTTGCTAGCTGCGACAGTGTGGATGTGGACACATACATATTGACGCAGTTAGCGTTTCTTGTACATAACTTCAGTAGAATTCAAGTAAGTAATTGAATCTGGTGATGATAAGGTTACAGAGTAACTCGCTAGTCAATTTATACTTATTAAAGTTTTATAGGTAAGTTTTTGTAATGTAAGGTAACTAAAATATTGTTTAAATGTTGTTTTACAATAATGCCTAACAGCTAACAAAGCGCTTGTTTGCTCAGATAAAAGTTTTGATACAGTGTTATCCTCCACATATCCTTTAGGAAAAGGCAAACTTAAAAGATATTGTCGAAATATGTATAAGATTGGCCATAACTGGCGTACCTACATAGGGTAGGATACAATTAAACCTTAACATTTTATTAAATAAGCCGTAGGAACGCACGGGTATATTGTATTAAAAAGTATTAATAGTCACGTAGGAGACTATGTATGAGATACTTGTTTTAATAGAAATCACACATTAAAATGTACATGTAATACACTAAGTCGGTTTACCTAGCTAAACACTCACCTTTTAAAATAAACGTTTTTACCTACTGAACATATTTATTTGATCCACAACCTTTAATCCAATGAAGTATAATATAATACATCTAAGATGTTACGCGGCGGAACCGGAACGCCAGTATGTAGATTCATTTTATTTAATCTAGTTTTTATTTTCGGATGCAACCAATATTCGGCGTAGTGTGTCCGAAAGTAAAAACGAGATGAAATACACTCGAGAGCAATGAATCCGGGTCACTCAAAGAAAAAAAAATCTCGGAAAGTAACCCTTAGTTGCATTAACCTAGCATTCTTACTTTCCGAGATTTTTTTTTTCTTTGAGTGACCCGGATTCATTGCTCTCGAGTGTATATGTGGCGTTAAACTTTTAGTTAATTGAAATGCCGAAAATGCATGTATGTGAATTTCATATTCCCCGATAGCATAGGTACATAGGTATTTGTATTACAGAAAAACAATTTCTAATAAGTAAATAGCTTTATTCATATTATCATTATTTAAATCTTGATTCGTAGATAATACAGTTATTGAATTAACAACAATGAATAATTAATTCAACTTTAAATTCATTTAACAAATTTTCTATAAAATATTTTCACGATGAATGCAAATAAAATCACATAGCTTTTCTCAGGCATTGCACAAGATTACCTACCTACACAACAAAACACTTCGAATATTAGGTACAGTAAGTATCACAACTAGATTTCAAAAACTATATTAACCACTTCTTACTTTCAGGCAGGGCAAATGCCTGTTAGCCAATAAAACGACTAAATATACCTTTAAATAGTACAATGCACATTATGCACATAACCTGCCATATAGTAGAACAGCATAGAAACGAATATCCAATATAAGTTGACTTTACATGCTTGAGTACCTATATCGGCTTACTTTAATAGAAATTTGAGTAAATCACTATTTCTCTTTACTCGCAATAGACTCGCCTTAGGAGATCATGCATAAAGTTATGCTATACCTCTATTATTCAAGTTCATAACTCCGTAGTTATGAACTTGATTATTCAAGTTCATAACTCGGTAGTTATGAACTTGAATATTATAGCATAGCTTTATGGGTCTATATCTAGGGTATAGCGATTATCCCGTGATAATCGCTATACCCTATAGAATAGACCCAAAAAATCGAAACTGTGTTCACTAAAATACAAAATAAAATGATACGTAATGAAATGTATTGCTACAGCTTTAGGCAAAGAGATAACACTACGTTCTGGCTGGCTATCACCGCGTAGTTGATTTGAACATGCCTATTATGTTTGAATCCCTACTAGACACTCACTTCACTATAGTTCGAAAATAGAATACCTATGTTTACGTTTCTCAAATGTCATGATAGATTTTGTTAATAGAACTCAGTCTTCCAACCAACTTCATCTACCTTACTTATCTATAGGTACTAATATTATAAAGAGGAAAGATTTGATTGTTTGTTTGTATGTTTGTTTGTTTGTTTGAATTGAATAGGCTCCGAAACTACTGGACCGATTAGAAAAATTCTTTCACCATTAGAATCCTAAATTTTCCGTGATGAACATAGGCTACATAATATTTTCAAAAAAGTTAGAGATCCGCATTAAAAATTCAATAATTGAACCGTGCGCTGTATATTCAACCTCTTTTTCTATTAAGGCGCGTCAGAATAGAAAAAGAGGTTGAATATATAGCGCACGGTGCTTGCTTTTTCTCTACGGCCAGTGTCAGCTATGGAGTGTCGAGTCAATGTCAAAAATCCCAATGCTGTTAGAAAAAGTAAGGGATCCGTATGAAAACTGTGAAACCCATCGTGTTAGTGTGTATAATTTCTAAAATTTTTGTTTAATACCCGTGCGAAGCCGGGGCGGACCGCTAGTTATAAATATAATTCATACATACATATAGCTAGCGTCACGTAAAAAGAACGCTGGAAGAAAGTGGAAGGGGTAGGTATGTTCGCGCATGGGTACACTCGCGCACGACAGTACTAGGTATGCTAATTTGCTAAGCCTATTTTTAACTAATATTTCGTATTGGTTATTATAAAATGTTATATGAAATGAAAGACATTTTCGATTCAGTTTAGAATGTTTAATCTAATTACAAAAAACATGTTTAATGTAGCAAATCCATTCATTAGGTCGTCTTGGGTGACGCGAGAACTAGATGACGACGCGGCGCTCCTATTAGAATATCAATGGCATTATTATCTGCCTCTCATTTCATACAACAATATTTTTTCTTTAAAAAACCTTTTCGTAAACTTTTGTGCGCGACGGTATTTTGACGAGAAAAGTGACGGTAACACAACTTTGAAAGCAAATGTCAACTGACGAACCAATAGCGCACCGGGACGCATGCGCCGCGTGACCCGCCCGCCCCGCGCACCACCGCTTACCACCAAATAGACCTATATATCGACTTCTGCGCAGGTTCAAGGCCAGCGTTCTTTTTACGTGACGCGAACTATACTGTACTAAAAATAAATCTTTGAAATTCCAGAAAAAAACCTTAGATTCTGTTTATGTATCTCTGACAATCTCAGTTTATTGATGCTTTCCTTTTTCTTTATATCCCTTTGTTGCGCGTTGGTACCTATTATTTTATATCTATCTAATTTATTGTAGTATGTAAGTATATCAGTCATCTAGTATCCATAACACAAGCTCTGCTTAGCTTGGGGCTAGGTGATGCTGTGTGGATAGTCCAGCATCTGAGCGTCAAAAATAGCTTTAGTTGTAGGTATGTTGAAATATTGTGCACCAAGAAATTTCTATAAATAAACGTAATAATTTTAATTTTCTGGTTTAGCTGCATAAATATATTCAGTCAGAGCTAAAGAGCACGCTATTTCAGGCAATAGCCTCAATTTGCTTGCAGTCAGTATTCGTAATTCAGGAAATTTTAGACTTTTTCAGGCACTTATGTGTTATAATAATATAACACAAGACATTCTGCCATATACACAAATAAGTGCCATATAACAGAAGTTTATCTCTCTCTAAACACTAGTACTCTAACACTGATCTCTCTCTAGTCAAAACGCAATCCCCGAAGATTCAATTTCCATTAGCTAGTTGACGAAATCACGCTTCAATCGCGCTTTCTCTTAAGTAGGTATAGGCTCCAAATTGAATGAACAGATACCATAGATTAATATTTCAAAATGCCATGCCGGCCGGTCTCTCACATTCCCTTACACACGTACTCGCACGCAACACGGAATAGCATTCATTGCACTTCGTGAAAATGCTCGTAACAAGTAGGCGTCTCTGGTCAAACCCAAGATACAATGTTTATAACATGACATACATAAACTAAAAAATCATTTTTGCTGTTGATTTTAAGTCGAAATTTGCTTAAATCGATTTAGGCTTTGCACAATACTCAAACTCTCAGAGTAACTCGACGCCGAAAAGAGAAGTTTGGGTTTTTGTGTAGTGAGTTATTTAACAAACATAGGATCTTGAGAATGGCTCAAGTAGACACTAGTGTTCAACAATGAAGGTGTAGATTCGACACAGCGCGCGGCATAAAGCCTGGCCTCATGGTTGTATCGGACGATTCGGCGACGCCGGCGCGGGAGTTGCGTCGAGATCGCATGCGGTTAGCAAACGCACGAGCTCGTCTGGTGTCGGCCCACCGTCCGATGCTAGAGATTCGTCGCCTTCTGGAAAGAGCACCAAGATTAAATTTAGATTAATTTCTTCAAGGTTCAAAAGTGAAAGGAGCGTTATCTCCGCGAAAACTAAGTTTGACTAAACACGTCTGAAATCACTTAAAATTAAGTTTAGTAACAGCTATTCACACATTCTAATTAAAAACATTAATTTACACATGCACGCACAACACATACCCACATAAGAGAGTAGAACCTATCATTAATTGTTTTCAGGATGATGTTCCTACTGTTCCTGACTGCTCATCAGGAATGCAGTCATTTATTTACCTATCTTTCTTTTAATAACTGATAGACCTCTGTTTGACCACGACCTCACCCGACGGAAAGTGACTATGAGGCCGATGATGGATCACGAAGGTCTAGAAGATACATATTCTAGTTTTGAAGAGACCCAGTTTGTAGTTAGTCGGGAAAAACAGAATTCTATAAGGCAATATCCGCATCAGGAATGCAGTCATTTACTAGGTATCCTTTTTTTTTACAACTGATAGACCTCTGTGGGATGCAGTCATTTACTAGGTATTCTTTTTTTTACAACTGATATACCTCTGTTTGAGCACGACCTCACCTGACGGAAAGTGAAGATGAGGCCGACGACGGTGGCCTAGAAGACACAAATTCACTCTAGTTTTGAAGAGACCCGAGGTTGTAGTTAGTCGGGAAAAACAGAATCCTATAAGGAAATATGTAACCTGTGCTCCCCGAAGCGACCGGCTGCGGTGGTTTGGCCGCCTTATCGATGGGCGCAGTGAGGTCCCACATCTGCACCGCGCCGGAGCGGTGGCCGCAGAGAAGCAGCCGCCGCGGCCGCAGCGCGCCCTCGCACTCCGCCACCACGAAGCACGACACCGCTGACCCGTCCACGGACCGGATTGTGCACACCCTGGCCAAGGTAAATAACATCATCAGCGTATGCTGGTCCACTGCCGGTAGTTTTCTGATATGTGTATAACACAAAGGTAAATAAATAAAAAAGAAAGTGAACAAAAATTTTTTGATACACTAGCTTTTTAGCTGTTTATAGAGCACTTTTTGACATTATCCTCTCGCTCTTTATTTTTTGACATTGACCTTCCTCCCGCACCCCAGTGACGAATTTATTATTATTATTTTTTAAGGAATTGCGTACAGCAGGTACGTTTATTGATGGTATATTAATTAAAAGATTTTGTTATATTACAGTATTTTATTAGAGGTTCTTAAAAACCATCAATACACAACAGTACGTATGTAGATTGTCGTTCAAGGATGAACAATTTGTCTATTCCAATAGACTTGGAATTCTTTTTCTTACTCTTACTTATAGGAACTAAAGCGAGAAAGAGCACTGATGAAAATAATTGAAGAACTGGTGAGTTACCTTTTACCATTCGACGCGAGCCGGACGTATAGCGTGTCTGTATCGGGAACCACTTTCTGTATGAAGATTTGCTCTTCATCTTGCTCGCCGTATGGACCTGAAATAGTCACAAGGTGATTCTTTACTTTGATATCAAGTGAAATCATTTATCTGTCTAATTTATTATCATAGGTACGTGTCAGATCTTATAGAGTGTAATTATAAATAATTAAATAATGCTGGACAACCCACGCAGGATCACCTAGCCCCTAGCTAAGCAGGGCTTGTGATTTTGGTACTAGATGTCTAATGTACTTAATACAATACATTACATAAGTAGATATTTTTTTATTATCTTCACATCGTACAAACATATGTCCCAAGCGGGAATCGAACCCGCAACCTCCTTTATCGCAGGCGGACCTTCACCCACCGTACCATAGAGGTCGAACACAACCTCATTTCAATAAAATAAAAGTCTTACCACAGTCATTATGCGCCTGGGCCGTGGGCGCCTCTAAAGCCAGCACGTTGAAAGCTGCCTTCGGCGTGGTACCGGGCTGCGTTGATATCATGCCTCGGAATCGCGTCACTCTCCACGACCGCACGTGGTTGTATTCACTGCACACCGATATAAGGTAGTTTTCTGATAGTGAAACCTGAAATGGGAAAATATGTAATAAATTTTGCGTAAATTAATATAGTGACTGTATAGAGGCCTTGTTATGATGACATCTTTCATCTCTATAATAACTCTATCTATAAAAAAAAACTGCATCGAAATCCATTGCGTAGATTTAAAGCTAAGCATACATATAGACATACAGACAGACATCGGAAAGTGACTTTGTTTCACACTATGTAGCCATTGTTGATCGATAACAAAACGACAAAATTCTTCTTTTTCTTAATAAACATACTATGCCTGAGATTAATGTAATTTTATTTTTGCTCAGTAAACATAAACGAACCTTGGCAATAGGACTCTGATGCACAGTAAAGGTCTGGAACAACTGCGGTCCATGTCCGACTGTCTCCGGGTGTTGCACTATAACGCGCACCGCGCCGCTTCGCGTTCCGTACGCGATCTCGATCCAGTTGCCGCAGAGATCTGGAAATCATAGGTATCTGATTATAATATAGATATATCCGATTATAATATAGATTCAGATTCAATAACTTTATTTCTTTAGGCTTACAATATAAGCAGCACTTAGACAAGTCAAGTTTCATACAGATAATTATTATAAAAAGAAATACATAATTTGTTATTGATTTCTCTTCACTTAAATTTTTTGTCCACTAGTGGAAGAAGTGAATATAGGCTACGGAACGCGAATAGACCGCCGATTGTGCTATTTTAGATATACTATAAATACAAATACAAATATATTTATTCAAGTTAACTTAAAACTACTATACATTGCATGGGTTTGGAACCCTCTTTTAAGTATGTATAGAGATACCTGTGTTAGAGGGTTCCGCTCTTCCGTAATATACGGTTATGTTAACATTATTTATATTTAAATATTAAATTAGCTTTAAATATTAAAATTTAAAAATACATATTATAATAATACTTAAGTTTGTAAGTGATTTTGGTGTGTGCCTGTGTATGTGTGTGAACGTGTTTGTGTGTGTGTGTAAGCGTGTGTATGTGTTTTGTGCACGTCTGTGTGTGAGTGTAGTGTGCATGTGTGTGTTGTGTGCAAGTTTGAGTACATATTGTGTTAACTTTGTAACAATACATTTGTAGAATTTGTAGAACTGCTAGAATAGTGCTTCGTGTGTTTCGAAACACTATTCAAGCAGTTTTTCAGTTTCCTCATAGTTTAGCGTTATTAGCCATTTATTTAGGGATTTCTTGCATTCGTAATTACTCATAGGGTATATTTTTAAGGTTGTATTTATAGCGTTATAGAGTAAGGCAGATTGCTTGGCATACTGTCGCGATGCAAATCGGGACCGTGTTGATATTTTAGGAGCCACTTGTTCACTTCTTCTTTTTTTAAGTTGTTTGGGGTCATACTCGAGAGATCTATGAAGTCTCAGAACCGCGCTTATGACGTACAGTTTCCTGACTGATAGTAGACCAGCCTCCTGGTAGAGCACATTCGTAGAGTATCGGAACGGTTTAAAAAACATGACTTTTAATAAAGACCTCTGTGCTCTTTCGAGTTCTAAGAACTTGGTTTTGGTAGCTCCTCCCCAGATAGGTATACAGTAACTTTGAATTGATTGAGCTAACGATGTATATATTTGGTTTATTAATTTTTTTGTTGTAATGTGACGTAATATTTTAAAAATCCATATTAGTTTACGAAGTCTTTTCATTAGAGATGAGTCCGGTATTAAATAACTAACTCAGTAACTGTTAGCATGATCCTAAAATATCGAACGTTATTGGAAAGTCCGCCTACCGCTACGGAATAACTGTGCAAAGCAATCATCACGCATAACCGACCGTGAGCCATAACCTAACCTAACTATCATCTACGCATACTAGAGTACCGCTCACCCGTAAAGTTATCTAACTGCAACAAGTATTTCTAACCAAATCCGTTAGAAATAGCAATTGGTATTTCCAACCAAACAAGTTAGAAATACCTAACATGGTATTTCTAACCAAATCCGTTAGAAATAGCAATTGGTATTTCCAACCAAACAAGTTAGGAATACCTAACATGGTATTTCTAACCAAATCAGTTAGAAATAACCAAATACTTGTTGGCATCCCTGTTTAACACTAGGATTTTATTGCGAGTAAACGAGATAGGTAGCTAATTTAAATACCCAATACTTGTGGGCATCCCTGTCTAACACCAGAATTCTGATCCGAGTAAAAGAGATAGTTAGGTTATTTTCCATACTGCGTTCAACAGACAACAGTACACACAACACAACCATTTTAGTACGAGATTTTTTTACTGGTGGCGCGGACATAGTTTCCTTCCTATCCTACCACCTTTTAATTTAAATTGGCAGTGAATACCTTCCTACCGCCGCCTCTATTTTTTCTTATTATTTTTATTACGTCATACAATATTATCAAAAATTCTCTTTTAGCAATTTGAATTGCTCTTGTAATTCTGGAATTTCTTTTTCGCACACCATGTGCTGCCATCTATGTCAACAACTAAAACAACAATATGTAAAGAATATGAATGAATATAATGGGAAATAAAACAGGGAAAGTACTTACCTATCTACTATCACATTATTATTTACTAGAGTGATAAACTTGTTAAACATTCGCAATGCGAACGTAGGGGAAAATTTAAAAAAGTACTCGATAAAATACCCTGTTATAATCTTTAGAATGATAAAATTGATAATTATTTCTGTCAGCGCCATCTAGTGCTTAATCAGACCACTAATAAAGACCACTTGTTTAGTAAATTACACATACAATTATAAGCACTGTCTATCGATATTTCTTAAACAACTTCCTTCACGAGCATATCGATAGGTAGCGCTTTAAATAATATTATGAATTGCTATTGTTGGGAATCTGAATGATTTATAAGTATAGTAAAGAATAATATATATTTATAGCATTAGGTACCTAGACAGGTACTACATCAGTTATCTATTTAGGTACCTAATTTTGACTTTCGGTAAAACGGTACATCGCGTTCATTGTATTGTAGTTGACCTAACCGCCATCCAAAACAAAACAAGACAAAAAAAATATGTACTCATATTAATATTATTCATAGAATTAAAGATAATTTATCTAAAATTTTTATTGAAATTCCGGGGGGGGGGGGGGTGTAACGTTATTGGGTATCAGTTGGGTCTAGCGTTATTGAAACAAAATACCCAACTAATAACCGCTGGCCAAAATACTCAATAACTCCCATCCATACTTTTCATCAAAAGTTCGATGTGATCATGCCAAGAAAGTCGCTGATCAATCATTATTCCTAGGTATTTCGTGGTTATGACTTTACCTATGTTAGGACAATCACAGGATGGGTCAGTGAGGTTACATCTATGTATTTTTAAACAAAAGTTATGATTGGGTTGGGTATTATTATATTTGGTAAACGTCATGAAGTTAGTCTTAGTGACATTTAGGGTCAGTAAATTTAGGTTTAGCCATTGGGAAACCTCAAGGAGTCCCTCTTCAGCTGTTTTTTTAACTTCATTCCAGGATGTGCCTGTAAATACGACAGCAGTGTCATCTGCGTAAGAGAAGATTTTGCCGTTTATTATACTGAGGTTACAAAGATCATTTATGTAGATAAGGAACAGGGTAGGCCTAGAATACTACCCTGAGGTACACCATAGCTGATAGTCTCTTCATCACTTATAAAATCTCCAACTTTAACGCGCTGCTTTCGGTTACATAGGTAGTTTGTCAGAAGTGCTAGAGGCATTCCTCGTATTCCTACGTTTTCTAGTTTTTTGATAAGGATTTCTACAGACACTGTATCGAACGCTTTTTTGAGGTCGAGAAATGCCGCAAGGCACTTTTTGCCGCTATCGACTTGTTGCACAATAAGGTTACTAATTGCAGCAACAGCGTCTTCAGTAGAGATACCTTGCCTGAAACCATATTGCGAGTTTGATAATATATTAAAATTATTCAAATATAGTAGGAGTCTGTTATTAATAAGTTTTTCCAGTATTTTTGAAATAGAAGGCAACACGGATATAGGTCTGTAATTATTAATATCATCTCTCTCTCCACTCTTATATACCGGTGTGACTATCGACTGCTTAAGTAGGTCAGGGAATATACCTTTAGTAAAACATAAGTTTACTAGATGACAAAGAACTGGTACTAATATATGTTTAGCTAATTTTAAAAATTTTGAAGTTATTTTATCCCATCCTGGTGCGCTTTCAGATTTGAGGTTCATGATAATATTTTGGAGTTCAAATGGATCTGTTTCCAATAGTGCAAAAGAAGAGACGCGATTGGAGGGATTAGCAGAAAATGAATGGTTGCTTGTCATATTTTGTAAAGAAATACTTTCAGCCAGAGCCTTTCCTACATTAGAGAAGTACGAGTTTGCAAAATTAACTGATTCTTTAGGTGAAGCCTTAGTATTTAGTAATTGTATATTCGGGGTCTTAGTAGATTTATAGTTAGTTATGTTATTAATAGTTTTCCATAAGGTTCTACTGTTGTTTGCAGATTTATTAAGTAGTTCTCTATTGTATTTTATTTTAAGTTTTTTTATTAGGTTATTACAATAGTTTCTGTATCTTCTGTAGGTTATTTTTAGTGTATCGTTATTAGGGTCTTTGCGTAGATTTTTTTGCATATTGTTTCTGTTTCGGATACACCGTAGAATACCTTGTGTAATCCATGGCTTTATTATTTGTTTACTCCGGGGTATCCGAACAGTTACAGTATTGTCATTAAGACATTTTTGTACCAAAGTAATTATTTGCTTACATAGAGAATTTGGTTCATTAATTCTGAATAAATGGTCAAGATTTTGTAGCGTTAAGGTTTTCAATGCATTTTCGTAATTAACAACTACTTTCGTCTTGTAACATTTTTCATCTGTAATTTTCGAAAGACTGAGTAAGACCATAAGGTGATCAGTAATAGAGGTTTGTAGCACAGCAACTACGGCCGAGTTCTTTTTTTTGTTGATTTTTAACATTACATGATCTAAGCAGCTATCTACTCTCGTAGATAGGTTGTGACCAGGTAGCAGGCCATGCATCGATAACATGTTTAAATAGTTTAATCTATTGTTTCTTTCTTGACTATTTTCTGTTATCCTAGGTAAAGTATTTATATTTATGTCTCCTATTAGGATAATTTTTTCGAAACTTTTAATTTTTTCTAGGTGAGCATTTAATGAATCAATAAATAATTCAGCATTAGTGTAAGAAGGCGATCTGTAGATACATAGTAAAATCGTATTATATATATTTATTTGCAAGCAAGATGCATGTTTCTATGGCCGTGTGGTGCCGGCCATAGAATTTCACCACCCCAACTCTTCCCGTGGGTGTCGTAAGAGGCGACTAAGGGAAACACACACCGGGGGGCGGGCAGCAGCGCCCTCTGCAGAACTACTCCACTGAACTGCGATCCCCAACCCGCATGCCCAGCGTGGGGATTATGGGCAATATCCCCCAATGATAAGAACCGCCACAAAATGGCCCCCAGTTCCCGGCCGCCTCGCTATTCCTGGCCATGGTAGCGGCCACGGTAACGGCGGGGCAGGGGGTGCTAGGAATCTCCGGGCTACATTAGGCTACCACACCCCACACAAACTGACCCTGGCAACGTTTAACGGACGCACTCTGAGGCTTGATCACCATCTAGCGCAGTTGGAAGTGGAGCTAGAGAACATTAAATGGCATGTTCTAGGGTTATGTGAAGTCCGTAGAGAGGGGGAGGACACTGTAACCTTAGACTCAGGCCATCTTCTCTACTTTCGCGAGGGTGATAAAACATCCCAGGGTGGCGTAGGTTTCCTCGTCAATAGGGCCCTCTCTAACAACGTCGAAGAAATCTCCAGTGTGTCGACCAGGGTAGCGTACCTGATCCTTCGGCTGTCTAAGCGCTACAGCTTGAAGGTCATTCAGGTCTACGCACCGACCTCGGCACACTCGGATGATGAAGTGGAGGATATGTACGAAGACATATCCAAAGCCTTACATCACACCACCAAGGCTCACTTCAACGTTGTTATGGGGGACTTTAACGGCAAGGTGGGAACCCAGACTGGCAACGAATCCCGGATAGGCCCGCATGGTTTTGGTGTTCGAAATCACAGGGGACAAATGCTTGTCAACTTCCTTGAGAAAGAGGGGCTGTTCTTAATGAACTCTTTCTTTAAGAAACAGCCCCAAAGGAAGTGGACATGGCGGAGTCCCGATTCTGTGACAAAAAATGAGATCGACTTCATCATGACGGATAGCAAGCATATATTCAGAGATATCTCAGTGATCAACAGGGTCAATACCGGATCTGATCACCGACTCCTTCGAGGCTCTCTGAATATCAATCTGAAGCTTGAAAGGAACCGTCTGATGAAGTCCACGCTCCGACCGAACCCAATCAGAATCATGGCGGGCACCGAGAAGTTTCAGCAGCTTCTCGGGGATAGATTCGCTGCCTTGGAACCCACTGATGACGCTGACGAGACCCTACACAATCTGGTCGAAACTTTGAGGGACGAGGGCATCAAGTTTTGCAAAAAGCAGCGTACTGGTAAGAAGTCCAAACTCTCGGATGAGACTCTTGGGCTGATGACAAAAAGACGGGAAACCACCCAAGCGACTTCGTCGGAAAGGTCAGACCTGAACAAGCGAATTGCGAAGATGGTACGGCGCGACCTTCGGAGCTCCAATACACGCCTCATTGCAGAGGCGATAGAGCGAAACCGAGGGTCCAAAGTATTCACTCAGCAGCTTGGCAGGAGCCACCTGACGAAGCTTAAAACGCACGACGGAAGGACCGTATTGTCGAAGCCGGAGATATCGGCCGAGATAGAGGACTTTTATGGCCGTTTATACGCTGCTCATGCTCCCCGTTCCCAACGAGACGGCCACGATTCTAGAGCCACCTTGATACGCCACTATACCGACGAACTGCCAGACATCAGTCAAGACGAGATCGTGTTAGCTCTAAGGCAGCTTAAAAATGGAAAAGCCCCCGGTGAGGACGGAATTACATCAGAGCTTTTGAAAGCTGGAGGATACCCTGTTATACAGGAGTTACAGAGCCTCTTCAACGCCGTCCTTCACAGTGGGAGAACTCCAAAGGCGTGGAGTGGGAGTTTGGTGGTGCTCTTTTTTAAGAAGGGAGATAAAACCCTTCTTAAAAATTATAGACCCATCTCGCTCCTAAGTCACGTCTATAAGCTTTTCTCACGAGTTATATCGAACCGTCTCGCCAGGAGACTCGACGAGTTTCAGCCACCGGAGCAGGCTGGGTTTCGCGGAGGATATGGTACCATAGACCACATTCACACAGTGAGGCAGATTATACAGAAGTCCGAAGAGTATAATCAGCCCCTGTGTCTGGCTTTTGTGGACTATGAGAAGGCCTTTGACTCCGTTGAAACCTGGGCTGTTCTACAATCCTTACAGCGATGCCAAGTAGACTATCGTTATATCGAGGTGCTGAGATGTCTTTACGAAGCCGCCACTATGAGTGTCCGAGTACAGGACCAACAGACTAAACCAATCCAACTGCGCAGAGGAGTGAGGCAGGGGGATGTCATATCCCCGAAACTGTTCACGAGCGCGTTGGAAGACATGTTTAAGACGCTGGACTGGAAAGACAAGGGCATCAACATAAACGGCGACTACATCTCACACCTGCGATTCGCTGATGACATAGTTTTAATGGCGGAGTCGCTAGAGGAGCTGAACCGGATGCTGGACAGTCTAGCTTCAGCCTCCCGATGTATCGGTCTTGGCATGAATTTGGATAAAACCAAAATCATGATCAATGGCCACATTGATCCAAGACCGGTGATCGTACATGGCCACCTCCTCGAAATTGTTTCTGAGTACACTTACCTCGGGCAGATTTTGCAGTTGGGTAAAAACAATTTCGAGAAGGAAGCCAAGAGGAGGATCCAGCTAGGCTGGGCAGCGTTCGGAAAACTACGTCGAGTCTTCTCGTCATCCATACCGCAATGTTTGAAAACGAAAGTTTTTAATCAGTGCGTCCTACCAGTTATGACCTACGGAGCTGAGACGTGGACACTCACGATAGGGTTGGTCCACCAGTTCAAAGTCGCTCAGCGAGCTATGGAAAGAGCTATGCTCGGAGTTTCTCTGAAGGATAGAATTCGTAACGAATACATCCGACAGAGAACTAAAGTCATCGACATAGCTCAGAGAATTAGCAAACTGAAGTGGCAGTGGGCCGGCCATATATCGCGAAGAACCGATAACCGCTGGGGTAAACGTGTTCTTGAGTGGAGACCGCGACTCGGTAAACGTAGTGTAGGACGCCCTCCGGCCAGGTGGGATGACGATCTGCGAAAGACTGCTGGCAGATGCTGGATGCGACAAGCCGAAGACAGGGCGCTATGGCGCTCATTAGGGGAGGCCTATGTCCAACAGTGGACTAACATAGGCTGATGATGATGATGATGAAGATGCATGTGCCAATTTTATTTCTTTAACTATAGTTTTATGTATATTTTTTATGTAGGTAGTGACGCCATCGTTTTGATTTAAGTGAAATGTAGTAGCAAAAGAGTTGTAGTTTGTAAGGCATGGAATAGGTTTACTCTGTGTGAGTCTGCACTCTGTTAACCCAATAACATCTGCTTCAATATTTAATAGGGTCAAGTTAGATTGTAAGTCATCGATGTTTTTGTAAATACTTCTAATATTCTGCGTGATTACAGTTATATCAGTAGGTTTAACACACAGCATATTAGGGAGTTCAGTGGGTGCACATTCAAAAGAGTACGCAATCTCAGAATCGTCCAATTCATTTACCTCTAAGTGCTTGTCCATCATAGAGTGTGGAATAAGGAAATGTTATGCGTTCCATGTAGGTGATACAGGTATTTATTAAGTAATTTGAAGTGTAGTAATTTTAGTGAATTTAGTTTATAGGGTTTGTACATAGTAGGTAAAAAGACCAGGCTAGATGAAATAATTTTGTATTGTTTTTTGTGTAATAGTTGTTGTGTTTCGTCTGTTTGTGTATTATGTAAAAATGTATTATATAAAAACGTATTGTGTAAACATGTATAGTGTGAATTAAAATCTATAAATTTAAACATAGGATCAAAATAGTGGGGTCTCCAACCCATTTTACAAGTATGTAGAGAACTTGCAAGGATATAACCTATCGAATATAATAGTCACGCAGCCTGAAAATAGTATTAAGATCGTGTATAATTGTAAGCTTTTAACTGTATTGATGGTGCAATATTGTATTATATTCTAGTGTCGTTCGCCTTTGCCTTTTGTTGCAGGCGGTTTTAGTATGCATGTGGTTTGGATTTGCTATTTCTTTGAATGGCGTAAGGCAAAGTTGCTACAGATATCTGGAATTTAAGTTGCCGCAGAGATCTGGTGTAGTAGTATGTATAGTTATCTAGTGTCTTTAGCGTTTGCCGTCTGTTGCAGGCGGTTTTAGTATGCATGTGGTTTGGATTTGCTATTTCTTTGAATGGCGTAAGGCAAAGTTACTGCAGAAACCTGGAATTTAAGTTGCCGCAGAGATCTGGAAATTATAGTTATATAGTGTCGTGGGCCTTTGCGGGTACATTTAGATGTCACTTATACCCAGTTCTAAGTTAACTATTAAGGCGAAGGCATGGATAATTCAATACTATACTAGACGAAGGAAGAATACTTGCGTTTATCCTAACCTAACGACAATGAATAGCGAAAAACAGTAGGTACCTATGCTTTTATTTATTCAAGTTTCAGATTAGCAGGGGGTCAGATCTAGCAATCTTGATGCTTTACGTGAAGATTAGTAGAACGGAATCAACCAAACCATTGATGTTAAGTTGAGGCACGGGCTGATAACGTTATCGCAGTTTGATTGGGGTAAGTTTTTACAGATAATAACCATATTGATTGGTGTATCTTATCAAAACATGCTTTGTTTTTTAAGCTTTTAGGTATTAATTGAGTTAAATTGTTACTACCTACGCACCTAATCCTATATATTACACACTTGTTTACCTATCCATAGCCATTTTATATTCAAGTCATTGTAGCGAGTAATTTACCATGTCTACTATAGGTACTAACAAGGGCGTCGCCAGGGGGGGGCAGGGGGGGGCAGCTGCCCCCCTAGATACCAAAAAAATGTACCTAGCCAAATGCAAAACAACGAAAGTCCTGCTATTGTCTTGCTTTGCCGATAAATCCTGCATAAATTCATCACTAGGAATAAGTAGTGACAGTTAGTACAATATCATCATAACTTAAAAAAAAATATTGTATTATATAGTATTTTTTTTGTTTGGTCATTTGCAACAAAATATTATAATATGTACGTGCTGTGTGTAGTTCGTAAAGGTTTTCACATGGAAACTGAAAACATTCTTATTTACAATCGCCATACAGGCAAACAGGTCCGTAGGGAAAGGGGTTTTTGGGGAAACAAGCCAACCCCGAAATGTTGAGGCACCGTTTATAAGAAAACTTTATTATGTAAAGTTTTCTTGGATACGTACATATGTGTCACACGTGGGAGCACTTAAAGTGGTTGTTCTGTCTTAAAAACTCGATTTTTTTTGTCAAAACTCGTTGAGTTGTTCGCCCTCGCACTAAGTATCATTTGATTCGTATTGTGTAGGTGTACCTTATATGTAAGTGAGCTAGGCACACGCATCACATTCATTTACGCCCGACTCCATCTAGGAAGGCTATAATTTTTTGCATACGTCCCAAAAAGTCACAAAAAAAATCGCGGCTCGCTCCGCTCGCCGTTTATTCTATAGTCTTCAGTTTTCAGCGGCCGCATACTATAAAATATCGACGCTCATTACACTCTGTTATATTTTTTTTATACTACCTGTCCTGTGTGATGACCCGAAAAAGTTACAAAAGTTGTCGTGCTGGCTCATTCACTTGCAGTGTCGTAAGCTCTACCCCCCCCCCGTACATATTTCTGGCTAAGGCTTGCCCCCCCCCCCCCTGGGCCGTGGGCTGGCGACGCCCTTGGGTACTAATATAATATTATAAAGGGGAAAGATTTGATTGTTTGTATGTTTGTTTGTTTGAATTGAATAGGCTCCGAAACTACTGGACCAATTAAAAAAATTCTTTCACCATAAGAATCCTAAAATTTCCGTGATGAACTAAGGTATAAAATATTTTCAAAAAAGTTAGAGATCCGTATAAAAATAAAAATATTAACATTCTGTAAAATACCCGTGCGAAGCCGGGGCGGGCTGCTAGTCTGATATGAAAAAACTAATTGATTGATTGAACCGCGGAATAACGGTAAAACCACTCATCCACAAAAAATAAATGGCAATTTCTTTTACGCTAATATCACCCGTCCTGGCCGGTCTTAGCGAAATTCCCATGAATTATACATTTTTACATCTTTTCACGTTGGGTTACATGAAGTTTTCATACGTATCCCTAACTTTTTTAGCTGCTTATGGAGCAGTTTTTGACAGAGACTCTCGCACTTTAATTTTTGACATTGAGTTTCCTCCCGCACCCCTGTGACGAATCGTGAAGTTAATGACACTCCATAACTGACACTGGCAGAGTCGCAGCGAAAAGCAAGCGGCGCGGCGGCGGCGGCGGCGCCATAATAAAATAATTTGAAAACATAGCGCATGGTTTTATTATTGAAGTTTTCATGCGGATCCCTAACTTTTTTGAAAATCATCTATAGCCTATGTTCATCAGGAATAACGTAGGATTCTAATGGTGAAAGAATTTTTCAAATCAGTGTAGTAGTTTGGTTGGATAAAACTTTTCCTCTCTATAATATTAGTATAGCATAAAAAAATAGCTACCTGTAGTTTGTTTACAACTGTCTGCAGTTAGCTCAATTGTTTTAATAGTACATAGATACTAGCTCATATATAATTATAATTTTCTTTGTTAATTAGTATAGAGATTGACAATCCAAACGCGTTACACAGATTACTCGTCATAATCTGTGTAACAGCGGCGAGATATCGGACAAAACAGTATTAGCACACGTTACGACCTCACACGGTTTGGGCAAGGAATCTCGTATGTCATTGAATAAGGCCTCAGTGTGTAGGAATACTTACTCGTTTTCGGAGTCAGGTACACAGATATAGCGGTTATCGGCTCCTGGGTGGGGTCCTTGTATAGCTGCGTTACTAGTAGATCGTTATCTTTCATCCTCAGTGGGAATTTCTGCATATCTAAAACCAAAGGGTTATTTGATTGAGTTGCGTACGAAAGCCGGTGGTGGTTTAGTGAAGTCTGAAGGAATTTGATGTGAGCTTCTACAAGTATCCATCATAGACATACGTTCACGGCAGCAAATACCCCCCAAACGAGGGGAGTTTTGTGATAGTGATAATCATCGCGCTTAGGCTTAGGGCGAAGACCCAAGCTAAGCAGATAAGCTGGTGTTATGGGTACTAGATGACTGATATCCTAATTAGTACAATAGATATATATTTTATCTTATCTATCATAGACAGATATTTTTTATTATACATTGATCTACAACAATGTATAACTCTGACGGATGCCTATGAAGCATACCGAAACGTAAACATCATAAAAATATGCGCAAATAAAAAAGTTACCCCTCAAAATATTACTAATGATCATTACTAATGATCACTTGCACTTATCTATTACGTAATTTTGTCTGTTACACTTACCAATATAGTTGATGGCTCCAGTAGCCGTTCCCAGTAGAAGGAAGGACCCAGCCGTGTCGTATGTGGTGAGGTGCGGCACGTCCTGAGTCTGCCAGTGCTGGGTGCTGGTGTGCCAAACTCCCGCCTTGCTGCGGCTGCCTGCGCCGCTCAGCGCGACTAGCTGCGGGCCCACGAATAGCAGGTGCTCCACGCGGACGCCTAGGTTGAATGTTCCTGTGATACGATGAATTGGATAAACTATTTATATCTATATCATTACGACCCACCCCGGTATTTAAAAAAAAATACCATACGCTACCCAAATTTTTTTTTTAAATATTCTATAGCCCTGATCATGAATCACTCCCCCTATTAAAATTTTATATTATTTTATTAAATTAAAAACTGTATTAAAATCCGTTGCGTGGTTTTAAAGATTTAAGCATACATAGGGTCATACAGACAGACAGCGGGAAGCGACTTTGTTATATACTATGTAGTGACTACGACCCTAACTAAAAATAGAAATACTTCGCCTTCGTTCCCATACTTTCTCTTAGTTTACATTTACTTAGTTTGTGACATAATTGAGACAACCATGGACAGATAAGTCAGAACACTCACCAATCAGAGTCCGCCTAACGGGCTCACTATGCGTCGAGAAAGCCCACAGCCTCACCAATGGTCCGCTAGCGACCCCCAGCATGACGTCAGTTCCGCTAGCGTTGGTTCCGCTACTAGTGCTGCCCCCAGTCTTTGCGTTCAATGCTATCCTCTCTATCACTGCTTCTTGGACAGGTGATTGGAATACAACGTACCAGCCGCATGAGTCAGTTAATCTGAAAATAGGGACGTATTTTAGCTAAGGTTGCACAATTTTTTCTGGTCCCTACAAAAAGCAGTGGTGACTTACGTTACGGCGAGCAATCTTTCAAGAGTTTAGCAATTAAGAATGTATTCATTATGAATAGGGGTTAGCTACGAATCTAGTAGTTTGTCCCGATAAAAAGGTATTTTACATACCAATTGAAAAGTGGGGGAATCAGAGGTTACATTACATTTGACATGTGTATCTGATGTGTAGTATTGGTTTTGCAGCTCTTCAATGGTTGAACCGATTTATCAATCAACGCTACATGTCTTACTATTACATTTCGCATCAGTTCCGTTAATTTACAATAAAAGTAGGTACATAAGGCCACTTGATATAAGCTTAAATAGATTATGATGAACTTTGACTATACAACGGGATAGGAAATTAAATCGCTTACCTATAGCCAGTCACGAAATGCGTATAAGCAACCGAGATCCAGTTATGATGGGCCTTTATGATTTGAACTTTGAATGTAGTGGCTGTAACAAAGAGTATCTTTTACAAAACATAAACGGCTTTAATATGAAAGGTGCAAAGTCTAAATACGCACTCTCCGGTGGCCGTATGCCTTTGTTATGACAGTCTGCGTTGCCGAGAGATGCTGCTCTTGAGTGACCTCTGCCGCATCGGCTGGAAAAAAAGTGTATGCTCCCTTGAACAATGTTCAATATGTACCTAGGTCAAAGCAGAATTAATATATACCGCATTGCTCAAGCACACCTTGAATATGAGCATTGAAAAATAATTACATATTCATATAAATACAGATTGTTTTGTCACGTAACTACTTATTCTGCTCGGCGAATAAAGTACTAGTTTTTAGGAACTTCACATTAAAGTCCCTCATCCTTAAAATTACCTGAGTTGATCTTGCGAAGGTATTCTACCGACAGTCCTCAAGTCGAGAGAGGAGTTCCTAGAATGGGTTCTGTTTGAAGACACATCTGAGTTTGATGCTGTAGAGTTCTTTCTGGAGCAGCTGTTACCAGTTCTTCCGCTATTAGCATTTGGAACAGTCACTGGAAACAAGATAATATTGTAAGGGAATATCCTATACTTCGTCCACATATTTATTTTCTTTTTGACAGATCTAGTAACAATAAATTCGTTATGAAAGTTTAATGACCTAATGCTTAAGGCGCATACAGGAGCGAATGACCTTGAGCAATTTGGGCGGGGCTATGGTTTCGGCCCGCACCCTTCCGCGCGCCCCCCGCCGCCGGCGCCGCATAGCCAAGAAAATGAAATAGATTTCGCGCGTAAACCGCAAAAGATAAGTAGAAATCCTTCATGGCCGCGTGGTAAACCAAGCCGGCTGACACGCGATAATTGCGGGTTCAATTCCCACTGCGGGATATTTTTTTACAAATTGTCTATCTTTATTTATGTCTGTGCTGTTCTTGTGAAGCTAAATAAATGTATCTTTGTCTTTAAAATTCTGCAAGTATTTGTTCTTGGTCTGAGAACAGAACTCGGTACTTTAGGTAAGTAATAAGTATGTATGTTACCGCCTTACCGCCTCTTGTTACTACCCGCGCGGCGCGGGGCGTTCGCGTTGTAGGTAATTTCCTTCTAAACTAGCCTATATTCCAATCATTCGAAAGTTTTATGCAAATCAGTTTAGTAGTTATGTACATGGTAACAAACATTCATACAAACTTCTCTAATTTTCAATGTTTGTAGGATATCAATGATAGGTAGGTTATACGGGTGGAATAATTTGAAACAATAAATCTCTGAGCTAAAGGAAAAAGGTCATAATGGACCAAGAGAAAAAAATTACCATTACATAATAATAATAATAATAATGCTGGACAATCCACACAGCATCGTCTAGCCCCAAGCTAAGCAGAGCTTGTGTTATGGGTACTAGATGACCGATATACGTAATACAATATTATTAAATAGATAGATATTTTTTATTATACATAGAAAACAACATGGTATTTACATTATAGGTTTTTACACCTATTCAAAGAAATGATGCCAGAAATCGGATGTAAAGATTTGATAAAACAGTAAATTTCTAAGCAAGAGGAGAAAGGGCATCCTGGACCAAGAGACAAATTTACTTTTATATAGTAGATTTTTTTTCTTTTATTTTCTTTCTGCTGTTTTTTAGGGGTTTGAAACCGAGGTCAAAACCCTAAAAACCAGCAGAAAGAAAACAAAAGAAAAAAATCTACGATATATAAATTTTGTCTCTTGGTCCAGGGATCCTTATGACTTTGATTCTGTTTTGTGTTTTGAATCCATAATATTTCAGAAACTACTGCAGCTATTGACTTGAAATTTGAAATAATAATACATTTAGTGCGCCCGCACAGATTTATAGAAAAATAAATAAAAAATTAATATGAAGATTTTCAGTACAAATTTTGAAATCGAAATTTTAAATGGGACCTACAGAAATTAAGGTGGTATGAAATGAAAGGTACTGATTTGTACATTTCGTTTTGGAAATTTTGATAAATTTTATACTTTTTGAGAAAAAGGTCGAAAAAATTACCATTCCCCCTCCCCCCCCCCACCTATCTCCGAAGATTGCAGAGCGATCGATGTAAAATGTACCAAGTATTTGAAGATATGGATCTATATTTTACAGGAAAAATATAAAGAAGTCTGTAAAAATATTACTTTTTGAAATATGGTCAAAAAAGGGCGGGAAAAATTTCTAAAGTGGTGACTACCAGAGAAGTCTGTTAACATAACTACTTTTAAAAATTATGGTCAAAAAGGGGGGGGGGGGGATTTCTAAAGGGGAGACTATTCCGTCGAGTGGGGTGGGGTATCAATTTGCACATTCCAAAACAGTTTTTGAAATTTCAAAAGGTTTTATACTTTTCGAAATATTTTGATAAAGGTCGAAAAATTGGCCATCCCCCCCCCCCTATCTCCGAAGATTGCAGATTGATCGATATAAAATGTACACAGCGCTTTTAAAATATAGATTTACAATGTGTCTGGTCACCGGTGTCGGAGACTTTGGGGGGGGGGGGTGAAATACGGTAAATTTTATCGACAAATCTTCTCAAAAATTCAAATTCAAATTCAAAATCAAATTTTATCGACAAGTTGGTACCAACGCACTTACCTACCCACTAATCTCTGTAGTAACCGCAACCTCCTGCGTTGTAAGCCCACCGCGCCAAGAGGTCGTCAATAAACGTAACAACCTAAACGACAAAAGTTCAAAACCCTCGGCGCGCGAGTTACACTCGCAATTGTCGTACTTGTTTATCTAGAATTCTAGATAATTATGTACAAGTACAAAGGGTGGCCGTCGCGAAGAAAACCCGTAAAAAATACTCGTAAATAAAAAATACCCGTAAAAACACAATAAATACCTACCCGTTAAAATAGTAATAATAATTATGAGTTCAGATCGCGTAAGTTTAAAAATATCCGAGCTCTAGGAGATGAAAAAAGGCTATGTACCATTTTTACCCAGTCTCCTTTACATTTTGAATCCCATTCCCATTTCATAACAGCAAGTAAGGTGGGGGTGTACCTACCTAGTGCTTCACTTCGGAGAGTCATAGAACTGTTGCAGCCATACTAGAATTCTGAAGACGATCATGAACCGCGTTAGGAAGAATGCCGTACGTACATATTTTATTTCGTCGCATAATACATCATAGCTACCTACCTAATATTAGCTACCTACCTAAGCGTAATGGATGTTTTACCTGTAGCAAAACATTTTCACTCCAGTTTCAACTTGTCCGGTCACTGTAAATCTATAAATAAATAATAATGTAAGATTAGTAATAAAACAAATAAATGGGTAGGTCTAAGGAGTATTTACTTACATTGTCGTTCATTTGTTCCTACCTAGTTTAGTACCTACCCGATCTCCTAAAATAAATATACAAATATGTAAAATCTACATAAGATTGCTAATAGGTAGTTACAATAGCATAAATTTTCTAAAATAACGAGCTTTCAGAGCTCTGGCTTTCTTCAGCTTACTGGTCTTCGGAATTTTCAATATTTTACAAACTGTCTTACACCAAATAAAGCGTCCATGCGCGGATAACTTTGAATAATAAATAAAGCGTCTATGTGCATCAATATAGCATTATAGTAAAAAAGCAAAAGTACGCCTCGCGCTCACCTAGAGCGCGAGGCAGACGAACACAACCTCCCCGTACGACAGTCAGGGTTTCACTGCCGCCCGTCGCCCGCGCAGACTACCTTCAAAGGTTACCGCCCACTAATCATACGCAAAAATTTAAAATAATGATTTTCTATGTGAAAAACCGTCGTATCACAAAATCATACGTTCAGTTTGAAGATAAAGTCTTTGCCGACATGATGGTGAAAAAAAAAGTATAAAATTCTAAGTAGTTTAGAAGTAGATACACTTTTTCAGTCAGAAACAGCTCCACTTTGTGATTTTTTTTCACCCAGTAAACGAGCACGTAGAACATTTTTGTACGTTCACTTTACAGATAAAAGGTCAATGTATAACATATATTTTTTTCAGCCCATAAAATTGACTACTCTAGGAGGAGAAAGCCTCCAAAGAGGAGCAATCAGCTACTGTATGCGCCTTAACCGATTAGGTTTTCATAAAGCTTCTTCCCTGCCTGACGTGGGTTCCCTTCATCAGCTCTTACGACATCCACGGATTGAGTTGGATCGATCGATTTAAACGGCGGCGGCGTCAAAGCAAAATACCGTGGCAACGCACGCGTTTTTCCGGGTTTAAAAATAGCCTATTACTATTATTCCAGGTCTAGAACTATGTACATCTATGCAAAACTCATCAAGCCAAACTCATTCAGTAGGTAGATTCGGCGTGAAAACGTAATAAATCTACTTCTTATTTATATTATCAGTGTGATTTCAAATCAAAACTAACTAATTTATGGCATGAAATACATACATGTTATTAAAGTAATTGTTGGTATAATGAAATGGAATGTCGCAATGTATTCTGCCTTATTGGGCATGCAATGTATTAAAATTAACAATAAATAAGGGATGTATACAATGGATGTAGAATTAATTTGCAATGCAACATTTTAAGAGTTTTATGGTATTTGAAAAACTATGAATGATTGTTCTAGAACTTCATATTTTTTGAGTAGTAGTGAATGCACAAAAAAACTAAATTAAGGTCAGTACAATGAAAATAATTGTTTTATGTCTAAAAACTATTGTAAATGATAATATCTAAATTCTTTGTTATCATTATAACCAAGATTTAGGGATTAAGATGTTAATGTTTTTTTTATAAAAACAATACATTTATCATACCAATCACAAAGTCATCATGATTGTCTAGATAACCTTGTTAAGGACAACATTAAACAAGATAGGGGCAATGCATCTCTCACCATTCTTAAAGCTTTCCATGTATAGGTAGCATTGTTCGTGTTGCCAGTAACCTATATAGGAATTATTGTTAGAATATATGGTAATAAGATAATAATATGGTCTATCAGATAATAAGGTCAGATTCTCTTATCTAACTATGTATCTTTAATTTGAGGCTTGATGGTGTTGTGTCCAATACCCAGCACAGTTTATTTAATATGGGTTACCATTGGGGCATTCTTAATCTAATCAAAATCAAAGTGCTTTATTTCCTTTAGACCTTAGAGGACTCTTGAAATCCTTTGAACCATTGGATTGTTAAAGTGAATACTTACATGGTGGTGGTAGATATCCATAAAACAGCACATCACCGCATGAGGAGTGATTCATCTCATCACACAAAGCCAGCCGTCGGCTCAATGGTGTGATCCCAAAGTAATCACATTCATGCTTCAGGGACTTAATGTTGATATTGTTAAGGTCAATATCCCGGGTGCGCAAGAAGTTTAAGATAAGTCCAAACAGCTTGGGATCTCTGTCTATGAATATGGCTCCAGTGTCATCTCTGACTGTAGGAATTCTGCCACTCAGTAGAGCTGTGAAAAATGTGTCCGGAACCCAGGTCAATGTGTGCCATGATGTGGCAAATCTGAAAATTATGGCTTATCATTATACACTCTGCAGCCGGAGGAGGCCTATACCCTAAATGGGGTTCCCAATAAAGAAAACTACTTTATGTGATATAATTTATGTCAATGTTAAAAGTTCGGAAATAAAAGGCTTAACAATAATAATAACTATACACTACGCTGTGCGATTGCCATTACATTCTCCTGATCCAGATTTTAAATGATTATTTTAGTACTTATTACAGTGTTCGTAAGTGGCACCTAAGAAGATGGTTTGTAAAGTTTATGCATGAAATGACGGGCGAATCGCTTCGGAACCCGCAAATTGAGTCACCAACCTCCAATGGAGGCAGAAAAGCTTTACTCCCCTAAAGAATAAACATAAAGAATAAATAAGAACCGGCACTAATTTTGGATGAAAAACATTTGATTCTATCACAGAATATTGAAAAAGTTACGGTAACTCAATCCAAGAAACTTTTGTTTATTCTTAATTTTGTCAAGTCCAAATTTACAACAGCTAAATTTTATTTACCTGGTACCACCGACGTTAAGTGTAACAATTTCCTGGTAATTAGTCATTATTGTAAGATTGAATGTAAATAAATTATTTTTAGAAAATAAGACTTGTTTATTTTTCACACTTTCTCTTGTCGGGGAGACTTGAATGAATGAAAAACAAAAACGTCAACACTAATAAACTAACAGCATAGTGACAGTGAGTGGTATGACATATGTTAGGAGACAGTCTGCAGCAAGATGGCAGCAAGATTGCAACTAAAAAATAATGCAAGGGAAGTGGTAACATAGGAATTACACAAGAAAAAACGGAAAATCCGATGATTTTATTTAGAAAATAATTTTAAGGTTAGTCTTTTACAAACGTAGGTCAGCATCGGCTTTAGAAAGAAAAGGTTATTTCCACGACCTCTGTGGCGCGGTGGGCGAAGGTCCGCCTGCGACGCAGGAGGTTGCGGGTTCGATTCCCGCCTCGGGACAAATATTTGTACGATCTGCAGATATTTGTTCATGGTGTTCTGGTCGTTTTCTATGAATAATAAAAAATATCTATGTAATAATATTGAATTATGTATATTATTATCAGTCAGTCATCTAGTACCCATAACACAAGCTCTGCTTAGCTTGGGGCTAGGTGATGAGTGTGGATTGTCCAGCATTATTATTATTATTATTTTTCAGCAAGGTCAGCAAAATTAACTTCCTTACTGACTGCAAGTGATGTGATACTGGATACCTTTGAAATTCTAAATTCTAATCATGTCGCGTCGTCATCAAGTCATCAAGCTATCGAAGACTTATCTGGTACCTACGTATAAAAAATTCTATGGCAGCCAAATTTAGGCAAATGAATTGCCCGCCAGGGAGAAAGTTCTTGAAAACGTATTGTGTACTCGCCTCACCTGATACTACGGGTGCCATCAGTGCCATGTCGGAAAGCCGCCAGCAGTACGCATACCGTGCCGGAAGCTATATTACATCCGACGACGCGGGGGAAGTCCTTACGAGTGAACGATGTACTACGTCGTTCTCTCGTGAGGTCTTCCGCTGCGTGCTTGAAGCTTGTGAGCAGAAATAGCAGGTTTCATTAATATGCTGCGATCTATCAAAAGCATTTCGCGCAGATCGCAGACTACCGTAGACTCTGTCTTACAAACTCCAGCACGCACACTGGCACACGGCATCAGGCATGGGGCCAGGCATAGGCACGGCGGCGGCGTCGCGTTGGGGGCATGATCAGGGCCGACGGTCTCGGGGAGAGCACAGAGCACAGAGCCGTCAATATTTTTATTTAAAAGTAAATTATAATTACTTAATTTATTTAATTGTTAACTTTATTTGTTTGTTTTTACAGCACCTTGTAAAATGTAGATGTAAATTGTTCATATTTTTAACTTCTTGGAATGTATTGTGCCTTCTATAAACCATAAAGCATACCAAATATAGCTATACTCTGTCCATCCTACGCGTAGAATGTTTACCAACAAAGCAACTGACAGTTCAATCAGCTGAGCAGGGGTAAAAAACATTTTTATATTTTAGGCTAGCTTTTGCTTGCCGCTTTTATACTTATGCTATGTAGGAAATATAAAATTTAAGTTCTTTTTGAATTTTACTGACCCAATCATAGATAAAAGATTATAAAACCTATAAGTTACAGAATGAAATGCAAGCTAACGGAAGATGAAATAAGACTTTAAATGGAAATTTTAGGAAATATTTATTTTAATGAGCATTATTTTAATTTAGAGAGAGAAAACCTATGTATACAACATAGGTTTTCTCGATTTTTGTATACATAGGATTTCTCGATTGTTTTTCAATACCTAAAACTACACTTATAGGGTAACTAAGTCCAGCAGGTGGCAGCACTTACTCTTTATGGAGTTTATATTCTTATTAATCCGGCTAAATTAAAATAATGCTCATTTCTATGATTATTTCTGGTCGAGGTGTTCTAAATTAGGAATCGTAGTTCAAAAGTAACCAATTGTTTGCAACACAGGACGTCAAAACTAATATTAATTAGGGTTGGCACTGTTACAAACACCAAAATATGTAGTGATTATTATCTTCCGTTTTGATCGTTTTATGACAATTTGTAAATCAAAATAATAAGATTTCGCATAGAATTAACGTAAAGATTTCGAAAAAAAACAGTTATGATAGAATTTATGGGTGAAATTATACGAATTCTGTACGGCCTGCATTATTTATTGGTGATAACCAGGGATCGGAATAGGTAGAGTTTTTAAGTACCTAATGACGTAAAAAGCCAAGGATAACATAACATGGATATGCCTTTTTAATCCCTGAATCGGGAATTGTAAAATATTTTTGATATTTCAATTTCTCAAAAAATGCTAATTAAAGCCACGTTTTGTAACTTGAATGGCGTGGATCCATAATTTAAGCACACTCAACGCACCGAAACAAACGGGTGAACAAAAATGTATATATATCCAATCTCTTTTCAAACTGGTCATCCCCAACGTCCACCCCGCACCCCGCCTGCTACAAGGCAGGAATATACACAATAGAAAGAGAAATAAAAAAGTCTACGCCTACACGCTTTGTTGAGAAACAAAAACCGCTATCCGACATATCGTGCAGGAATCAATATTTTTTTTTATTATATTATTATAAATTATTATATTTTTAGAATAAAAATAAATGTTTCGTAATCGAAATACTTACGTAAATAAATTGAATAATATCGGGATTAATTTAATATATGAATTTCGACATTATGAGACATATCCATACTAAGCTATCGTTCTAGCTACACGCTGACGTCATTTGGTACTTAAAAACTCTACCTATTCCGATCCCTGGTGATAACCCTAAAAATCAGCTGATTCCGTTTGTTGGTAAACATTCTACGCATAGGATGAACAGAGTATAGATATATCTATCTACCTAGATCTTATTTTAAACTATTATTTTATGTCTGCAAAAGATAAGCTGTTGAAACTGTCACCTTATACATAAGATCTTTTCTGTACAACAGTTAACAATAAAAATATTTCTGATTCTGATTCTGATACAGTAAAATCTATCTATAAATAGTCAGTATAACAATGTCTCCGATACAGTATTTTAACAAATCGTGAAGTCTTCACATTACAATCAGCATGAAATCTCCTAACTTGTTTTTTTTGATTAAAAACCAGTACGTAACCGGTACAAACAACCATACAATATTTATTTCTGGCAACAAATTTTGAGAGAGACGTGTCCGTCAAAAATTATTAGTCAATCTTCTTCGCTTGAATTCGGTTTGTTGGAACTCATGTATGAAACTATAGTTTATTGTGATTGAATAGGAGGCCTAATTAATTGGAAGGCTTTAACATGCCATCCACTGCGACATCGAAAACCGGCGATGGACGAAAAAGAGGGATATTCAATAACACGGCCGGCTTCAGCACCCTCATCACTGTTACGGTGCTTACGCTGGCTTGGCTGGCCGGCTTTGCGTCCCGGCTCTTCGCTGTAATACGTTTTGAGAGTATTATTCACGAGTTCGACCCATGGTAAGTTCAGTGAAAGATCTCAACACTAAAACATCACTAAATCAAATGCATCTAAACTCTTCATGCCCTTTTGTTTTAGGTTCAACTACCGCTCGACGGCTTACATGGTCGAGCATGGGTTCTATAATTTCCTCAACTGGTTTGACGAGCGGGCTTGGTACCCCCTTGGTCGTATTGTTGGTGGTACTGTCTACCCTGGTCTTATGATCACTTCCGGTACTATCCATTGGATCCTACATTCTTTAAACATTCCTATACACATCAGGGATATTTGTGTATTTCTGGCCCCAGTGTTCAGGTGTGTTTTTATATTGATCTTACATCTAAATTATATTTTCCATAAAAAAACAGTCCAATAAGCAAATACTCTATTACATTTTCAGTGGTTTGACAGCCATATCAACATACCTTTTGACAGCTGAGATATGGTCCCGTGGAGCAGGGCTATTTGCAGCATGTTTTATTGCCATGGTCCCTGGATACAGCAGTAGATCAGTGGCAGGCAGTTATGACAATGAGGGCATTGCTATCTTTGCCTTGCAGTTCACCTACTTTTTGTGGTTAAAAAGCATTAAGACTGGATCAGTTTTCTGGTCAATTTGCACTGCACTTTCATACTTTTACATGGTAAGTCATTTTAAAGTAAAATAGTTAACTACAATCTGGCTTGCAATAGGCCATTGAAGTTCACTTTATTAAATATTTTAAGGAGAAAATATGTTTACACCATAAGCACAACTTTTTGGTGCTCCCAAAGTTTTGTAGTTCTCTTTTTGAATTTAAGAAACTGTATTAAAAAGTAACAATTATGTGAGGGGTGGATTTTATACTATCTTATTTTATTTTAGGTATCAGCATGGGGCGGCTATGTTTTCATCATCAACTTGATACCACTCCATGTGTTTGCACTGCTCATCATGGGACGTTTCTCGCAGCGCCTCTTTGTCAGCTACTCGGTATTCTACATTGTGGGATTGCTGATGTCTATGCAGATCCCCTTTGTAGGCTTCCAGCCCATCCGTACCAGCGAACACATGGCAGCTTCTGGTAAGTCATTTATTTCTATTTACCTTATACTAAAAAAAATATCACTGTAATTTATTGTTATTAGTATATTAGTCACCTAGTAACCATAACCACTAACTACTTCTTGGGGTTATATGATACTGTTTGGATTGTCCAGCATTATTTATTAAAAGCCATCTCAGAAGCTATCTTAAAAGAGCTTAAACTAAACTAAGCTTTAGCCTTAGTTTAGTTTGACTTTGCTGGATAATTTTCTTGTATAAAACTAAAAATGAAAAACAGATATTATTATATATACATAAGAGTAAAGTTCCTAGAACCTTTTTTTTACTTGTTACTAAACACTAAAGTATAATTTAATTTATCTCCATCCATGTTATGTTTATACAGTTGGTCACTACTCATGCTTTACAAATTTGCCTAGTTAACCCTTATCAGTAGCTCAAAAATACCATTTCCATCGCACTCTCAATACTACTATGTTACTTTACAACCTGTTTCTACCTACAGTAATGGATTAGATAAGCCTTGTTTTGCTCATAACAACAGATTTTCGTCAATCTTTAATAGAATTACGAAATTATGATGAATGTTTAACAGAGCACAATATTAACTATCAAGTAATCTCAAATATACACAAAATCAAAATGCTTTATTTGCTTTAGAACTTACAGGACTCTTAGACACTTCACAAAATACAAATTACATAGGTATTACTGGGAAAAGTGATCACTTTGGTTCTTCGTTCACTTTCAATCTTTTTAAGGTAAAGTAATGAAGCAAACAAGAAGCCTTTACCTTGTTAGATTGTTAGTTTTAGAGTTGGATGGTCTGATATTTTATAGTAAGCCTTTTTACGAAGAATATTTTTGACACCTGTAAGATTTTACGAAGATCTAATTTTTTCATAGGCAGATTATCTGTGTAAGGGATACTCAGATAATCTGCCTATGAAAAAATGAGAGCTTCGTAAAATCTTACAGGCATTAATTACAAATTCTGCCATTTGAAGCCATACAGTTCTGAGAACTGAAGAAGACTACTTTATTTTGTAAACACAATGGTTGGTACATCTATGGCGTTACATTGTTTATAATTTCGTTGTTTGATCAGTTGTATAAGTCCATCTTCAAGAAATGATTTCTTAGGTATGGGGGTTAATACATTAGAGATATGTTCTAAGAAATTTATAGAATCCTGTCAACCTTGGATGTGAAAAACTTGAAAAGGCAACCTAGTACTGATATAATACTATATTCAATTAAATATCAGATGGGTGTATAAATACTACATTTGGACACCTTTTTAGATCTGGCAACTATAAATACATAAAACACCAAATAATAAAAATTAAATAATATAATAAATAAGGGCTCCAACGTCCATATCAAAGTTGTGTAGGTACCGATCAGTGCTATACCGGTGCGGGTAGTAAGTACTGGGATGGGTGACCGCGTCAGGTTGACTTCCTTCCATTTACGAAATAGTTATGTAGGTAAAGAAACCTTAAGGGCGAGAAGACTCGCACTTGCCTGGTCTTTTTAATGTATTGTAGCTATTAATTTATATCAGATAAAATTATCTGTATCACACAGGCAAAAAATAAATTAATTAGGTTCCCTATTTGGTATCAAAATGCTTGCACTACCTAGCAAAGCAACTGTATAACGTAAGTAGTGTAAAACAAATGTTATGAAAATCATACCCCTAAGCCAAGAACTGTTAGAACATATTATTGCACACAAATTCCATACTTCATCAACATACATTGTTACAGGCGTATTCGCTCTAATAATGGCAGTCGGAGCCCTAAAATACCTGCACAGCTTGAACCCCAAGGGACAATGGAAGCAGCTGCTGATTCTCTGCGGTATCGCCGCGGCTGGCTTCGTCTTCCTTATGGTTGTGCTGCTCACTTACGCTGGAGTTATCGCTCCTTGGAGTGGAAGGTTAGTAACAGATGCTTAAATGTGAGACGCCTGGTAGTATGGGGGCGACGGATTTCTCGTCGTCCATCTGGATGGACAGACACGGTTTCAACTGTGTCTGTCCTGTCTGTGTCCTAATCGGGGGGAGGAAACGTGATGGATGGATGGTCGGCGAGTGTGAGTGTGAGAACGGCGGGCTTGACGGCCATGTACGTATATGTGAGGAAGAGGGAACGCCAGTCTTGCCGCGGAAGGTTTATTATGTTCCCGTGGTTCGGCCAAAAATGGCGAGAGAGGTTTTAGTGGGTATTACCTATCCTATCCTTCTCAGGGCGTTGAGTCCCACATAATTCTGGTCCCCCCCAGACCAGTTTATTCGTAAATGAATTTCCGCGCCGAAGAAGAAGCTCATCTATACTAATATTATAAAGAGGAAAGATTTGATTGTTTGTATGTTTGTTTGTTTGTTTGAATTGAATAGGCTCCGAAACTACTGGACCGAGTTAAAAAATTCTTTCACCATTCGAATCCTTAATTTTCCGTGATGAACATAGGCTATATAATATTTTCAAAAAAGTTAGGGATCTGCATGAAAAATTCAATAATTGAACCGTGGGCTGTATATTCAACCTCTTTTTCTATTATGGCGCGTCAGAATAGAAAAAGAGGTTGTATAGCGCACGGTGCTTGCTTTTTCTCTACGGCCAGTGTCAGTTTTGGAATGTCGAGTCAATGTCAAAAACCCCAATGCTGTTAAAAAAAGTAAAGATCCGTATGAAAACTGTGAAACCCATCGTTTTAGTGTGTATAATTTCTGAAATTTTTGTTTAATACCCGTGCGAAGCCGGGGCGGGCCGCTAGTTCTTAATAAGTTCGCGAACCACATTGGTTTAAGAAAAGTTGCACAATAGGTTTGTGTTGGTGCTTATACTGGTATAAGCACCAACACAAACCTACCTATTGTGCAACTTTTTCTAAATAAATATTCTATATATTCTAATCTATGTCCAGCTATGGACTGAGAAGGGTTGACTATGATGATGATTTGTAAAAGTTTTTTTCACTGAATGATACAAATGCAAACTGCATTTGAACTCTTGTTCATACTCTTGTTCTTGTGAAATAATAATAATAGTAGTATGTTCGACTTCTACTAATTAGGAGTACTAATTAGGGGATGATGATGATGATGATGATGGTCTCGTCTCACTTGCTAACTGGGAAGCGATAATCCAGCGATCATTATTTATTCTCTCTTTCTTTGTGATATAAAGAGGGCAATTGACTCTTCTCGTAAAATCTTTAATCTACTATAGATGGACCCTCCCAGACTTGTCCTCATGGTTGCTATTGCATGTTTATTTTGCCTTGACTTGGCATTCGTTGTGGAATTTGAATCAAGGAATGTTTTGTTTCCAAAGACATGTAAAACTAGGTCAGTACTCAGACAATAGCTATACCTATTCAATCGGAATCTGTACCTACAAATTACAATACATACTGAAACTTCGTCGCCCTATCGTAGATAATTCCAATAAAACGTCAAGGATTTCAAACACACTGTTGGTATTGTACCTACTGTAAACTTTCAATAAACTATTGGTTTGCAATACCAACAGAAACATTGTTTTTACATCTTGACATCGCCAGCCCATATTTTGCTGGCTGTAAATTTTATTTATTTATTTATTGAGATAAACCGTTACTGTTCGTATTATAATAATTAAAATTTAGCTAACAATAAGTCCAAAAAGGATTACACAGATTAAAATAAAAAAGAACAGCAAAGTTAAAAAAAAGAGAGAGAAAGGTGAGAGTGCAATACACTTGTAATTTATAACTTTTACATTTTCTCCTCAGATTTTATTCTCTGTGGGACACGGCGTACGCGAAGATCCACATCCCTATAATCGCGTCGGTGTCTGAGCATCAGCCTACCACTTGGTCGTCGTTTTTCTTTGACCTGCATGTCCTTGTTTGTACCTTCCCTGTGGGGCTCTGGTACTGCATCAAGAATATCAACGATGAAAGAGTCTTTGGTAAGTGTCTTTTAAAGATGCTAAGCTGTACCTTGCTGTGCTATACAGGGTATTTATCGCGTTTAGTTACCTATTTTTCACGAAATTTCATCAGTTTTACACTTGGGACGACAGTGTGTAAAACTGATGAAAGTTCGGGGATGTTACGGGAAAAATAAACGTGATCGCGATATTTAGCTTACCCTTTAATCAACTCGGGTGACTGGTACTCTACCCGCAGGTATTTTTATTATTTTCCCATAATTTAACATTCAAGCATTCGTAAAAAGCGTAAAAATTAATAAGGTATTTTAATCACCAATGTTAATAACTAGCAAAAATTAGTAAAAATATACTAAATTAATGAAAAAACGTAACAAATGCTTGATGGGTCAAATTTTGGAAATAATTTTAAAAAAGTTTAGAAATTGAGCTATTTGTAAAACTGTAGAACCGCCTGTATATGCGTATTTGCTATGGCGGGTCTAGAACCAGTAAACCCCTGTATGTTCAAAATTTCGATCATAATTTCATAGGTTAAGTTTAGCGTTGGATTAGTGTATTAGCTAAAAGCCACTCCTTGAATATTAAAAAAAAAGTAAGATCAAGTTCCCTAATTCGCTGCTAACTTCATCGTAACGCAGCTTCGGAGGTGAACTGTTTAAGTGACGATCACAATAGGCCAATCATGGCCGCAGCGACTCAAAAGCCAACAAGAGCAAATAAAAAAAAGAAGATCAAGACCACGTTCCCTAATCCGCTGCTAACTTCATCTTCCAGTGGCGCTGTACGCGATAAGCGCGGTGTACTTCGCGGGTGTGATGGTCCGTCTGATGTTGACCCTGACGCCGGTTGTCTGCGTGCTCGCGGGCATCGCCTTCTCCATTCTACTGGAGCTGGTGCTCAGGGAAGACGACCTGCCTATTGTCGAGGACGATAACAAGACTCTCTATGATAAGGTGAGAGATTTCAAAGAAAAGGAATGAAAGGGATCCGTGCCCGTAATGCTACTAACCGAAGAGAACAGTATCGTAAAGGTTGTTTTTGTGGCTAATGATTACGCGTTATTTCTACTGAAACTCACTTAGAACCTCCAAAAGTTTTGTGCTCTTGGTTTAAATCTATGAAAAAGTTCATGATGACTCTAAAATTCAACTTGAGATTCGGCATCATCATAATCCCATATTCATTGTCGTTTATAATTATAGGTATTTCAGCCATCTCCATCTGCCTTTAGCCTCGAAGCGTGCCCATTTCACAGAGGTTTTGAAAACCACCCCCGCAGTTTGCTTTCCGCAAAATCTAAAATCAGCTTCCAAAGTATTCGGTTGGAATGCTTACAAAAGCGTTCTGTAGGAATGCTTTCAAAAGCATTCCGTTGGAATACTTTCAACAGCATTCTGTTGGAATGCTTTTGAAACCTAGTTTTATATTTTCAAAACAATTCCCACTTCCAGTCCGTCAAACCCAAGAAGCGCGCAGCCGCCACAGAGGCAGCTAGCGACGAAGACAGCGCTCTCGGCATGAACGTGCGTTCGGGGACCCTCATCGTCTGCATGATCCTACTGATGCTGTTCGTTGTGCACTGCACCTGGGCCACCTCTAACGCGTACTCCAGTCCCAGTATTGTGCTGGCCAGCTATGGGAATGATGGGTGAGTACAGAGTAGACTATAAAATTGGTAAGCGCGCTGATTTCGGTCGGAAACGGTGAATAAATAAGATACAAGGACCCGCTGATTTGGAACAGGTCAATGTAATTTAGTGTATCGAAACGACGAATAAATAAGATACAAAAAGATATTACGTGAATCGTTCATAATGATTTACGCCGATTACAGAAATGATCAGCGCCAAAATTCGAAAATCTTATAGCCTCAATCTTTTATCGATAATTGACCTCCATCGTACTTTTATAATGGACAGTGGAATAGGATCTCTGTGTGAGATATGTTCGTTCAGTATGTCTTTGTCTTTTTGAACATAGTACAGTAATGCTTGAGTTTTAAAATCAATACAAGGTTATAACAATCAATCTCTGGACACAGCATCCCAAATCCGATTTATTGTCAAATTGTCATTGATGAAACATTCCCAGTAATGCATTATGTATTTCTTAAGTCTAATCGATTTTGTATGTTACCTTCCTAGAACCCGCAAAATCCTCGACGACTTTCGCGAGGCGTACGGTTGGCTATCACAGAATACTGCCGAAGACGCCAGGGTTATGTCTTGGTGGGATTACGGATATCAGGTAAATTACTACTATCTTTCGTAACACTGTTGTACCAATTCATTACAATTTCATACGGACTACGAATCTGTTATACACGTAACCATGTTGTACCAATTCATTACAATTTCATACGGACTACGAATCTGTTATACACGTAACCATGTTGTACCAATTCATTACAATTTCATACGGACTACGAAACCGTTGTACCATTTGTGATTTGTGTAAAAACTTGCCACTACGA
The DNA here is from genome assembly GCA_963931895.1 of Eupithecia pulchellata. Classification (NCBI taxonomy): domain Eukaryota; kingdom Metazoa; phylum Arthropoda; class Insecta; order Lepidoptera; family Geometridae; genus Eupithecia; species Eupithecia pulchellata. The sequence goes on along the minus strand of OZ007537.1, from coordinate 8,150,999 downwards.
AATTTACCTTTTAAAACTTTACTATGAGATTTTTGCTATTATCTAGTCCGGCCTTTACTATTTTCAGAGTCCTTCCCGGCCATGATACCTATTTCGTATGCTCATTACTTATTTGTTAGCACTTTACGCATTGTAAATTAATTTTCTCCATCCTTAGATAGCAGGAATGGGCAACCGCACAACGCTAGTAGACAACAACACTTGGAACAACTCCCACATAGCGCTCGTGGGTAAAGCCATGGCCAGTAACGAAACGGCTGCGTACCAGATAATGACGATGTTGGACGTGGATTACGTGCTGGTTATATTCGGAGGTGCCATCGGGTACTCCGGTGATGACATCAACAAGTTTATCTGGATGGTCAGGATCGCGGAGGGAGAGCATCCTAAGGATATTCATGTGAGCTTATACATTTATAAAATTATACATTTTGTATTTGGAACCAATAGAATGCAAAGAATTTTTTATCTTTGTATTTTATTGGTTATTTGATTTTCCTTCGGTTTCGCTCTCGTAATAACCCGGATAAAACTTACGATAAGCACATATACGACCATTGCTGGTCTGCCCCCTTTGCAGAGAACAATCCCTGCGGGGATTTTTCTCTAGGGTTGATTAGATAGTTATGACATCGTATCACTATACATTGCTAATATACGCAAAATTTATGTATAGGAAGAATTGAAGGAATTCATTTTAAATTCAATATTAGGTTATAAGAATAGGCGGGCTGGCTTCGGTGATTAGTGCAAAACCCTCCTCCTTGTTTGCACTAATCACTACAGTTGGCAGGCGTACTGGTTATTTCAATAGAGGTGTTAAAATACACAGTAAGAAGCAGCTGTTTTTCTGGTAACTTTAGTCACCTCGTGCGATATCCATGGACTGAGTTTGAAGCGTCATTCTTACGCCGGTCTAGCTAGACTTACTAGAGCGATTTGTTTATGCTGTGGTTTATGTTATGTACCACACAACATAAATAAATCACCATGAGAATTATCTCAGAATGATTTATTTATGTAGTATATATTATATTCTACTATGTAAGTAGCTATGGCGCTCATTAGGGGAGGCCTATGTCCAACAGTGGACTAACATAGGCTGATGATGATGATGATGATGATGTAAGTAGCTATATACCATTTATTTTCCAACAGGAAGCAGACTACTTCACAGAAAGAGGCGAATACAGAGTAGATAATGAAGCCTCGAAAACAATGTTGAACTGTCTCATGTACAAGCTTTCGTATTACCGGTAAGTTCATCTACCCTCAATTATTGCCTAGAAATCTAGTTTCACTGTCTCATACAGGATTTTTCATTAATGGAGTATTAACTGGAGTAAAGAGAGTTGCGTTGCGTGTACATTTATTTATCCCTCTATCGACTGTATATGAATAGTTTACTTTTTTGATGATTTCATGTACTAACATGCTTTTTGGCAGAAATGATATCGAATTTTACACCTTTTGTTTAGAAGAAATAAAGTGTATTTTGTTGTTTATAGATACGACAGCGGAGGAAGCCCGCCCGGCTACGATAGGACTCGAGGTGCTTTGCCGGGCAACAGAGGGTTCAAACTGACGTATTTAGAGGAGGCCTACACTACAGAGCATTGGCTGGTTAGAATATACAGGTAAGTTTTATTCTATACAATTTTCTAGTTGCTATGAAATTGACTTGGAGCTTCAGAATTATTGCCGAAACGAAATGCATTTTTATGGATGGTCCCCAATTATACTAATGTTTCTGTACATCGTCATCATCTGCTCATTAATATAGGCTATATGTATAGAGCGCTATGGCGTACTTTGTTTAGCTTACCGCATCAACGATTCCAGCAGTATCTTTTGCAGTGGCATTCTTTACATAATCGTAGCTAAAACAGAACTAAACTCTCGCCATAACGTATTACCGTCCTTTATTTTGTTAGAAAAAGATAGCAATATAATAGTTAGCTGTAATTCCGCTTCGACAATGTGCTCAAACATAAATAGGCCAGTGTTCTGATATAGAAAAGGCAATACCTTGAATACATTATCATCAGTCCACAAAAGACCACTGCTGAGCATAGGCCTCCTCCAAAAAATACTACAAATAGCGGTCTTCAGCCACCATCCATCCCTGATATGGAGTTGATTGGATTGGATGGTCTTCCAACACTCCGTTTCAAAATAGTAGTTACCATTCATGAAACATTTCAACTCATATGGCTTACGCATTACAGGGTAAAGAAACCGGATGAATTCAACCGTCCACGACTGCCGCTCGCAAAACGTACAGTATCCACAAGCAATTCTATTTCTAAGAAGGTCAGTGAAAGTATTACATATGTTAGTATAGAATAGAGAATAGAACTTTGTCAGCTAAAGAAACCGCAATCTGCTAACTAACATAGATCTAATATCCGTCTTTGCTAAAATACAAATTTGCGTATATGTGTTTGAATGTAGTGATTTTCGTTAAAATAATTCTGTCTGCAGGAAAATGCGTTATATTGAAAATAATAAAATAATTTTACATAAAGATAAAAATATCTACAACTTGTATTCTTACATGTGCCTGAACTTGGTTAAAACTGTATCTCGGGCGAAAAGTGCTGATAAAGTTAACTAAACTAATCAAAAATAATCACATAGGAACTTACGTAAAACAATACTTATGCTGACACTAAAATAGCTTATATAGGTACTAAGTACTCGTATGTCAATAAACACTACAGAAAAACATTGTGAAAAACATAAATATTAATGTAATTCGTACTCTTAGGGTCTCCATAATCTACTAACTCAATCTATTTATTTTGTGCCATTCTTTTGGCCAGACCGTCAGAAAAACTTACTGGGCTTCTTGAATTGTAGACAAAGGGCACACTTCGGGTTTTCCGCCTTTTTATTAAAGACATTGATTGGATGACTTTGAAGGGCCACAGTGGCTACAGATAAGGCTCAACTCAGGACGTCTTGGCAGCATGACCATAATGAAGTTGAAACATCTTGTACATCTGCGATGTACTTGACAATGTCCATGTCCGGCACAAGTTATAAATTTTGAACTTTTGTTTGGACTGCACTGCTCGATTTGAGATCCAGTTCTACCAGAGGGTAGAGGGAAGAGACCAGTTTTGGTCTGTCTGGGGCGAATGTGAATTGAAGATGAGTGAGACAATTTTTTTTTATAATAATTAACTGTATGAAGTTTGACTTGTCTAAGTGCTAGCTAAGCCTAAAGAAATAAAGTTATTGAATGAATCTAAATCTGTGATGGGCGAAACTTGGGCTCCGAGACCGCCTAGGGCGTCCGCGCTGCGGGCTGCATTCATAGCGTTTATTTATTTTATATTTTATTTATTGCGTTCTTGATGTAGGGAGTGAGTACGTCCATATTTGAAACAATTACACGTATTATCTTATCTGCAATTACACTTTGATGTTAAAAAATAATTTTAAAGATTTCTCTATTTATTTTTATTTTTATTTTAATGCTGGACAATCCACACAGCATCATCTAGCCCCAAGCTAAGCAGATCTTGTGTTATGGGTACTAGATGACTGATATACATAATACAATACTATAACATATATAGATATTTTTTTATCATACATAGAAAACGACCAGAACGCATATATACACACATTTAGCACAGTTAATGTTTCTACTAGTAAATAGTAATCGAGGTCACGAGTACGCAAGTTGGTATATAACTTAGAAGGTAAATTATTATCTAAAGCACGTCTGGTCTAACCACTGGTCGATCGAGGCTCCGGATAGATATAAGACTGATTTAGAGACTAATTAAGATTAACCTGATATTAATCCGTTAAGGCTCCGGTGACGGATGAATTTCTCATACTAAGGTAATACCAAAAAGAATTGTAATTTGAGCAAATTAGCATGATCTGGTATTTTTTGTATCAACAGTATTTATCTAGGTCATTTAACTGCCACAAGGTTTTTTGAAAATACTTAATTTCATTTCAGTAGTAAGTAATGTAAGTAAGTATTTTGATAATATTTTTTTAGGAACCTAGTCAAATACTATTTTGATACAAAAAAACGTGATATTTGAGCATATGCTCAAATTACAAATCATTTTGGTATTACGCTTGTATATTTAATTTGGAAAATTCATCCGTGTCGCAGAAGCCTTGTGATTTTTCCGTAAATTACTAATAACCAGGCTACGCTCATAGTAGGGCTAAGTAACGCTTGGAAGAAACTGACGCTGCGATTTTTTACAGAATGCAATAGGCGAAGGACCGATGGTATAGTACACTAGTAAATAAACTATTTTAGTTATTTATGTCGTCTTGTAGCGTTGGATAGCTTTTTGTCTTGTGTTGTCTGATTAGCATGTGCATTGATTTGTTATTGAATGTCTGCTTCGATATGTTATTTTGAAAACACTGGGTCTTAGTAATCAATTGGAATTTTTTATGTGATTTGGTTTAATGTCGTTGTTTAATTGGTGTTTTTGCGTTAGATTGGAACGATAAGCAAAATAAGTTTTTGTATATAAAAAGTACAGCGTTGATGTTTGAAAAAGATTTTGTATGTGGAGAAAATATTTCTAAAATAAAGCTTATATTTTTTTTCTGTTTGTATTCTCAGACATCGAGAAAAAGGAAAGGCGCGTTGAAAAATAAGCCAACCGTCGTTAAAGGGAAGAAGATAAACCGATTGGAGTGACAACATTAGCGTCTGACGCCTTCATCACGTAGTTCCCGTGCCCGTGATGCGAACGTACTCGTCGGATACTCGTTAGATAATGTTCCGCTGTTTTTGGTCGAATTGCAACGTACTTCTACCTCGTGATTAGTACTATTTTAACGGGTATTTAGCGCTTTTTTTTTCTCGACGTTTTTTTTCATTATGTGTTCAGATTGCGTATGTTTAAAAATATTCATTCTATCTTGTGCATATTATTCATATAGTAGTCTTTTTCTGCAGGAAAGCCCTAAATTTTTAGGTTTGCCTGAATCAAAATTGTGCAGTTCTTTGACAGGAGAAACCAAGCCCAAGATTTTGGAGTATCGAGACGTTATCGCGACGTTCCTTTTTGTACGGGATTGCGTAAATACCTCATGTCCACACAGGAGAAGCGCTTTATCAAATTCTAAATAACAATGAAACGTCTCGATAGAATAGAATAGAAAAGCATTTATTTAGTCACAGGTACAGACAAATAAAAAGTATAAAGTAAACAAACAAAAAAAAATTAAACTTGATCGATAATTCCATACAATTCTCAAGTCTTGATGGTATCCAAAAAAGCCAGGGCTCTCATGAAATATCTATTTCTCCATACGTTTGGTTGAGTTTTCAAAACCGTCATAATGTTCATGTACTTACATTGTACCTAATGTATATTTGATCCTAAGAATTCACTGGAATTTGATCCAAATATTTCACTGGAAAACTCGTTTTCTATTTAACGTGAGTTGCAATTCGATCATTGACGCTTTTACGATGCAACAACGTTTAGGCTGTTTAAAATATTCAAGGTTTAACTACAAAAAGAATAAAAACTTACAATAAAAATATTTTTTTTGTACAGCAAACCAAAAAGTTTCATAAGGTTGTTGTATCGTAATAATATAAAGAATGACTGACACCAATTCTGTACGTATAGTCCATTAGATAAAGATGTTGAATGAAAGAAAATTTATTTGAATTAATGGTTTAAGCACACGTACATGCATTTGTGGTAATGTCGAATAATAATGACTAGTATTTATTCTTTACTACAAATAAGATGCATTTTCATGGCAGGACAATAACTTGAAAGCAATTCGAAAACGCAGTGTAATTATGTCAATTTATCTAAGTAAAATGTATTGAAATTATTAGTTAATACATCATAAAAGATATCGACAGTTCAAAATAATAAAAAACATATTTTACCTTAGCAAATTCCGCACAAGTTAACTTTTCAGAATTACGTTCATTCTTTTAATCGTTATTTTTTGTAAAGAGGTATGATTACATAACGTATTCTAAATATCAGTTACATACTTTATCTATTTTATTTTCATCTCATACTCTATGCATTTATGGAAAATTTACACTAAATAGTTTTATTGATTTTCACTGAGATAATGTAGCTATTATTATGGGTAGGTATGCGGTTCGGTAACTCATGTCAAAAATTCTTTCGCTAAGTACTTTGTTTATGATCTACATTTGGTAGTTATAACTTTCATTTAGAATGTTAGTAACTGCCAAAGTGCTTCTAATTTCATACGAGCGTGAAGCATAACAGCCGAGAACTAACATAATTTGTTTAGTTAATATATTTCGTTTCTAATAATGTATTATATATACTATGCTATACATAATCATTAGCTATTATGTTGTAAAACGTGATTAGTTTTTCGTCTTATAAACTAATATATAATAATTCTTTCTATAATTCGAGTATCATGAATGCACTGCCTAAAGTTGTCTACAATCCGTATTAACCCGTAGCTAACTTCATATTATTTCGGTTTGAATACGTTCTGAAGTGATAAATGTATATTTAGAAATGATGCCAGAGCAGCAGGTGTACCTTACATATTTATAATATCTAGTGACATAGTTTGTATGTGAGGAATATTCTGGTTTACTGAGTTATGGTTTTTTTTTTTAATTGTTGTCTGCACTATTGTTTTTCGTGTTTGTAACAGAGTTTTATCAATCTGTTATTGGCTCATTGGTCTCCAATGTTCTTAATAAATGGATAGAGATTATGTTTTTGTTTTATTCAGTTATTTAATAATAGTCCCATGGTTTACATATTATAATAGATGAGGTAGGTACTCGTACGAGAGATTTAGGGATAGGAGGAAATAAAAACAAATTGACAAAACCTTCACCATATATTTATTAATAAAGACAATCTAAAAGATCACTTAAAAGTCATCATCTTAAAAAATTATTTACCCTAATAAATTTATCAATATACATATTAATAGATTTATTATATTACTTATTGTTGAGAGATATGCTAGAATAAGGGCCACAGAAGGCCAGGAGGGTGGTGAGTGCAGAGTTAGTCGTTGTTTGACGATCATCACATTGAATAAATATTAACTATACTTTTCACAATGAACTACATCTTCCAATGTTTAATCTAACTAAATGCTTAATAAATTTTGCCTAATGTGTCTACGCGAAGAATTTGTGCTAATCTAAAAAGATTCTACGTATTTTTACAGAACATTCAAAATCACAACACAGAGTGTAATATCAATTATCGTGCAGGTTGGCACGGTTACACGTCTACAAATATTACAATACGTATAGGTTAGTGTACCCTCAAGCGCAAAAGAACGGACATTGATGCCCAATGCTTTTGTACTTGACTGTACGGAAAATTAATCGGCGGAACGCCTTTTACTATAATCAATACAAAATTAGAAGAATATAATATCCATTTAGACTTAAAAAGTATTTAGTTACTCTAGTATTTACTTACAACCGATGGCTTTCCATCGGTTACTATAAGCGGTAGGGATACGTTGTTTGGATAACTTATTAGTTTTTAAAATTTTCGTCGTCCGAGTTATTGCAATGAAACATAAGAAGTGAAGATATTACAATTTTAAATTTATTCACTTTACGTGTTGACAAATTACCTACTGACCTACTTTCAAATAAGGTTGTGGAAATTGTCTTCGACCAAAATGTAAAGAATGGACTTTTAGATTTTTGATACCATGGCATACATTTTAATTACTCAACAGACGAGTATTAATAAGACACTGATTACATATTTTATAGAGTGGGATTACTATAGGTCTCAAAAGATTTGTTTACGTAAGGCTCGTCCATTCAATATTAGGTCGAAGGAGGGAAAACTACAAGGAAAAAGAGGATAATTTGTAAAGTTTAAAAATAAGAAAGAGAAACTTATTACATTAATTCAGGAAAACAGCACTGTGTTTAGCATTATTTTAATTTAAAATTATTTGGCCTATATCTCTACAAATTTTCCAAACAACAAAACAAAGGTAGACCCATCTCATTCTCTGTTCCGGCAGAGGCAGCAGATCAAATAAATGCATTCCAGCGTTTTAAACTAAAACGAATTTGCAAACTAAACAATTATTGTAAATAATAACGTGTAAGGCACTTCTCTACCTATTTTGACATTGAGTTACACCTCAATATAGTCGCATACTTAGCAATTTGTGCATTATTTTCTAATGAATCTAATATTTGGCGAATGATGTAGGTACTACTAAACACAGAGCTTCTTAAAATAGCCTAAATAAATATGGCCATAGGAAGAAAGGAAACTCTGACTAGCACAACAGTTGGCACGTGGAATGGGTCCATGACAACATGATAAACTAACACTAAACGTTTACAATAGTGAAATGACACATAGAAGAATAATATGACTATAACATTTAAGAACAACCAGATTTCACTACAATTTATATACAACCAACAGTAGGTTTATTACTAGAACAACCAAGTTTCAGGTATAACAACCGATTTTCAGATATTTCTATTTGGCAGATTGAGATAATTTTGACTATGTACCTTCAGTCTTACAGCTAGCGAATTGATTAATATTACATCTGGAGGGACTTAAAATCCAATTTTGTTTTATAATCTGACAAACTTTTCCGATTCTTTCGTAAATTTAATATGAAAATATGTGTTGAGTACGTAATTTAAAGGTTAGGCGTTTATGAAAATAATGTACATTATTGTTAAAAAATCAACCATTCACATTCTTACATAATTCGCTGTAAAAGACAGAACACTAAATTTATTATTTGGCACATTATAGGCAAGCGTTCTCAACTTAATCACTATCAACATTTTTGGCATAACAGAAATTCGTTTAAAAAGATAAAAAGTAAAATTTACTAACATAGATACTAATCAAATTGGCAATATTTGGCAATTATATTTTAATAAGTAAGTTTAAATTGAACTTTTATCTAAGTACACAACCGAATGATCACTCATGTTAGAGTATGTAGGTAGCTAACGGTCTTCGTTGATTTGTTTCATAATTTAAATGTAGGCCATATTCCTTTCAATTCAATATAAATTACCTATGTTATTTTATTCTAATACTGTGAGCGTTTTAATTATAAATAGTTTTGTTATATAACATATTAACAACGTTAGTTAAATGGAAACAAAGCCTAGAGTTAATGTCTTTTCCTAGGAATTCTACCCCAAAATTAGTAAATATAAAAAGGAAGACAAAAAATATTAGAAACATCACAACCACTTAATCGTTATTTTGAATAGATTACAACTTAAGTCCAGCGAAGTAGATTCATCCAAGACCAGATTATCAAATAAATTTTGAGCAAGAACTCACTGCCCTATTGTAAGCCGAATGCAAATTTATACATAACTATTATAAGGTATAATGGCTTTGCAAAAATATCGGTTGATCCATAGGAAGATGAGCAGTCCGAGTATGATTCTTTTATAAAAATGAATCGGTAATTTCTTAGATTTCCTTGATGCCTGCTTTATAGAGGTATATCTCAAATTAAACAAAAATATTTAAACAAGTTCTAAAAATAGTATAACAAGGAACTAAAAACTGTTACTTACGTACAAAGTTGGTTTGATTGAGCATTAAAAAGGTGCCTCTACACGTGTGCCAAAAATTGTGAGGTAGCTTTCAGTGAACTTAAATTTAAAACTATGAAAGAATTAATTTCTTTGCCAAGTTTCGCTCAGATAATTTTGTTATTTATTGTCTTTGCTACTTTCTTGAGTTAGTAGATTTCAACACAAATTCGGGCAGCACAGAAAAGAGGCTGTAAAGTGAAACCTAATATTTTATCCATTACTCCATTTAGGTACTATAAATAGGTACTTCTATTATACTTTTGTAAATACTTTGGCATAAATTGGATTATTGGACTTCAATTTTTAAGATAAATCTTCAATTCCATTTGGATTATGTATATTTTACCTTCGGCGTAGGTACTTAGGTGATATTTTTTTTTCTATATTCCAATAGGTATTACTTTCTCAGAATAATTACTTAGTTCTTTATAAATTTTATGATGTTTCTGAGAAATTAGTGGTTAAGGTATTATTATATACGTTCCTGACTTTCGGTCATAGGTCGGTACAAGTATTTATTTAGCAAGCATAGTCTGTGCAAAAGAAGAAGACTTTTTACAATATTCATCTTTATACCCTCGTCTATTTAGGGAAAAGAGTGTTTTGTACACAATAAACACTGTTATAAAAATAAAACAAAAATAATATTAAAAACAAAATGGATGGAGTAAATAAGCAACTAAATAACATCGAGCTGTGCTCAGAATTAACGAAAACAATTGATTTAACGAGGTAGTGTAGTTACTACACGAATTTATGTATCACACGTAAATCGTAAGTACATTTATAAATACATCAATTAGGCCGCGAGTTCGCTCGCAGTTTGATAGTAGCTTTAACAACAATATGTACAACATCACACTGGCAAGTCACATCAAGAAGTTTTCTTTTTATATCAAAACGTGACGAAGACCTTACCTAGGTACTTATTTATCAATCGTTATACAAAATATCTTTAGCCATCTCTTCAAGCTTAAATTACGATTTTTTCCAACATTTTTTTAATTAACTGTTTATTTGAAAAACTAACGCTCTAGCTACTATCTCTACGTTGTTCTTTCTAAATTTTAAATTTTATTTATAGCTATACTTGTTTATTAAATGCTTAGAGGAGTTGTTCTGTGGGGGTTGGCGTGACGTCACTCATCGCTCACGTCTCGGGAGTGGGTGGATGGCGTGCGAGTGCTACTCTACTCTACTCTAGGCTAGGCTAGCTGGGCTAAGAGTGATGGCGGTGATTAGCGAACGTTACTGAGCAGAGAGCTGTTTGTATTCAGCGATCGCGTGCGTTCTGTCGTCAGATCTCTCGACCTTTTCATAAGGCTTTTCGAGTTTTGGCCTTTTCGGCTCGGCGTCGAGTGGCCGGTGCGACTTCATGTGTGCGCTACGACTTTTTACTTTGTTAAATACTCTGAAACATAACAGGGTACACTTTTAGAAAGGGCAAAACAAGATAGTCAAGCGAAAACAAACTAATGTGTTGAAATTAAAACATGAAGCGGACTGAGATAAAGCATAGCGTTAAGCGTTAGTACCCTTAAAACATTTACACACAATTAATACACAAAACATCAAATGTTAATTCAATACCTAAGCTTAATACGATAAATTAATAATATTCAGTTTAAAAATCTTATGCAACGGACACAAATTACTGTCATAAATATCCAATAAAAATATCATATATCCATTAATTAAATAGGTATTTACAACAACGCGCAATGAAAAATCGATTCCATGGTAGCATAACATTATGAGCTTATGGTAGTTGTAAATTTTATCTAGACAGAATTCAATTATTCCAGCTTATATTAACTACGCAGTAGACTATTAAAGTAAAATATTTAATCTTCTAAAGAAGATAGGCATAGTCGAACAAGGCCCAAACGTGGCAGCATTTGTTATTTTGTAAGTTTTGTATCTGTTTATTCAATTACTCTAGTACAACCTAGCACATCGTTATTTTAATCAGCTTGGATTTTGCCTCAGGCATTATGATGACATGAACGTTTATCAACGGTGCGGCTCATATTTTCCAGTATCCAATATCGTAGGCAGAATAGATTCCATCCTCCAGGTTAGAATAGATATTCTCCGCATTATCTCTAACTGCATGCAACCTTTGTAACCTAAACCGTCGAAAGCATCTCCACATAGATATATACATAAATAATACGTTGGAAGGTATGTAAGCGGTAAATGAACCTCGTGCTCCGTTTGCACTTACTTCCCGCATATCCTGCAAGGGAACGCCTCACTGTCAAACGAGCTCGGCGATCGCGCGGTTAACGTCGCATTCGTCGGCCCTATCGAACCCTGGGTGAACATACAACTAGTTAACAATCCTCCAGTTTGAATATAAAGTGCTGCAGCCCTTGACTGACGATGTTGCTTACTTGTGACGGCTGCTCGACGCTCCAGCTCCGTAGGTATTGTGTTTTGTAGTCTTGCGTCACTTTCTTCCAGAAGTAGTAGAATTGAACACACTGCTTCGAGTCTTTTGTCCGTACCTGAGGGTAAAGTGTATTTTAGTACGAATACCTTAAAGTCGACGTTTAAATTACTGAACAGGATAAAATTTCTAAACACGTAGATATACGTAGACGACTAAACCTTCTATTTTTGAATATTCTAAACTATAGAAAGTTTTAAACGTTATAAGGTTAAAAATAGACTTGGTTGTTTCTAAAGTATGCGTGAGACCTAAGCCAACATTAAAGCCAACTTCTAACGTTGGACAATCCAATACAGCATCACCTAGCCCCAAGCTAAGCACAGCTTGTGTTACGGGTAGTAGACGACTCATATACATACAACAATACATTATATTTTCAACTGCTAGGTAACACAGATATCTTATTTCCTAAAAATCCTGTTACCAGAAGGAAGAGTGCCCAGGATGCTGGCAGCGTTGTCACATTAGATTTATATACTACATACAGTTCATGTTTTATCCCTAAGCATTGTGAACAAAAACAAATAAAATGAATATTTATACATTACATAGATGTTTTGTAAGGTAAAGGAAGCAGGATATAGTAGCCAATTTGGTTAACATACAATGAGTGTAACATAGACTTACCATCTTCGAAATCTTATAAAAGTCCTTATCAAAGAGGGCGAGTCCGTTCAAGAAGGCCTCGACCTCGTCCGGCGTCCACCGGGTCTCGAAGGGCGCGGGCGCGGGGGGGCGACACATCAGCTTGAAGGTGGCTGCGCGCACGTCTCCGCCGCACTCGCCGAGCGTCTGCAGAGCGAACTCGCGAGTGTGCCCGCCCACCGGCATCGCGGCGCTGATGGCTAGCTCCATGAACATACGCACTGGGGAACAGGAAATAAATTTATAACTTGTATTTAGATAATATAAGTACCTATATTGTTTTGTAATTTACTAGCTGTAACTTTTCCCATATTTCGAAAAAAGAATAGTGTACAAAAAAATTTAGTGAAGAGAAATCAATAACGACTTATTTCTTTTTTTTTTGATAATAATTTACTGTATGAAATTTGACTTGTCTAGTGCTTTATTTGTTTGATATAATATTAGTTTAGTTTTTTGTGTACTACTCTCCTTTACCTGCATCATTCTTTCATTTATTGTTTAACTATACCTTTATTTAGGTCTGTGCTGTTCATGTGAAGCTGAATATATGTATCTATATCTTTATTTTGTAAGCCTACAGTAGTAAAGTTATTGAAATGCGGTAAGTCACCTTCATTGTCGTCCAGGCGGTCGTTTATGCCGGGGTCCCAGAGCAGTTGTTCCTCGGGCCCGTGCAGGTCTACGCGGTTGGTGCAGATCTCCGGCAGCTCCGCCTGGAAGTCGCGGCCGAGGTTGATGCGCGGCTTGCGAGGCTCTTCCAGTTGGGCGAGGATGTCCGTTTCTGTCGCTGCTAGACCTGGATGTGTTACATAGGTTTTGGAATGTTATATCAGTTAGTTTAAAAATTTTTATACATTATGGATGATTTATTAGCGAGATTCTATTTTTTCGTAGCTTTTCATTTTATTCAGCATTCTACAAGGAATAATACTACGGAAAATCAATTTTCCACAAATCTTAAACCATTTTCTATGTCCATCCAACTTCGATTCAATGGTATTTTAGAAGCATTTGGAAAAATTTTAACTTAAGCCCAAAATTCAGTATTTTCCCAAATGCTCCAAAATACCAGAGAAACAAAGTTAGTTTTCCATAAGTTAATAGAAAATGGTTTCCGATTTGATGCAAACTACTTTTCCGTTAGTTTTATTTCTTGAAGAAAGCAACTGCTTGAAGTAAGCAGGTCCTTGTATCAACCGTACTGAGATCTCTCCCTTTGTTTAGAATACTACCGAACAAAAAATAAAACGCAATCATTAGGGTACGTTCCCACTAAAACGGAGAGGAATCGAACAATCACACAGCACCTACAGAAGCTATAGGTATGACGGTAAATGTTTTTATGCTAATGAGAATATAGAATGAATAGTGGTCCGCTCTGCAGTAGGTACGTAGGTACGCACTCTGACGGTGCTACCACAGCGCTATTTTGACTGAGTGTCAAAGGAGCGCTGTGGTAACAGCATAGCTGCTGCGTTTGCGACGTGGCGGTTTTCAGTTTAGTTTTAAAACCCTGCGTACCGTTTTGGTTTAAAAACCTACCAGCAGTCAGTTCTATGAACAGTCCGGATCCGTCTCGATCGGGCGGCAGGATCGGCTGCGGAGTGTAGTGGTGGCCGGAGCGGCGCATGCGAGAGCGGTACGGGCCGGCGGGAGAGGCGCGGCGTTTGCGACGCGGCGATGCGGGCACGCTGTTAGGGCTTAGGAACACTGCGGGGACTGTGTCTCTGCCTTCTACGCATACCTGTAGATGCAATATATTGATATTTTGGAATCAAAGAGTAGATTTAGGTATCTATTCTTTTATAAAAATATGAATGAATGCTAAAAGATCCTAATTTTTATTGTGCTCAAAATTTTGAGTAATTTGCATTATGTTTACTTATAAAGACTATGAACGGCATGATCTGTTTGGTGGTCAAACCCCGTGTATCTAATGTCATCAAATCTCTTAATTAAAGTATACCTGTAGAGACGAAGTATCGTTCTGCCACTGTATTTGACTCATCGAAGGTGACCCTAATCGGTGTCGTCGCATTGGTCGTTGGTGCGAAAAGTCACGCGGGCTGCTAGACAGGAGCGGGTCTTCCGAGTTGAGCATTATCCGACGGGCAGTCGGTTCTAAGGCATAGGCATCTAGTGATCTACATTCTTCTGGCAGTACTTCTTCTAAGGCTTCCTCTACCTGAAACATAAGAGAAAAAAATTACAAATAGAATAACACAAGAATAATTTGATAAAAGACAGACTCACAGTCCATACCTCTTCCTGACTTGACATGGTGGCAGTGAAGAAGGCAGCGGATAGTGGCGATGAGGCGCGGGGTATGGCGGCTGCTGGAGAGTGCACGTGCGCGTCGTGAGAGGCGGGCGGCGTCGGGAAGGCGAGCCCCGGCGACGGCTCCGGCTGGTTAGAATACCCCCCGCTCGGCGACGCCGCTGTGTACAGCCCTGGAGAGTCCCCAGTCGTGTATGACAGTCCCGGAGAATTGGCCGTGAAGCCGATCCCAGGCGATGGAACCGGCGACCCTCCATGACAAGCGCCGAAGTCAGCCAAGGATTCGGGCAGTGGTGAGTTGAGAACCGCGGCAAGTCGCCGGTTGGACGGAAAGGTGACCGGTGATCGCTCTCCTATTGAAGCGGCGACCGATGCGTAGTCTTCTAAAGCTAGCTCGTCTAATTGCTCGGATGTCGTCGTGAATTGGAAAGTATCCTCGTTCAAGGCGGGTGAGAAATAACCATCGTCGGAATTGAAAGATACTCCAAAAAGCTCCGGTCGAAAACTAAAATCTTGTTGCGGCGAATTTCCCGGATCGGAAGCCGACCGTTTCACAGCGCCCTGTGTAGAAAACGAAATGATTGAATTCTGAAATTGGCACCCGGAGAAACAAATTAAAGTTGAAATCGCCTTACCTTCGTATTTCCTTTTTTCAATAGTTCGATGAGGGTGGAGTCCCTTTGAGTTGTCGTTATATTGGTGGAAACGTTTGTGGTGACAGTGAGGACAGGTGGGGCGCGCGGGGAAGCGAAGCCCTGCGCCGCGGCGGGAGCGGGCGAGGCCGCAGAGCGGATGGACGACAGCGGCGGCGGAGCAGGCGTGATGAACCCGCTCCGACTTACTGACTCCGTGAGGTGACCTACTAAACAACAAAGAGGTAAATAAGCTTAAAATTTTAATTTTAGTTTAAAGATTATGTAACATACCTGAAGCTATTGAAGAAGCCGTTGCAACTCGTCGGCTTATGATCTTTTCTTCGATCAATGCTCTTACTGATACTGAGGCGGTTTGTAATGGAGGTCCTGTTGTTTCCTTTTTGTCAAGTTTTTTGTTGTCAGAGTCCTGTACAAACAAATTGGTTAATACATAACACACCGACAATATTTTGAAATTTTTGTAGATTTAATCGGGCTTTACCTTTTTGAAATATCCGCCATGCAACCGCATGTGGCCATTGAGAGCAGGTATGTTCTTGAATTTGCGATGGCAGAGGTTGCATTCGACCTGCTTGAGGTCAGCTGCGGCTCGATTGGCGGCCGCGACGCCGCTGCCCGCTCCGCTCGTCGTTCCGCTCCCACTCGCAACACTCCCATTCTTCTGACTCCCCTGCTGTGTCTGTGAAATTCGCTGACTTTTCAAAAGTTCAAAAGACTTCAAAACCTATTTACGTACTTCGTAATTTCAAGGTATAAACTTTCGATTTACGGCGGCTCGTTAATATTCCAGGTTTATTAATGGATTTTGATGGATGGCGTAATCCACGTTAAAAGTAGATCGCTAATATAGATCAATCCGAATTCAAAGTAGAGAGGTTCTGAGAAGCGAAGTGTTTATTTGGTTTTATATATTTTAAGTTTGCTTTCCTCCTCAGAAAAAGGTTGGCATTTTATTATTTGTGTTGTTATTATTGGTTTAGGACAAAATGTAGAGTCACTGTGCAGTTCGGTACTCAAGCACGTAGAATCTTAATTAGTTATTGGGATAAAGGTTAGAATCGTCCTTTGGAATAACTCGTATGCAATTTTTGTTGTTGTGATAGTGAATTTTGGTTATTAAATTTACTGAGCCGAAAAAAAAAATTATTTTTGTAAAATGTATCCATTATACCCAGCGTTTATCATGCTAAGTTTAATCATTTAACAGAACTACTGAGCATAACAGTCGAATAATAATCATAACAGGCGAATGGGGGCTGCGCTCGCACCCGAAAGTTTTGGCGAAATGCCTCGCATTGTCATCTTGCAAACAATATTACTTGAATGATGCCCTCGACACAGTTTGTGCAGGTGAATAGGGAGGCGGTGAACGCTTTTATTACGAGGGAGCTGTTGTCCGTTTAGTTTAGAGTTTTTATTTAAACGCCCTTCCTTGGGCGAAAAGTTTTGTTTATAGGTACATTTGTACCAAACGTATTTTAGTTATGTAGATCATGTAGTTTTTTACCTAGTACAGGATTTCATCGATTCGCCGCCGATTTACTATGGAAACCTAAAATTCAATAAATTACTTTTATAAGGTGTTTATAGTAAGTGTAGATGAAATTCATAAAAATACAATTTAAAATATGAAGTTACTCATGAGAAGTTTATTTTACGGTGGAATTATTAAAATAAAAAAAATACTACATAAAATTTGGTCGTAAAGACACTAGGGTTAACGAACTAAGATTTACTGAATAATTAAGCTCATGATTGAGATAAAAGCCAGACGCTTGTGCTCATTTCACTCGCGTACAACTTAGTCATTACATATCTAGCTAAAGTTGTTTGCACTACTTAATACTTAAATGTTTTCTAACAGTTTCTTAGCCCTTGACAGCCGTAGCAAGTAATTTTCGTAGCGACAAGCTACGGAACTGCTACGCCGTAGTAATAAACATCTTGTAGCATGCGAATGAAAACATTTGTGGTAAACATAAGCAAGCGCTTCTCGTCCATCAATCAACCTCCCGACTCCTGCAGGGTACAAGCAAACGTATCACTGCATTATGTCTTCATTTGTCGAGATAACCGTGTTTTGTCAGTCGGCTGATACGAGAGACACATGTTGTAAAACTGGGTCGGGGGCGCGTAATTTATATGTTATTTTTTCTGTGGCAACCCTAACGCGCGCCATTAGGGCAGCTCGTTAGGTTAATGCGCGGTAGATGTGAGCAGATGGTCCTAGCTTCGGCGCAGGCGGATCGCGGTTTTTGCTATACATCATCTGAAGTCTAGTATTGTTGTTTTTTGGGTGCCTAGCCATTGTTTTGCTGCAATAAATTTACAGGGATGAATGCTAGTTTACGAAAGCTGTTCAAAGCTCGTACTTCAAATTTGAAAAGTTCGTTCGAGTTTAATGGGCGAATCACAATCAGGTTTGTTACACAATCAGAGCATGGCATCGTCTTAGTATACATACGTTGTGAATAAAAAAAAATATTTCACTTCACATATTTACAAATTTTTATCAGAAATCATGTAAGATAAAACTACTCACTCTATCAGTCGGCTGAAAAAGTTCCGATATCCAATCCATTTCACCTGAGCACCTCACCTATCACAAGTGCACTTATTACGATGTTGATATGCCCGTGTTCGGCCGTGGAATGATCGGGTGTGGGAAAGATAGCGAAAAGATGACCCCTCGATATAACTCGCGAATCGAGATGAACTGACCAGTTGCCGCACAAAAGCAAAATGCTGCAAGGAGAATAATTTGCATATATTTAATAGATGGTCTCTATTCGATCTAAAAGATTCTTATGTGAATATTAATTTTATTAAAATTTCTACTTTTGTATTTGTGGGAACTTCTAGATGAATAGGCTAAGTGGAATGAATAGATAGTTTTGTTTATCTTTAAAACATATTTGTAGGGGTTGATATTTTTAAATTATTAGTTTAATAGCCTTACTGAGGTAAAGTTTTCGAAATTCTTATTCTTATTAAGGGTGTTTTAATAAAATATTCGAAATTCAGTGCGTTGATTAATCTAATACAATATGTTGATGCAGAAAACGGCAGCATATATTGCTACTTCTCTCATATTTATTTTACAAAGCACAGCACCTCATGTGTAGGTTTTTGTGGTTATTTATTGCCGCAATATCGCTACCTAGGCAAGTGCCGGCATTTTGCCAGCATGCAGTAAGCTGAATCAACTTTATCATAATTTTTCTTATAAGCGTTTCGCAATTGAACGTTGGTTTTTTAATAACTTTTAAATCGTAGTTTTAGGAAATTCCTCCTAGCCCGGGACAGCATTGAAATTCATAATACTATTGCTTTAGTTAACCATGTTCCACCTGCGCTTATTTTTGGGTATAAACGATATTGTATGATATTATTTATTGATGTTGTTTTATTGAAGACGATGAAGCGTGGCACAATCGAAAAACTCGTGTGAAATGTAAAATTATGTAAATTTTCTTCGGCGAACAAATGGGGGTTATGAACATAACATTAGACGTTACGTTACGAAGGGGCGAGGCCACGTGGCGAGGTCACAGGTCAAGCCGACAAAAAGGTCAAGATTACTTTTAAAAATAAATAGGGTTGCATTTCCATTTGCGAGTTCGTTACGTTTAATTAGGGATTGCTTTATTTAACCCTCTGAGCCTAATGAGAAATACATAGCCCTTAAGCATCTACGATATCAAAAATTCATGAACACATTTTAGAATTTAACCACATTAAATAGTGTAATTAAGTCAAAGTGTTACCTTGGGACATACCTACTAGTCTCCAACTTTTGCTATTATGCAATCGAAGCTAATATTCCAACATTGTGACGCGATATGTACCACCTGACAGCGAGTCTATCAATGTCAATCATGGCACATCTATCTAATGTGGTAAAGCAATTTCTTTGTCGCTCGTATTAGAAACTAATCCAATACGTGAATGTTTTAAGTTGATACGCTTAGGTGAGATAGGCAAAGGTATAGGGACAGGTAAACGCCTTCAATTATGCATCGGCGTTTATCGGTAAGGCGCGCACCTGCCTCTGTGTCACCCTGCATTATTAATGGCCACTGCGTAGCGTTAGGGCTGATATACGAGAGAAAAATGGATTGGTAATAGTCGATTAATGGAAGCTAGGGGTGTGCTTGGTATTTTGACTGGTATTTCAGCATTTTAGTTCGTGTTTAGTTAATAAACATAGAACATGTTAAAAATTATAACATTTTTGGGATTTAATTCGAGAGACTCAGAAAATAAACCAGATCCCTTTGACAGATTTCTATTAAATTTTAACTTAACGATCGAAGTTTAAGTCAAGATTGAAACGTAGAGAACTTGCGGATAGAGAAAATAAAACTTGAATTCAATCAGCAGTAAAGTAAATTCTGAATTTTTATACTAACTTCAAATTTTAGATTATGCATTATGGAATACGTGCTTTAATCAGCGAGATCTTTGGTATCATTTTGTTGTTTGATGAAATGTGCTATGTTTATATTTTTACTTCACTCTAATTCACCGTGACTGTACAGATTCAAACAATGAATGACAGTTAGAAGAAAATCTTCATTAAAGAATTCATAAATCTTGGTACAGATTTTTGTTCTCAAAAGAAAAAACTGCGAAGTGACAGCCCTAAATAAGAGCGTGTGAAGACGAATCGTATAGCGGCGCTTGTCGGCCTAAAACAATGACACCGCGAGTCGTCTAACCATGAGTCTTTGCGGGGTATACGATCCCTTTCCATCTCAAACTTATGAATTATTGCTCAGGGCGTGGTTGCTTTTTAATCTTACTTGGAAGATCCCGTGTCACGCAGAAAGTTTAAATTAGGACTGATTCTGCTATTTTATATCATTATAATAGCACGCAGACACATGAAAAGAAAGTGTAAGTAAGCTCCAAAGTGAGCTTATTTACGTACCTAACTAACAAAGTTAGTTTAGAAGCTTAATAAAAATGTGTTCAAAAAGTTTACTGTTCGGGCTTATTAAATTGACTGATAACATCAAAGTTCGAAGGGTCCCAGGACAGTAATGATATCATTTTAGGAATTCAGTATCGACGATGTAATCTTCCAAAGTTTGACGTATTTTCTTCAGCGTGGAAAATGAAATATTCACCGCTTTATTGACAGATGGAAAGAATCGAATTTACCGAGTTTGACGTCTACGGAAGTTTGACGGAGTAAATGTGAAGCTACTATCGACATGAGGATACAAAGAAACTCTGTTACCTTTTTAGGATTTCTTTGAGCTGTTTCCGCTTTGCATTGAACGCTAACTGTGATAATTTCGTTTTGCAAACTCATCTTTCTAACGTAGAAAATACGACATTTATATTCAACATTAAATTTGTAGCAATGAAGAACCTGTGCCACTATATCAGATCCCGTCTCCCATATTTCCTCCTTACGTGTCCGTTTACGAAGTGTGAAGGCAGCGGGGGTCCTGCGAGGCAGCAAATGCAATTTGTGGTCCGCCGCAGAAATTGCAGTCTCAAGTCTCGACTCGGCCCAATCTTCACTTATTGGACACTGTGAACATCCGAACGGGGCCACCTGGGACGCCTTAAACATGTATTGTTGAACTGGACCACGCGAAAATTGGTTTCCATTCGAAATTAGGTTGCACTTTTATATTTTTATTTGAGAACTGAACGTGGGACTACGGACGAATATTTTTGTCATTTTCAAAGCTAAGTTGTATTTTATGCAAAGTAGAGAAACGGTAACGGTGTTATAACAAGATTTGCTCTAGCAAGTTTTGGTTTTTAAAGTTATAAATAAAATAATATTGTTTATTCAATAAATTGTATTTGGCTATTCAAAGTTGGCGTAGCCGCTGCTGGCACAAAGTAAATTAACATTTTCCTAGAGATTGCACAGCAAATTGCATACAAGTGTTTTAAATAGATTGCTCTTCTACGGGATGTTAACAGGTAAATAACCTCCTATACAACCTATCTTGTAGACAAAATAAAAACAAACTGTTACAAGTTGATGAAGTCTGATTTTAGCAGAGCATTTGTCTTGAGTTAAGTACCGAATGCGATTAGATTATTTTATTTATTCACTAACAGAATGTGTGATTTCATATTTTCTCATTCAGTTGTCCAGTGGTTGATCATAAATAATACCATAACTAGTAGGAGGAAACATCATCCATAAAGGAAAAACTCTCTGCTAATGAATGTAATAAGTAAGTGCTTAATTAAATCAATTAACTAAATGAATCTTGTGTAAAGAATAATATAATGACTTTACTCATGCTTTTACCGTAAACCATACTCAGACCAAGAAGACGAAGATACCGGTTATGCAAACATGTTCATTATTGTATATTATGTCTGTTTAGTACAGTCGGCTGCGATTTTATGTAAGCGATATGCGATGATGGTAATAATGACTTATTCTCACTCAATACATCCAAACCACATAGTATATACACCAGTTTATACCTATACTTATTAAGTTGACTTAATCGACGATCGCATTCCGTCATTCAATAAGCTCTCTTTAGTAAGATTTTACTTCTTTCGCGAATGGAAAGAATTGCCGTGAAGAGAATCAAGGAAAACTTTATTTACCTACTATTAATATAATTATGAATATTTTCTAGGGCTTCTTTTGTGAAAATAAATCGTTATTGATTCTTTGACGAGTAGCTACTAAAGGAAATTTTTATACTAGGTATTAGCGCAGCCCATTGTACCCGCCTATCTAAATTATTGCCTGCTTGTATGTCTATAGGTATACACCTGGCTTCAGATCGTGTTTCGCTTGATAACACCTCCATTCACGTCAGTCGTCACTAATTAGCTAAATCAGCCTTTGATATAGCGGTGCCTATGTTGCGTTTAAGTTTCTATGTAATTGTACCGCGTGAATACGTAATAATGTAATAGATTCCTTGAATGACAGACTTGTACGAAAGGAATGAGGAATCATAATAATGAAAAGGCAATCGGAAAGAGCATTATACATATATAAATAGAATAATTTAAAATCAGAAATATATGAATTTTCGACTATTACCCGTGAACTTCGTATCATCCTTGTACTTGAGCCAAAAATATAATTTTTATTAAGTATTGGTCTTACAAACGATCGTCAATTTGTATAGGTATAGAGATAAAATCAATGTGCAACGCAGTTATTATATTATGTAATCGGATTACTATTCCTACATGGAATTTATTGTAGAACTCGACATTTATCGCTGAAATAAATTTATTTCACATTATAACAACATACCATTCCAATAGCGGTAAATTAATGCGATAGGCATATATTAAACCAGGTACAATATACATTCCATGAATAGCGCGCGTTTTCAATCAGTTCATAATTATGTTGGTATGCGGAGGGTAGTTCGATAAATAAAGTGGCTCGACAGTGGCGGAGCGGATTTGTCAAAGGCATACCGATGTCAATACGAACGTAGGCACAGCATCCGGGAGAGTGTAATTATGAGGTTGTGTTTGTGCTGCCCTTTATTACTTCCTGAATTCCCTGCAGGTGACACCGGCTGCGATCAAAGCGAACGCTTTAATAAAGTCGCCAACGCATTGCCGACCGCCCAACCTAGCCCTTTCCGAGTGCCCTTTCACCTCGCAAATTAATCCTTGATAATATGACTGAGAGATCTGTGTAGAGTGGCCACAAGCCGACAGATTGGTTTTAATTTAGCGAAATATTATTAATCTCGGTGCTAACGAGAGCGTGGAATATTTTTTTTCTTTCGATGCCTTTGATCTAGGCATTCTGACTGATTTTACAAAGATAATTTATTAGTTACTTAGTAGAAATTTACCTATAGCAAAGTATTTAGCTTTTTATAATAAGTGATTGATACACATACAAAAATTTAGAATATCAGTCAGGACAAAATTTACAGGTTTAACTTGAACAACTTAAAAAATATAAACATGTCTTTTCCCAAGCAAACCAAAATGGAAGCCAATGAGAAATAGAAACAGATGCGCGCAGATTTTGTACAAGTTATTTAAGAACTCGTTAGACAAGTGTTGCTAAGTCACCCCTGGTTAATATATTGCCAAACAAATGCATCTTAACTCTATGGTGGTAGAGGCTATTTTCTTTGTGCTGCTATGTTCTACAACAGGTGAAGTTAGGCTCCCACGATGCAGGACCGCAATTCGCGACCCCTCGCTATAATTCTTCTTTGATAAACGATATTGACCTACATTCTTTATTATACTCGTGTTATATTTTACGGCCCATATTGAACACATAAATACGATAGGCTTATTAAGCTGTTGGGACTCGAGGTTTAGGATCGCAATTGTTAAACTTTGACCGATAAAATAGTAATTACCTGAAATATGATGCATTTACTAAAAGGACAAATCCACACTGCGTCATCTAGCCCCAAGCTAGAGTACTAGATGACTGTTATACTAACTATAATACAATATTTACATAGATTTTTCAAGAAGGAGATCGTAGATCGTACATACATTTGTCCCGAGATGGGAATCGACCCCACAACTTCCTGCGTCGGCAGGTGGACCTTCACCCACCCCATCACAGAGGTTGTAATTGTTAGTTAAGGTACTGTTAACTGTTGTATCTTAGTAAGGAGTGTTGATACAATTTTTTTTCTAAAATTGGACCTAATTACCATGCGTATGTATGTATAGTCTTGCATTACGAAACAGCCTCACAATTAAAGTCCCACTCGAATAAACATTACAGAAGAAATCAGGCCACTTGTGCCCAAACACGGCCCGTATTCAAATGTCGTCATAGACCGGGGCAGGGGTCCGCGGCCGCAGCTGAATTATTTAACACGCACAAAGGCTGATGAATGGCCGATTTAATCCTGTGGACGTTTCGCACCGATCCGCGATCTATCGAGATTAGCATAAGAATCTAACTGAGGAGTTCTTATTTCCCACGGTTTATTTTATCGTTAGGACATCTATGATTATAACAGCACTGTAACAAAAATGGCAAACAGCACTTGAACACGTCGCATCTATGTTTGCGTAGATATAGTCTGTGTATGAATACCTAGGAACATGAATCTGTAATGGTTGAGAAAATAATAGGTCAATTATCCTCCGTGCATTCGAGTCTACGGTTGATTGTTGCAACCGAGATGCGCTTGTTACTCTAATAGCGGTCGGGGCCATGAGATGAAATTTCTATTGTGCTCGTAATATGAAACTTTGGAAAGTTTTGGCGGCTATTGTTATTTGTTACCATAATTGCTTGCCTAGGATGAATATAAACATATTAACCTACGTTTTGATTCGAAAATGAACCTTGATGGTTACAATTTGTGGCATGAATGTCTCGTGCGCTTTGCGAAATCCTTCGAATAGCATACACTGACGTAACAAAACTGGCTGATCCTCCAAAGTTCAGCAGTTTAAGTAAACGTGAGTGATCCTCGCTCAACAATACACAATGTAGCACATAATGGTACGTTAAAGTTCAACATTTGGAGATTTAGTGCTACGTAGCGTCTACGCCAGCCATAAAACTTCGTAGGAGTTTGTTACGAAACGCTACGAAGCGTAGCACCAGTTCTCCGTAGTCAAACGTTACTGGGTTTTGCGAGATAAATGACATTTTTGACCCACATCCATCGAGGGTAATACCTTTTGTGTGACGGTTTGTTACACCTTTATCGTCTGGGTCACAAGTTCGAAAATCAAAAACGTCGATTATGAATTGAAATTCATAACGCGTACAGTGAGCAAATAGACATTTGGAAGTGAAATGAATTGTATTGTTTCTCGGTGGCTTTTGTTTTTGGTTTGTGTAAACCAGTTGCGAAGTTGTTTCAGTTGTTTTATTTAAAAAGTTGTTCTAAGAAAGTCGGTAATCTCAAGCGCATGTTGTTAAATTAACCGGAAGCGTTAGCGGATTCATTAAAGGGTAGAAAAGTATTTGTGTCGTACTGTTCCTAGGATTAGAATGTAAATAACTTACCGTGCTTCCAGAAGTTTTAGTTTTGCTGCTGGACTTTGCTTTGACCGGCTTAACAGTAGGGGTGGGCGGTGCAGGCGGGGTGCGGGGAGGACTGCTGTCGCTCCCGCTACTGCTCCCGCTCCCGCTGCCGCTTGCGCTCGTGCTCGCACTTCGCCGCTCCGAGGCCGAACTGCTCGACTGCAAAGGTGCCAACTTGATTTATAGTATTGAATAAGTTCAGAGCGACTATTGCGGTAGATAGTACCTATCGAACTTTGCAACTTTCTGGGGTTCGCGTGATATCGTGCCAATGAGAGATAACTACTTCCGCGGTTACATAAACTGTATTGACACTATGATATACCTATTGCAATGCTATGACCCACTTTTGAGGGGGCTGGCTCTTGTATAAAACTCTCCAGAGGAATGATTCACTCCATTTCACTTGAATGATATTCCAAGTTCCTGTGAACGGTGGAGCGGTGTTACCCGTTGTCGTTTACAATAATAATTACTTTTCGAGACACTGGAAACAAAGTTCTGTTGATCTCGTTTGACCCGCAAACGTTACTTGTTTGAGGGTCAAAATGAATGAATTGAGATAAACATTGGCTGGTCGCGAACTTTTTCGGCGGAACCCCTACCTAATGGGCACGCGAAATTAAAAAGCACACACAACGCGGATTTGGGCTAATTGGTTAATTAATAAGGGTTGTCGGGGTTGAATTTTACATGTGCGGCCAACTGGAATTGTGCCAGAATTGCTTAGGAATAAAAAGCTAGATTAATGTCAGCGTCGCGCGAACGTACGCGCGAATTAAATAGATATAAATAATTAAGTAATTATCAATAAGTATTGCTGATAATATAAGGTGTAAACAGACTATTATCAAAAATTAAGGGTAGCAATCGGGCCATGGATCTGAACCTATTTTTTGAAATTAAAAGATGTCTTAAAAATTTATATACAATTATTTTTTTGGACAGATTTTTTATTGGTTTTGTTTTTGTGTGTTGCACCACTCCCCTCTGACTACACCGTGTAATACGCCTCGGATAGTTCAATACTAGTTTATTTGATAATTTAAAGGGAACTCATTATGCTCTTAGGTAATATTATGTTGTGCTGGAGCGTAGCTGTTCTTACACACGGTACGAGACGCGGCCCTTAAATAAATAAATAATCAATAAATAATGGCGGACAAACCACACTGCATCATCTAACCCCAAGCTAAGCAGATCTTGTGTTATAGGTACTAGGTGACTGATATAACTACATAATACAAGTCAATATTATTACATAGATAAATATTTTTGATTATACAAACGACCAGAACACCCTGAACAAATATCTGCAGATCGAACAAACGTTTGTCCCGAGGCGGGATTCGAACCCGCAATCTCCTGCGTCGCAGGCGGACCTTTGCCCACCGCCACAGAGGTCGTTGATTGCTATCAAAATCAAGAGCATTGTAGCACGACATGCGTGGTCTCGGTGTAGTCTGGCGTGGGATTGGCTGATTGGAGCCTATCCAAGCTAGCAAGTAATTTACGGTACACTAGTAAATTGCTATAATTATTGGAGACATGCATAATCTCCTCAATGAATATTTCTTGACAAACCCTATTCTCCTCTGATCTTATTAGCGTTACGTAACTATGTTGAATAATTAGTAATTATTGAACATAGTTATTCAGAATTACTATTACTAATTATTGAAAATTAGTAATAGTAATTCTTCTTTGTTGTGCATTACGTTACTTAGTACCGTAATATAATTCATCATAAGAGTTGTAGGATAAAAAAATATTAAAAAATATACATCTAACTTCAACCTACCTCAAATTCTTTAGACATATTGCCATCAAACATTAAACAATACAAACAAAAATGTTTTATCTACCAATGTTATTAATTGTAATTACGTAGTTGTGTATATTTTATATTAAAGAAGGAACACCCCTGCCCCCAAACCACCACCCCCAAATATTTTTTCTATTCAAACGTTGCCTGGAAGAGATCTCTTCTAAGCGACAATACCGCCCTTAGTAATTGTCTTATGTAATGAATTTTGTTATGTTATTTTACCGATGTATGATAAAGTATTTTTGTATTGTATTGTATTGGCATTTACCTCAGAGTGAGGGCGGCGGGGTGCGGGCGGGGTCGACCCCCGCTGTGGGTTGTCGCGGTCGCTTCCGCTTGAGGTGCCGCTTCTGCTCGAACTGGTGCTTACCGAACCTGACACACGAATACACAAGTAAATATTATTCTCTTTTTGTAGGTAGACACCATTCATTGATCGAAAATAAAACAAAGACCTCACAGGACCTAAGACACGATTAAATAAATAAATATTATTCTCATTTTGTAGGTAGACACCATTCATTGATCGAATATAACAAAGACCTCACAGGACCTAAGACACGAATACATAAATAAATATTATTCTCATTTTGTAGGTAGACATCATTCATTGATCGAATATAACAAAACCTCACAGGACCTAAGACACGAATACATAAATAAATATTTTCTCATTTTGTAGGTACTGTAGGTAGACACCATTCATCGATCGAATATAACAAAGCACTAATAGAACCTAAGATACACAAATAAATATTCTTCTTATGTTGCTATGTACCTAACTCAGGTTTTTTCTAAAATAGTAACGTCACGGTACAGCTAGAGATAGGTTAGTCATTGGAAAATTTCTTTCAATAATAAGAGGCTCTCCTCAATCAAAACGATTTTATTTTGTTTTAATTTTGTTTCCTTTGACGATACGATATTCTTTTGTTAAAAGCAGTATTCGATCCACGTAACTCTATTGAAAAATAACTTTCGGTACCTGCGTATCGCCAATATAGGTAGTTATTCTGTGGTATCACGAAATAAGAATTCTTATCAAAATCTTTCAGTATCATCCGTGATTTCTTCGCTTAACAGATCACTACTTTCTTTATTCTTGCTTCCTCAATTACTCCTTGATGTTCATTACTTCAAGATCCCCTTATACCTTATATCATGTATCATGTCTTCTGTACATATTGTATAGCAAACGCGTTGATTACTTGCTTTGTGCCGTACCTGCTACGATAAATTGAGCAAAAGACAGGGTGGTCCAAAATGTAATCAAGTAGAAAGTACGAATCTAAAACAGTATCAAAGAGTTTGATTTCTATTACTCACCTAATTCCAATTTTTAAAGACAATTTACAGAATAAATATATCGTGTTGTAATTGTTGGTCCTTTACTCAAGATGTAGTTCTGTATACTTGATACATCTTTGAGTACCCAATAATCACACTAATACTTAGAAATTAAGCTATTATTTTAGTTAAACCTACATATCATATAGTTACTCGGCTGACTCACTAATAACAATAAGTCTTAAGGTTTACTTAGTGTTATTGTTATAAGTGCTCTATTATCTTTAAAAAAATATTGAAAGTTGGTACTTAAAAAAAACTAACTCGTGTTCTTCTTATACTTCGCAAGTTAAAATGTGGTAAAGCTACGCGCAATTTTTAAGTTGAATTACATATGTTTGGATGATCAGATCTCAGGAAAGCTTTTGACCTGAATGAGAAATTATGAATTTTTAGCCTACATACCGAAAACTTCGTAAATTTAAATCCTAAACTGCTAGGTAGGTAGTATTTTGGATCGCCCTGTATCTCTGTCTGCATGTGAGATTATGCATATGGATGCATGCATAGGTATACATGCTCTGCTCTGCAATAATTGAATTTGAACCCAGTCAGAGATTAAAATGAAGAACGCCTGATGAAGAGATTTCGCACTCCTTGTCGAGATTAGAAGTAGAGCAATTGCACAGCAACATCCTAACTCTAAGCAACGAATTTGATAATACAGAATTTGAGATAGAGTAGAATTAGGTTGGTAGAGATTTAGTTAGATTGTTTACTTTAGCAGCGTCGGTTCCAGTAAGTTTTAGTCTCATTATTCTACGCACGTACATACTCATATAGAAAGCAGAACGAATCAGTCGTATTGAATGGAAATTGAATCATAAAGTCTGTTCTAAGTATAAAAGAGACAGTGCTGAAAGTATATAATGCGTAAGTAAGCCTAATAATAATTTATATCATAGCAATAAATTATGTTTTACCCTTTCTATGACAGCTGCGGTACTCGAGTACTTACTCATAAGTCACAGATAGCTGTCGCATGGCCAGTGGTTGGCCATAAATCATAGATTAATATTATAATATTTTGCTGAAGCTAGTACGGCTTGTCCTAAGTCCCATTATCGGAAGATATTTAATAGGAATAAATCATCATAGGCTAGATTAGTACAACAATTACATAATTATATCCTTGATCCACGCAATAATTCCTTATCTTGCGGGTCTTCAAACTATCCGTACCCTATACCTACACATACCAATTAAAAAGATTAGCTACCATCAATATAGAGGTAAATTGCGTGCTTTTATGAAATATATATAATAATAATAAATCATTTATTTCAGGCAACATAAGAACAGTTAAGGATGGTAAAAAACTTATTCTAGGGCCCATATCAACAAATACCTTACAGACTAACATACATACAAAAATATAAAGTCTTAATAACTAAAATGGTACACAATAGGTGCGGCGGCGTGTGACGCATGAAAACTATAGATAAAACGATGGATAAGTTAAATACTTACTGGCATCTGCGGGAGGCGTAGGTTGGTGGTGGTTCTCCGTATGCCGTCGTAGAGATCTTGCATCGCAGTAGGACTTGCCGCATCCATCCGCTTTGCATTCATATGGCTTTTTGTTGCGATGGGTCAGCATGTGTCCATTTCTGCAGAAGACAAAATTTTATACTGTCCGAATTTTACTTAAGAGGTGTATCTAAAATGTTAAATGGTTCCCGAGAAACAAACTGTAAACTTAATATAAATGTCACTATTATTGTACTAATTTGTTTTTTTTTACAGCATAAACAGCGTTCGTTCGTTTCGTTAAACAAAGTTGACCTTTCCGGCTTACTCGAAAAGCCGCCAGAATTTTTCCGCCGTTTGTCACAACAGTACCTACATACAGCTGAAAATTTCCGCTTGCTGCTTTTGCGGCCAGCATTTTTCTTTGAGTGTCAGCGACGCCGTGCGCTATGCGATCTATGCGACCGCGCTGGTGTGGCATAGATCTGACCTACAAGCTGCGCTTTCCTTTATCATCGCGGCCCGCAACACACTTTTTTTCATCAAGGGCTGCCAACCCGTGGTGTGAACCGGGCATGGACCTATACTACGCTGTGCATTAAGCTATCATTATTCCGGCCAGAAACCATTACTGACCTCGGCAGTAATGTATATTATATTTTGGATGTCTATTATTAGCCACTGCAAATTAAACCTTACAGTCAAACACGTTTAATTCTCAGCTTAACTGAGTCAGATTCAGCTGTTCACTGCTCAGTCAATACATAAGCATTATGGCTAGTTCCCATTAATATTCATAGGGTGAGGCTGAGGCGATTAGGCGGCGCCTTATGACTAGAACATGTGCTCAGCTGGAAGTTTCGAACTAACTTGTTCGATGGGTTTGTCCTAAACCTAATGGGTCATCATCATCACCAGCCTATAATAGTCCACTGCTGGACATAGGCCTCCCCTAATGAGCGCCATAGATGGCATCATTATTTGGGGGTTATTGCCCATAATCCCCACGCTGGGCATGCGGGTTGGGGATCGCAGTTCGGTGTAGTTGTTCTGCTGAAGGCGCTGCTGCCCGCCCCCCGGTGTGTTTCTCTTAGTCGCCTCTTACGACACCCACGGGAAGAGTTGGGGTGGTGATATTCTATGCCGGCACCACACGGCAACCTAATAGGTGCTAGGGCTTATATAGGTGATATCAGAGCTTCCTTCGAGTTATGCCCAGAGGAAAGAAGGTTCGGCAATATTAAACCAAAACCTCTTTGCCAAACAATGCTGAAACGTTTGATACAAGTTGGAAATACATTAAAGAAAACTGGTTTTCTGACGCTATTATTGCCAGCGTTTTTATAATTCAGTCTGGTTTCAAATTCTATAGTATTTGTTTACATCATCGACTAAAGTTCGTAACCATCCGGCCATCATCGGCGCGCGAGTTGCTCTTGACAGATTTTGTTTTTAGCTAATGATACTCACAGATGATCTTGTCTTTTGAATGCTTTTGCACAGGTTATGCAGACGTACTTCCTCTCGTCGCTGTGTGTGAGCTTGTGTTTCGCCAGCGCCGACGCATTGCCAAATATCTTGTTGCAGACCTGGAACAAAAATATGCTGTAAGTGTTTCTACTTAATAATAATAACGGTTTTGGCAACCGTTATTTTTATTAAGTAGGTACACTTAAAGATTTGATAGTTTTGTTGGTTATAGAATTTTTGTTGTAGACCTTACAAGTCTACGAGTATACGAGTAGGTATACTAATATTGACAGTTGTTGATTGAAATATTAAGCAAAAGGAAAACGATTCTATTGACTGTAAAACCGGTTCTTTTAATTTAGAGTACAATTTTTTTATATAAGATATAAGATAACCGTCCAACCGTCTTTTCTATTTCAATAAAGTAAACACGATATAATAATTAATTACATAATAATTACAAACATTTATAATCCCTATTAACTGAACGTCTCAAAAGACAAGTAAATAATTGAACGTAAATTGTTTTTTATTCTATTTCAAAAGACAGTAAGCCAAACTTGGAACAACATAAAGTTTGTCCATTCTTAATTACATTCGGAGGTCTTAATATTCTGGGGCCTGTAATAACACGACAATGGGAGGTCTCCTCGGGCAATGCAATCAAAGATGTGCCTTTTTTCGGTTTCGGAGTTAGGTATTGTTAGGAAAGACCGAATCGAGTTTGTGTTGTGTTCTGAAGAAAATGTCAAACTTTATTCATGGTGTTTTTTGAATTTAATTAAGTAGGTACTTAACAAGTAATAAAATTAACAACCCAGATTGTTTTTTTAAGTAAAACTTATGCTGTTATATACTTGAATTCGATAATTTAAAAATGGAACACACTTGTAATGTTCGTATATATTTGTCGGAGAAACTACCTATAGACCGTCAAAGTCCGTCGCTACGACTGGCCCTAATCTTATGTTTTTTTTTCTTTGAGTTTGAGTCTCTTCTACTTACCAACTATCTTCTTTATCTACGATAATTGTGTAATGGCTCTGTTACAGGTCGTGAAATAAACTTGTAACAATACTTTGAAGAAAGTCAATTATAAATAAGTAATATTTTTGTAGTTTTGTAGTAGTAGCTAGTACCTAGCAGTTTTTAGTGAATTGGTAGGATTCAACCAACTTGTAATATGTAGAATTTTTTCTCTACTGATCATGCAGACATGACAAGAACGAGATTATGTACAGCTGGAATATTTATAGCACGCGGGTTAAACACCAAATATGTAAGTACCTGACCCCTAGCCTTTGTCTGCGTTATAATACCCAACATTTGAATATTTTACGGCTGACCCGGGCGCCTGCTAACGTGTTTTTTGCCGACTTACGTACAGTTGAAGAAAGTGCCAACCCAATTTACGCCTTTATTCCCTGGCGTTAGAATTCAAAAGTGTTATGGCACTTTTTTACTTTTAGAGGCTCTCCGTGGATATTATTGTAAGAATGAAAAGGTACAAAGTGGGTCGTCGCATTGTTAGGCGTGGGAGGGTGTACACATACCTATTTTATTAGCGTTTGGGGTTAGCAAAACACGGAACCTCTTGGAAAAAAGTTGTTGACGATAGCAGTTCTTTACTTTAAGCGAAGCAAACAATCGCCTTCTGGAAATACCGAGATTCCAGGTGGAATTTTCTTTCCATGTCTTTATCGCAGTCTGTTTTTCAATGTTTTTATTTTGTTCTTCGATTTTGCTTCGCTGCAAAGTATTTCTATAAATTGTGTTGTTAAACGAGTTTTATTTTAGGAATTTAGAAATATAGTGCACTAGTATGTATGAAATATGAGACGAAATTTTTGTTCTGATGCACTCGCGTGCGTTGGTTCCAGAACGTGACTTGTAAGGTGCTTTAAACATATTATGTTACACACAGGCAGGCAGGTTAGATTCGAAGGTGTTGAATTATTATACCGAAATTAATTTAAGAACACTATCGAACATTGTGCAGACATACCGTAAACCGATAATTTGTACGAAAACCGATCCTAAACCAAAAATCGGCGTCACTCACATGGAAGCCATCTCTGTAAGTTTATAACTCAATAAAACCATATTCCAGCCCATAAACATTGATTCGTCGCGATATCTCCGCGGCTGGATGAAGCCGTTACATATTTTTAGACGACGTCCTCTCTCTATTACATGGGCCATAAAGGACACTGTTAATAAAATTACGCCATGTAGCTACCTTTACGACGTGCAACATCCGAGAGAACACCTTAGCGGCATGAATGAAATACACAAATGAAGATGAAATACACAAATACACAATACCTTTCATTATGACTCATATACATACTACATATCAATGTATATACAGATCTTTGGACGCTAAGCCACAGATTATATAATAAAATTGAAATTCAATATTTCCAGGGTAAAAATGGAAAGACTTATTGTTTCCTGTTTAATTCTTTCGGAGAAGAGAATAACGAGCGATTCTTATCGATTATTACTCATTTCCTACCTCCTTCCGCTATAATTTTCTGTATTTTATTGAATTCTTTTATGGCGCCTTAATGCTCAGTTGGTTTTGAATAGGTATTGTGCGGCGATTGGAAAGAGCTCTTGTAAAATTTCTTGTGAAATTGTTGTTTTTGGTTTTATTTGCAACATTTTTTCGTATTTTTTCTTAAACATTATACATAATTAGACCTCTGTATGCGTTCACTTGTGTAGGACGTTTCATGTTACGTAGTGCGTGCGACTATAGATTATCATGCCATCTAAAAATCTTAAGGCTGTTACTTAACCTTCTTTGGTTAGTTATAAGTTTTTTAATGTCATGCATGTGTAGGACACCGAAGGACATACTTTGGTGCAGCATTTTTAGCCTGCTAATATTATATGTAAATGCGAAAGTTTGTGTAAATATTTGCTGCCAAGCACCTCCGTGGGTACTTTACCGATTTAGATGAAACAAACGAATTTTCAAAATTTCCTCTGGGGGTTAAAAAGGGTGGTAAATTGTCTACGGAAAATTATTATTCCTTTGATGAAAAGTGTTACCAATTTTTTCATGTAATTTTTATTTTTCTAAAACTATACCTAGGTTGAGTGCGATAAATTTCTGAAACATGAATTAATAAAGAAATACGGTTCACTCAAAATGAGGTAAAATAAACCGCTAAGTAAATAATGAAACACGCATGTAGAATTTAAATAACCAAGCACAGATAGATTGTCACAGAGCGCCAGCGCTCTCTGCCCGCGCTTGCCCGGGATTTTTTCTCTGGTTTTTGACATTAATCATCGGCTAACCCGAGTATATTTTTTTTATACATTTCAGACGGGCAAAGCTACGCGGTGTACCTAGTTCAAACATAAGGCGACCACAAGAACCTACAGCATACCAAGGAACTTATACCCAATCTGGAATGTGAACAAGCTGCCGATACGCGGTCCGAGCGAGATAGCTTCAGCGAGTGCCCTCTGTCCCTTTCATTAGGGTTACCAAACAATGTAACTTAGGTAGATACTCATTTTTTTTTGAGGTTTTACGTCATTATTTAATATTATTATTGAATTAATTATTTAATTAATTTTATTAATGTCCAATTGGCGGAAATTCAGTTTCCACACGTCATGAGGATTAGAATTGAAGCCGTAAATCGCGAAAAACCTCAAAAAATAATAATTTCTCGCTACAAAGGTTAGGATTCCCCTTAACCAAATAAGTTCATTTCCTTTGGTGTGCAATAATAATACTTACTTCTTTCCTTGAATAACCAATAATTTGATTTCATAAAATAACTAGCGGTCCATCCCGGCTTTGCACGGGTAGCCATTTATTCTTCGCTCCTATTGGACGCAGCGTGCTAAAACCCCAAATGCGTCGTAGCCTAAAGCCTTCCTCGATAAATATACCTACTTCAATTCGAACCAGTACTTCCTGAGATTAGCGCGTTCAAACAAACAAACTCTTCAGCTTTATAATTATGCATTAGTATAGATTACGCTTAAAGGATGGATGAGATAAAGTAAAATGCATTGTGGAGAATTTATAAATATTTATTTGGTAAATATTAACAGTCAGGTTTACACATTACTAAATAAAAAAGTTTTATTCAAAAGCCTAAATCTGGGGAATCTAGTCGAATCTGAATCTAGTTTCGTCAAGGAACTTATAGGTATAAGTTCCTTGAGTTTCGTTCATTATGGGCACCCTACTTCAAGAATTGAAATATACTAACTTGAAGAAAGAAACACCGCATCTTGCATAGGATTCGCTTCTGCAACCTCGAATCGCACACTTTTTGACCATGTTTGTTGCATCCGAATGAAGAAATTATTTTTTTTATCGCCGAATTACGGTTAAATTTTACCATGTTGATCAGGATCACCATGACAACTAATGAAAAGGCTGACGGGCTGCCAGTCTAACCTAAATTACTAAACTACTTTAGAAAGGGACACAGGGCACTGAGATCCTCTTTCTCCCTCGGACCGGATTTCGCTCTGACCAAGTGATTGTCTATAATAGACTTAGGGTCATACACATAAGGTTTATTTTATATTGGTGTCAAATTGACAACGCACATTCCAGATTGGGTATAAGTTCCTTGCAGCATACTCATTCCATGACATTAAGCTTATTTGAGTATTAAATCTTTGATTGTCTCAATGAATTAGTACGGGCTAGATGTTGGCTTCATTTGTGCCGCGGCCTACTTCTTACTGCTGGTCCATGACCCACATTATAACGTGAATGAAAAATCAGGTCGAGATGCGTAATCACGACACTTTAAATGTATTACAGTTTCAAGAGGAAAAAAGCTTTTTGTAAAGTTGCAGGGTATTTCTGTGATAAATATTATGTTTCAAGATTTTTATAATGCTTTCAGAATTAAAGCTTGTTTTACTGGCACCGTGCTTGCCGTCGATGAAAATTAAAGATAGATTTATTATTTTCGTCTCGACTCCGATCCTGAAAACACATAGTTAAAATTTTACCTGAATATCGACGATCAACTCAAGTTTAGGTACCTACCTACGTCGATTAAGTACCAAAGTTACGAAAGCTCCTATTTCAAAAGCCAATTATAAACTACCTCCCAATTTGTTGGAACAAGCTGCTAAGCCTCTCCAAAATCCCTTATAGCCGTTTTTTCAACACATCGTTCGGGGTGAGGTGATTCTCGAGCCAACTAAGCTTCTAGCGTGGGAAGGGCGCACGCATCTAATTTTAAGATGAGTAAGGTGCTTTTCCATCACTGAAGTGGAGCTAAGGGAATCAGGTGATACCTTTCATTGGTTTGGAGGAGTTTCACAAATTTCGCAGCTTTGGCATTGCACATGTTAATTGGAAAGACAAAAGTTTGTCCAAGGATATGAAGACGTATGTATATCGTATTTATTATCCATACTATCCATCATGAGATTTTCGCATGTCTTCGGTGGAGTCAGTTATATTATGATTTTTTTCGCTAAAGACATTCATAGTGTCATTTATTGAAAAAGTGTCAGATTTATACAAAGATCTTAAAAATAGGCGTATGAATATAATATTACGATAAGAATATAAATTAATATGGATAGTGAAAATACAGATTCAAATAATAAAATAAAACATGTCAATAATAACCACGCAAAATCAATAACTATTTATAGATACAGTTTTTATTCAAAGTATTAATTTATGCTAATCTTAATTTGAGACGCTTTTGTCTTTTTCCTTTTTGTTGAAAGATCTTTTTTTTTGTAAAAGAAAGATCCGAATAAAGAACGACCTTCACCTATTTGTATAATGGATGAAAATAATTTTATATCAATATCGTCGCCTTACACCATGTTATTTTTGAATTGTTCATAAAACAACTATAAAGGGTCAGTTCAGTTTTTTTCAAGCCACTAAGGGGAAGTCTGAAACCGTGAGAGGTAAAAGTTATTATTCTGCACTAAAAAATAAAAAAGTTCTCAAAGACAATAGAAAAGTTCTTCGGCTTATACGCATTTTATATCGTCTTATATCTGCACTATATTTTTTTCAAAATCGAGCAAGTAACTCCTTCCGTGACTTTTCCATAACTCTCTCGGTTTCAGACTTTCCCTTAGTACCCTAGTCTTGAAACAAAACTCACATAGTTTGATCAGCATTTTTTTAGTTAACCCAGTTGCGATACATTTCTTTACATACATAAATCATCTTTGATATAAAATACTTTACATTCATTAAACAGCATGAAATGCGTCTCTAATTCGCAACCTCTACTATTAATGAATTGTTAAAATATCTAGATCGGTAGTAGTTAGTATTCAAATCTTTGTTCCGAAGACAATTTTTTTGAAACAATATTTGTTGAAATTTTATTTAATACATCGACGACCACTGTGGCACGGTGGGCGAAGGTCCGCCTGCGACGCAGGAGGTTGCGGGTTCGATTCCCGCCTCGGGACAAATATTTGTACGATCTGCAGATATTTGTTCAGGGGTTCTGGTTGTTTTCTATGTATAATAAAAAATATCTATCTATTTAATAATATTGTATTATGTATATCAGTCATCTAATACCCATAACACAAGCTCTGCTTAGCTTGGGGCTAGAGGATGCTGTGTGGATTG
Organism: Eupithecia pulchellata; assembly: GCA_963931895.1. NCBI lineage: Eukaryota > Metazoa > Arthropoda > Insecta > Lepidoptera > Geometridae > Eupithecia > Eupithecia pulchellata. Next base: position 8,112,649 of record OZ007537.1, on the reverse strand, counting down.
TCCAGCATTATTTATTATTTATTTATTTATATAATATACATCGCATCACTTTAATTACTACACCAAAAATCATCATATCAAATACTCACTATGTTATTATTGTACACAGTAACAATGTTTCAGTATTATATTGATTCCATGGGCCTAACTAAACTAGCCTTATCTGTATTTTAGGATCTTACAAGGTTTTACATAGGTCCCATTAAGTTAAAAATAAAAAACCTATTAATTAGATAGCGAGAAAAATTTACGTGTACATTTTAGATAGCTTTCACTCATTTTTTTGATTTAAACTTCTCCATGTGCGTCGTGCGACTGTACTCAAAGTTTTAACGAAGTTGATATAAATTGTATTACGCCTTTGGTGAGTCGTAGGGTCATCTACCAGTGCAATCATTTTCGTTATTTGAGACCAAAGCAGTCAGCATTGAACCGCTAGAGAATTATGTCCTCGAACCCTGATTGAGCATAATTAAACGTCCACGAGGGCTCCTCCTTAATTATGATCCATTGATGAATCTCTATTGAAGTCTCATTCACTCTACCATTGTATCACTTTTTAAAACGATTCATATCAATTGATTTACAACATTTATAAAGGTTTTGGATGGACGTGATTGATTTATTTTCACAATTCACTTATTTTCTTTCCATTTTGCAAGGCCGGTGCAAATTTAGTAAATAATCAGAACAAAACGACACCTCATATCGGTGTCGAACGCGGCCGCGCGACGCCAGCCGAATAGCAATTGCTCCCAAACGTAATGATTAAAAGTAATTCATTCAACAAATGCACGATTTCGGCCCTTTGGGCCTATGCTAAAGTAAAACAGTCACGTCCCGCGAATTCGGCAAGCATAACTATGTGGGTTGCGTAGCTTTTTCAGTCAAATGCCTCAAGGGCAGCCGGAGCAACGATGAAAGGATTGTGCGACCGAAATATATGTAGCTAACCACAAAGAAATAAAAATTAGACCACCATTAATTTTATGATTGCGAATTATAAAAATAAATTTATAACATTAAGGCATTGTGCTCTTCGAAAACATAAATTTAAATTGAATATTTTGATTTTTTTTAAGGAATCTCTAGGTATGTCAAAGTTAAACGATACTCCTAATTGTCCGTTTACCTTTCAAAGAATACCCACCAAAATGATCACTTACATAAGTAAATTTTAAGGGATATTTAAGATAGCATTTTACTTGTAGCCTACTCTACCAGCACAAAAAGCACGGTGAAATAAACTGTACTCAAAAGACGAAATAACTACAGAGATTTAAAAATAAACGCTGTCCATGTAACCTTTTTTATGAAGCGTGTATTTATTTCGAAAGTATCTAGCAGATAAAACTTGAAAATACCAGTTATCGGCCGGTAGTTGCCAAATAATCCGCTCTGCGAAATCTTTTATTATTTTGTCGGAAAACTGGCGGTCTATTGTTGGTTCGACTCAGGTTTCGCAGTTTTGTATGCGAAACCGGGGAAACTACATACATGCCGACATGTCAGTTAAATTTTTTGATTGATTTAATATTTTGTGGCTCTGGGTTTTTCACATTGTTATATATATTTTTATTTTCATACAAAAGAATGGTTACTATATAAAGTTACAGGTGAATTCTCACCATACAAACTAACTTTACACACCTATTTGTGCTAGAAATGCGTGATGAGTCTATTCCGCGCATGTAAAGACTTTCAATAACGTCTATTATACGACGTTTGAGTTGTTCCTTGTAAGTAATTTCCGATTCCAGCATGTGGTTTTTACTCCGTTTACTTAGAAATACTCTAGTATTCGTAAGTACATAACTCTGTCTATCTTTATTAGATACTAGCGGTCCGCCCCGGCTTCGCATGGGTATTTAACAAAAAATTAATTTTTCATGCGGATCCCTAACTTTTTTGAAAATATTCTATGTTTATCACGGAAAATTTAGGATTCTAATGGAGAAAGAATTTTTAAATCGGTTCAGTAGTTTCGGAGCTTATTCAATTCAAACAAACAATGAAACATTTTATGTTTATAATATTAGTATAGATATAATATGTAATATTATTATAGATTAACCAAATAAATGGAGCTTTAATATAAAGTTACTTGTTATATATCATAAAAATTAAGTCTAAACGAATCTAATATTTCTTTTTACTTTGAACATCATGACTCTTTGACCCAACTGTATATAATTTATTAACGAATCAATTCAACACGACTGAATACGCGTTACTTTTTGATTATATTACGGACGATAGTGTGTAAGACCTGTTTATTTTAATCTACCTCTACTGCAAAATAAATTATTCGAATATGTACACTAAAATATAATGTCTAAATTAAAAAAAATTAATAGTGTGATACGTAAATGTAGGAGAGTAGTGAAGCTATAGTAGGTACCTAATTGTGTGTAAATTTTACAAAGTTATTCGAGTAAAATGCCTTCCTCTCGTTGTCGTCTTTGTTTCAGTATCTTTGCAGGCAAATTCATTTTTAATAAAAAAAGATACAAGGGCGGTATTATTTTATTACGTAGATACCCACTTTGAGACAATTTTCTTTGTAAGAATAACTGACACAAGTCATTCTTAACTTACTATTCGATGAATAAATATGGTCGGATAATATCCAATTGTATAATATCCGGATTGGATAATATCCAATCCTATCAAAAAAGAAGACTTTGGTACCAACCTAAACACTAACAATAACGGAGAGCAACGCGACAGTAGGTTAAAAAGGAAGCAGATTTAAAAAAAAGGTGCTTTGACGCAGATCACACCGTTCACCTAATTCATGATCATCATATCAGCTGATCTACGTCCACAGCTGGACCTAGGCCTCTCCTAAGGATCTCCACAGTGACCGGTCCTGCTTGCATCCAGCGATTTTCCGCGTCACTCTTCAGATCGTCCGTCCATCGCATGGATATACAGTCGGTTATTATGTTATACAGTCGGTATAGTTGTTGTATACCGTTGAATAATGTAGAACGTACCTAAATAACGTATATAGTTACAAATGGGCGAGGATAATTGGAATAAGTCAAAGGATAAGCATTAGAACTTTCTTCTAAAGATTTCACATGAAATCACACCTCAGCGTCATGAAAAACAGCAATTTATAGCTGAAGTTTATCTTTGCCCCCTTTTTAAAGTTCCATAAAAAAAAAATATAATTATGTAGGTAGTCCAACGTCCATAACAAGTTCAGGACCGGTCAACGAAGTAAAGCAACGTAGTCTGCGATCAGTGGTTGTAGATGGGTGACCGTGTAAAAAAATCCCATTTTGCGAAGTAGTTATATGCTATTATACGGAACCATCCCTGTGTCGAATCACCACGCAATTTGGCCGGTTTTATTTGACTTCATATCCCGATTCATCAATCACCTGTTTATACTAAACAAGCCGACAGAGTTAACTGGTGATTTCATCAAGTTATATCGTATTCCAGTATTTGACGTGACGAAGGTTGATTATTTTTTTCCCCACGGCGACCATCAATCTTGTTTGGGACAGTGTTTGTATAATAATTTTACATCACCCCTGTAGGTTTTGGAGATTTAACTACGTCCTGTATCTTTGAGTCAGCAAACTTAGTTGGTAACTGAATATGTATAAGTAATTGTGACCTACAGTGGGTATAAAGCTTAAGTTGCAGTAAATTCGCGTTGTAATATGTGAACATGACCGCAAGCGGTGGCGGCGGCGGCACTCGGCGCTCACCTGAAGTGGCTTGGCAGGCCGCCAGATGTCCGCGCGGGACCAGGCCGCTCTTTACTGTGAAACTCCGATATGTAGCACTGAACCGAACACTGTATCCGGACGGATTTACTGCCGCCCAATCTACGATGCTCACAAAGTGATATTGGATTTATGACAAACATTACCCGGCGGCTTTATGTTCAAAAGGATCGCCCCACCGAAAGGCGAGTGTTTATCTGAGAGATTAAACTTTAGATATCATTTCCGGGAGCGAATCCGCCTTTGTCATTTTATCTGGACCTAGCTTCAACGCTAAGTTTTCGTATCCTTTTAACTGTTCCCTTGTCGTAAATTTCCGGATCTTACTTTGGAGATAATACCTCAATTAACTCATTGACGCTGCACGCTGCTCTGTGGGCTTCGTCTGTTTTTTTCCAAGCGCTGCTGCTAACTTTATGCCTACTTACGTTATGAAGTTTAAATGGTCGAGATTTTAATAGCTTTGTAGTCTCATATAGTCACATATAGTTTCCTATTCTCATTTGGGCAGGGGCATAACATAATTATCAAAAACTAAAATAAAAAGACTTAAAATAAGTACTCACGGCAACATAGCATCCTTCGCGCTCACGCCACAGTACACATATCACGCGTCCCACCATTTTTATTAAATTTTTTATGTGCAAAATTGATTTTTTTTAACCTATTTATCTCGTGGAAAGTTTACTAAAGTTGCGTTCGATATAAATAAAAAGGTGAAAAAGAAAACGCAGTGATAAAAACCCTTTTTCTCAAAGGACCAGAAGCCTGAAAAGCCAAATTCTTTTATTTATTTAATTCCGCCAATATTGCCTTATTCAGACTGGTGCTAACTGCCGTTTTGATAAGCCCAGTGCTTCCATGGTAAACCAATGCCTAAACAGTTAGTACCTACTGTTGTTTTGCGGAGTAGCCACCAACGTTCGGTTCCGGGCACAACCGATATGCGTAGATATGTCGACGGCTAAGAAAATGTAGTTTCAGTTCACATTGTTAAGTAAACGGTCAGGAAACACAATGGCATTCGTGAACTTCTATCATCGCCCAATCAGAACTGATGAAGACAACGTGTTTACAGATACAATTGATAATTCTATCTGATCTGTGTGTAGCCTAAATATTATCCAACTATATGGTTAAAACCTTTATTAGCAAAGAAAATGAACCAAATTAGAACTAGTATTTATAATTGAAACAATGCAGCTAACTGCAGACAGAAGGAAACAAACTACAGGTAGCTCAAGTGATCCATATCAATACCAGTCAGAAATGTACCCAAGATGTTGGCTGCATTGCCTCGCTGTATGGCAATGCTGATGTGCTGCGCCAGCTCTCGGGCCACACGTCGTCGCCTCGACTAGACCCTCAGAAGCTTACTTACTAGTACAGAGTCTAATTTTATTAGATATTTAAATAATTTTATCTCTTTATCTGAAAGTTATTTATTTCATTAGAAAATATTAAATTTTCGTTTGTTTAAATTTACAATCATTTTATGTTTAGATGATTATTTTTTCCTGGAATGTGAACAATATACCTACTGCTTTATAATCACTAAACGTCTCTAGAGTTATTAAAAACTCGAGGATGTAAACGTCATAATACAGTTAAATAATATATTATTATTGCCGTTTTGGTATTCCATAAATACATAAATAATATAGTATTATATTTGCATATTTTAGTAATTGATTAGGGCGGGACTTGAAATCTCTTCGAATGTAAGGTGCATACAAATATGGACTAAAGTACCTCTAAGTTTGTTTAAACATCGATTATGTGATAGCCCGTTAACCAATGAACAACCAACAACCTTTCCCATAGAGATGCGAAGACTAAAATCTACAACTCTTATCTGAAACTCGTAGAGGTTCCATTCAGATAGGTAAAGTTGGGTAACGACTAAACTTTACGAATAAGGTTAAGTTACTCACATTTCTAAACGTGGTTAAATAAGAAATATGTATGTATCCAATGTTGTGTGCCCTGTCCGCTTATCGCGGGCTGGCAGGCACCCAACACCGGTGGTTGGCGGAGCTGAACCCTGGCTTTAGTCTAACCACAGCATGGGTCGCCAACTAATACTCTGAGGTGCCTTCTGCAGCTTCTGACAAGTCACATACTAAGCCGATCAAATAAATGAGCAGGGAACCTAAAAAGCTTCACTCACGGCGAATTTTAAATCCCCGTTCGTAGGAGTTAATAAAAGGCTGTAATGTTCACTATTTCTTATTACAGTACTTTGGAACGGGAATATTTTAATTTCGTCCTCTGAACATTGTTCTCTTTAAGGAAACGAGTTTGTTTATTACTTCCTGGTTCATAACAATTTTATTACACGTAGAGATTTAATTTATGTAAAACGTCGCCGAACTTCCCGGGGTATGAATGGAGCTTTCGAATTATTCTACAGAGCCTCGAGCAACATAAACAGATGTTACCGGTACATCCTACGCAATAACGTAATTGAACACGAAACTGAAGTGGGGACAAAAAGTAGAGTGAGGATGATGGTACATAGGTACCCAAAATATTGCCCCACTTGATCAAAATAGTCTGTCAAATGTGTAACTACAGTTAATATACTAGGCCCTGTGAAAACAGAATAGAGAAAATGCCTTTTGGTCAGCAGCATCAAATGAACAATCCTTATACGCTCATAAATAATTGGTGTTCTGAAAGTACCTCTCTGGGCACAGAATAGATAATGTGGTCTGGGGATTTAAAGTACCTTCGGATAGTTTTTACTATAAGAACTCAACCAGTCAAACGTTAACTTTTCTTTAACTTTACTAAAGACGTTTTTATCTTAGATTCTTAAAATTATCGTAGCGTTCCGTCACTTTATAGAAGTTGCCGTTTGTTCCTCCGTAAAAAGATACTCATCTCTACTTATTACTTTCTAATGGGCTACAATAAATACAGTTATTCTTGTTCTTACGACGACTGTGCTGGTTGACTTTATGTACATCCGCGAAATCCCTTTTTATTTTTTCCTCGATACAAGTCCTAACAGTGTCCCCAGTTTTTTTAGTTTGTACAGAGTAAATATTTAACTAAATGAAAGAACCCGTCCCGAGTCCGTCATAATTCACAGCACGTGGACGTTTTTAGAAAATAGCTTTGAATGGAATCGATCCCGCGGGCACATTCACTAATTAAATCCCCGTGATTCTGTTCCAATGAACGCTGCTGTCGGAATCGTTCAATACCATTTGCAGGGCCGTAGCCAGAAATACTATTCGGGGGGGGGTCGAGCCTTAGACCCGCCCGAAACAATATGCAACATTTCATCATCCTCACCAATATGCATCATCTCAACATCATCATATACTTATGCTAGTTATGATAGTACCCGGAGTGGTTTTCAACCAAGCACTTTCCAAAAAAAAACCGTTATAAAAATAACAACCATAAGTAACGGCGAGCGGAGCGAGCCGCAATTTTTTTCTGATTTTTCCGCTGTTTTGTAAAACAGTATGCAAAAGTGTGAGATACGACAGCTAAGAACAATTTGATTTTTTGATGATTAACCAAATAACTTCTACTACAGAATGAACGGCAATTTTTTTAGCGACTTTGGATGTTCTGTAAGATAGAATCTAGAGTGACAAAAGATTATGATTACCGAACCCCGAAAATTTTGAGAGGCTTTGAGGTGGTAATTTTGGAGTTTGGTAAGAAAGGTTAATCAACAAAAATTGATAGATTAAACGTTTTTAGCTAAGAAGAAAAAATTTTGTTACTTTTTCGGATGGCCACGTGGTAGTATAATAAAAATTATAATAGCGAACGGAATGAGCGCCTACATTTTGGTTGTGCTTGCGGCCGCTGAAAATGGCTGAGAAATTGTGACATTTTCGCAAGGCTGTTAAAAAGCTGAGAAGACTTCAGAATGAACGGCGAGCGGAGCGAGCCGCGAATTTTTTTTGACATTTTCGGTCGTTACCTAAAAATATTAAAAACATTTTTCCGATCGTTTGTAAAAAAGTATGCAAAAGTGTGAGATATGACAGCTAGCCTCGAATATTTCGAAAACCGTGGTAGTCATTTTGGAGATTGGACAATCTCCAAAATGACCACCAATCGTATGCCAAAATTGTAACAGTGAGCGGAATGAGCGCCTACATTCTGTTGGGCTTGCGTCCGCTGAAAATGGTTGAGAAATTGTAACATTTTCGCAAGGCTGTTAAAAAGCTTAGAAGACTTCAGAATGAACGAAGCGAATTTTTTTTGACATTTTCGGTCGTTACCAAAAAAATATTAAAAACATTTTTCATATTTTTGTAAAAACAGCAAACGGAGCAATTCAATTACGGAAAAAACAAGAAAATAGGTCTATTGATTTCGTGATCAGCCTGCCAAGTTGGAATCGGCCGCAAATGAATGCGGTGCGTGTACCCAGCTCATTTCCATAAGGTGTAGAGCCAAATATTGATGAAAAAAAAAATTGAGTTTTCAAGAGTGAATGACCTTAAAAAAAAATTAAGTGCTGCGTGCTTACATACAATACAATGTACCTAAGATTCCCATTGTGTATGTAAGATACACAATAGGAGTCGCATGGCTTGGAGCACGAGCGCGCCCCAGCCGCCACCGACGACGCAGAGCGCGCTGTTGTAAATCGGAGACGAAACTAGACGAATTTTTTTTTTGTGTTTTTAAGAGAGAATTAACCATTTACAGTGCTGCTTGCCACGTACGTATCCGAGAAAATTTTAGCTATTAAAGTTAGATTTTTAACGATGCCTCAACATTTCGGGGGGGGGGGTTTGAACCCCCAAACCCCCCCCCCCCTCCCTACGGCCATGACCATTTGCTTTGTTGATGAGTTTCGTTTCGGGTAGCGCATTCGGCGATTAAAGTAGACTGGTAGATGTGACAAATCCGGGAGTCTTTTATATGCTATTGAGCTATTACGAAAGGTAATGAATATCCTCTGTCGCAGTTCTCCTCACCAGACCAGTGACAGGTATAGGTGAACTTTTACCATTGGCGGAACTAGTAGAAGTTCCACCGATAGAGTTCACATTCTCTAAGGATTCGTTCGAACTACCGGAATACCACGAAAACTGCAAAGTGATAAAGTTTGGAAGTAAAAGCTTTTATAATGTTTTAATATCCTTGGTTATCTGTCATTCATGATTGAAAGGACGGTTAAAATAATACGACAACGATAAAGTTACCTATCTGAGTTTCGTAAACAACATTTGAATCGAAAATTGATTTAACCATCTTCCATCCAATAGAATCTATTTAAAGGATTCAGGTATCTGATCCGGGCGTCCTTATCATCTAACAGGATTTGTACCAATAAAATTATTACGTAAATATCACCCGTTTCGCGGATTTTCGAAATTGTTTGATTAATTATTAGCCGAGAGGGAGAAATAGGGTTAAAACGAGACAAGGGTCGACCCCCGAAGATCTTACAGTGAACGACATCAATAAGGTTAAATTGGCATCGGCCATCGGAGCTATTAGATCGCCGGCCCAATTAGTGATATCTGACCGAAACTCGGGAGAATTCCCAGAATGGCTGGCACAACGAAACAAAAAAAGATTTCAGTGGAAAGATAGCTTAATATTTAACTTAATAAAATAGTTATTTGTTCAACAAGTATGTAAGTTGATGAGCAATCTGATGTGACTTTATTCTAAGCTGCTTCGCTAGCTCGGCGAAGCAGTTTAGAATAAAATCACGAGCGTAGCGAGTGGCTCTGAAGTAGACTGCTGGGGTATCGAGGGGTAATATGTAACTGTTGAACATGCAACTTTGCACCTCCATATCTCTTTCCTCTATAAAAATATGTACGGAGCGCAGGCTGCTTGATCATGACAACCATAAGAGGAAAAACAAATGCTATCTAAATTATCACTTTAAAACCATGAACGAATGAAATTATTCTTTTATGTAAGGTTAACCACTGTGTAACCGTTCTCGGTTCATGGCTAACCGCATCATTAACTTATATCATCTATCATTAACACCATCGAAATTTAGTAAAAAGGATTCTTACTAATTTTATTAAAAAGTTTCATAAAATCGTGTATTTAAAATGGAAAGTCTAGTGGGGCTTACCAATAATTAGTAATGCATGCAATATTAAAATGCATGCAATATTCATCATCATCATCATCATCATCAGCCTATGTTAGTCCACTGTTGGACATAGGCCTCCCCTAATGAGCGCCATAGCGCCCTGTCTTCGGCTTGACGCATCCAGCATCTGCCAGCAGTCTTTCGCAGATCGTCATCCCACCTGGCCGAAGGGCGTCCTACACTACGTTTACCGAGTCGCGGTCTCCACTCAAGAACACGTTTACCCCAGCGGTTATCGGTTCTTCGCGAAATATGGCCGGCCCACTGCCACTTCAGCTGGCTAATTCTCTGAGCTATGTCGATGACTTTAGTTCTCTGTCGGATGAATTCGTTACGAATCCTATCCTTCAGAGAAACTCCGAGCATAGCTCTTTCCATAGCGCGCTGAGCGACTTTGAACTGGTGGACCAACCCTATCGTGAGTGTCCACGTCTCAGCTCCGTAGGTCATAACTGGTAGGACGCACTGATTAAAAACTTTCGTTTTCAAACATTGCGGTTGGATGACGAGAAGACTCGATGTAGTTTTCCGAACGCTGCCCAGCCTAGCTGGATCCTCCTCTTGGCTTCCTTCTCGAAATTGTTTTTACCCAACTGCAAAATCTGCCCGAGGTAAGTGTACTCAGAAACAATTTCGAGAAGGTGGCCATGTACGATCACCGGTCTTGGATCAATGTGGGCATTGATCATGACTTTGGTTTTATCCAAATTCATGCCAAGACCGATACATCGGGAGGCTGAAGCTAGACTATCCAGCATCCGGTTCAGCTCCTCTAGCGACTCCGCCATTAAGACTATGTCATCAGCGAATCGCAGGTGTGAGATGTAGTCGCCGTTTATGTTGATGCCCTCGTCTTTCCAGTCCAGCGTCTTAAACATATCTTCCAACGCGCTCGTGAACAGTTTCGGGGATATGACATCCCCCTGCCTCACTCCTCTGCGCAGTTGGATCGGTTTAGTCTGCTGGTCCTGTACTCGGACACTCATCGTAGCGGCTTCGTAGAGACATCTCAGCACCTCGATATAACGATAGTCTACTTGGCATCGCTGTAAGGATTGTAGAACAGCCCAGGTTTCAACGGAGTCAAAGGCCTTCTCATAGTCCACAAAAGCCAGACACAGGGGCTGATTATACTCTTCGGACTTCTGTATAATCTGCCTCACTGTGTGAATGTGGTCTATGGTACCATATCCTCCGCGAAACCCAGCCTGCTCCGGTGGCTGAAACTCGTCGAGTCTCCTGGCGAGACGGTTCGATATAACTCGTGAGAAAAGCTTATAGACGTGACTTAGGAGCGAGATGGGTCTATAATTTTTAAGAAGGGTTTTATCTCCCTTCTTAAAAAAGAGCACCACCAAACTCCCACTCCACGCCTTTGGAGTTCTCCCACTGTGAAGGACGGCGTTGAAGAGGCTCTGTAACCCCTGTATAACAGGGTATCCTCCAGCTTTCAAAAGCTCTGATGTTATTCCGTCCTCACCGGGGGCTTTTCCATTTTTAAGCTGCCTCAGAGCTAACACGATCTCGTCTTGACTGATGTCTGGCAGTTCGTCGGTATAGTGGCGTATCAAGGTGGCTCTAGAATCGTGGTCGTCTCGTTGGGAACGGGGAGCATGTGCAGCGTATAAACGGCCATAAAAGTCCTCTATCTCGGCCGATATCTCCGGCTTCGACAATACGGTCCTTCCGTCGTGCGTTGAAAGCTTCGTCAGGTGGCTCCTTCCAAGTTGCTGAGTGAATACTTTGGACCCTCGGTTTCGCTCTATCGCCTCTTCGATGAGGCGTGTATTGGAGCTCCGAAGGTCGCGTCGTACCATCTTCGCAATTCGCTTGTTCAGGTCTGACCTCTCTGACGAAGTCGCTTGGGTGGTTTCCCGTCTTTTCGTCATCAGCCCAAGAGTCTCATCCGAGAGTTTGGACTTCTTACCAGTACGCTGCTTTTTGCAAAACTTGATGCCCTCGTCCCTCAGCGTTTCTACCAGATTGTGTAGGGTCTCGTCAGCGTCATCAGTGGGTTCCAAGGCAGCGAATCTATCCCCGAGAAGCTGCTGAAACTTCTCGGTGCCCGCCATGATTTGGATTGGGTTCGGTCGGAGCGTGGACTTCATCAGACGGTTTCTTTCAAGCTTCAATTTTATATTCAGAGAGCCTCGAAGGAGTCGGTGATCAGATCCGGTATTGAACCTGTTGATCACTGAGACATCTCTGAATATATGCTTGCTATCCGTCATGATGAAGTCGATCTCATTTTTAGTCACAGAATCGGGACTCCGCCATGTCCACTTCCTTTGGGGCTGTTTCTTAAAGAAAGAGTTCATTAAGAACAGCCCCTCTTTCTCCAGGAAGTTGACGAGCATTTGTCCCCTGTGATTTCGAACTCCAAAACCATGTGGGCCTATTCGGGATTCACTGCCAGTCTGGGTTCCCACCTTGCCGTTAAAGTCCCCCATAACAACGTTGAAGTGAGCCTTGGTGGTGTGATGTAAGGCTTTGGATATGTCTTCGTACATATCCTCCACTTCATCATCCGAGTGAGCCGAGGTCGGTGCGTAGACCTGAATGACCTTCAAGCTATAGCGCTTAGACAGCCGAAGGATCAGGTAGGCTACCCTGGTCGACACACTGGAGATTTCTTCGACGTTGTTAGAGAGGGCCTTATTGACGAGGAAACCTACGCCACCCTGGGATGTTTTATCACCCTCGCGAAAGTAGAGAAGATGGCCTGAGTCTAAGGTTACAGTGTCCTCCCCCTCTCTACGGACTTCACATAACCCTAGAACATGCCATTTAATGTTTTCTAGCTCCACTTCCAACTGCGCTAGATGGTGATCAAGCCTCAGAGTGCGTCCGTTAAACGTTGCCAGGGTCAGTGTGTGTGGGGTGTGGTAGCCTAATGTAGCCCGGAGATTCCTAGCACCCCCTGCCCCGCCGTTACCGTGGCCGCTACCATGGCCAGGAATAGCGAGGCGGCCGGGAACTGGGGGCCATTTTGTGGCGGTTCTTGTCATTGGGGGGGTATTGCCCATAATCCCCACGCTGGGCATGCGGGTTGGGGATCGCAGTTTAGTGGAGTAGTTCTGCAGAGGGCGCTGCTGCCCGCCCCCCGGTGTGTTTCCCTTAGTCGCCTCTTACGACACCCACGGGAAGAGTTGGGGTGGTGAAATTCTATATTATGCCGTCACCACACGGCATGCAATATTATTACTAGTAAAACATCCTTAAAATAATGATAATTTTCAAAATGCCACAGATATAATTTCACTACTAGAAATATATGATAATACGTTGTTAGTTATTTATCCAATATGATATCGAGAAACAAGAAGCTCTTTTATTATTACATAAGTGAGCAAAGCCGATTTTGCTCACATTTGCAATAAGAGAAGTTCGAGCGAGCGTGGCGAAGAGAACTTAACTAAACAGGTATTAAATAAAAACAAATTGAATGCGTTTGTACTACAAAAATAACAACTGAACAAAATAGTTAGGTCCTGATTTATTGAAATGGAAAGTAACGGAAATTTGCTATTCTGGAAGACGTTTTGTTTCAGATTTCGCCGGTCTTCACAAGGTCCGCCCAAAACTCATCGGTAGATTGGGATATTTCCAACATGAGCCTGGAAAACCCTGCTGTTACTTTCTAAAGTATCAGCGCAATTAAGAATGAACTTAAAGAAATGTGGGGAAAGTTTCAGTTCATTTTCGCTTACAATGCCTGCAGGGGTGCAGAGTAAGAAATGGCGGGCTTAAGCTAGGGGTGGCGGCGGCGCCCCCTACGCGGGATCTCCCTTTGTTGATATTCGTTCGAGTGACCTATAAACACAGTTTCGGCGTTCGGCCCTGTCTAGGAAACGACAACTTTATCTGCTGACGAATGTACTGCAATTGTTTGAGTGCCTTCGATTGGCTCAATTTAATGTAGTGGACTATGTTGGGGAAAAACGTGTAGGAACAATTTGCTACAACAATTTCACCGTTTTTAAATTAACGCGATCTGAACTGACTACGACAGTGTGTAAACCTGTTGAAACGTCCGGAAAAATAGGTAAATAAACGTCATAAATACCCGTTCATAGTACTAATAATTTCACCGTTAACACTAACGTGCTGTGAAGTTTTTATGGATTTTCTATATCCACCTGCAAAAACCTACACCGGTTCGGTAGCAGGCTTTAGGTTTGTTAAACCGTATAGTATTGCTTGGAGTACCTCAAACAAATCTTGACTTTCTACCTCGTTTCGGTTGTAGTCAGAAAATGGCTATCGAAGCAGCAGTATTCTGGGGAATGTTCGGTCGTGTGTAGAAAAATCCAGGAAATGAAACACTCACTGCCTTTTATGTTACTTATCTTTCTTCTCGCCTCTTTTCTACAGCTCTGAAGCATTTTCACATTGTAGAGTTTCGAATATCTAGCACTAGGTCTTTAGAAAATAGTAAATTTTAACCGACGACGTATTAACATATAAGACCAAAATTTGCATGGTTTGTTGGATTTTATAAGTAGTGCAACAAGAATGAAACCTCTAGCTCAGCTATTCATTTGTGAAGAGGTAAACCAATTTTAATTTACTCGCTTGTTATGTACATGAGCCAACGTTTATTTTTTAACTTTTTGCGATACCCCGCGGCAATACAGCCGTAGAATTTCATATGGATATTAACTGCATGGTAGTTAATGGATGGTAGTTAATACAGAACAGTAATACTCGGAATGAGTATCATCTGCATGCGCCCTCGAAATGGAGCTTTATAAAAGCTTACTGATTTTTTATGTATATTTTTGTTTTTGTACAATATAAATCCAACCAATACAGCAGTGGATACCAAATATAATTTATTTGGTATCTACTGCTGCACTAAATATTATATTTCATAGTACGGCAAAACTTTGTGATTATTCTGATTAGCTTAGCCGCATATACCTATAGACAAAACTCGTTCGGTGCATTTAATAAACTAAGTTTGGCCTTTTCGGAGGGTCCGACTTCAAAGGTGTAATTGAAAGCCACGACGGCTAGTTCTCTGATTAGTTTCGGTATAGCGTTGTAAGTGCCAATTAGAAGTGTTTACGGACCTCCAATGGTAAATATTTAGAGAGTTGTTTCTCGAGTAGTTACGTATCTGAAAACGATCCCTGACGGCTAGTTTAGTCTTTGGTTAAGTCACATAATTATCACCGATAATAATTATGTAGCTATAATGTATAAAAGCTTTTTTTTTAATTTTAACATATTAAAGGGGTTAATTGATAATTCATCATTCATCATCACAGCAAGACGATGTTATATTATAATGAAGGAAGATTTGATTGTTTGTTTGGATTAAATGCTGTTGCATTGTTTGGAATTTTTATATCGGTGAAGTAGTTTTGCTCCGAAACTACTTTACCGATTTAAAAAATTCTTTCACCGTTAGAATCTAAATAATATCTTATGAACATACATGCTAAAGAAATATATTTCCATAAAAATTAGGTATCAATAAGTAAAAACTAATTTATTCCAACGTCTGTAAAAAAATATAATTTCTAAAATGGGACTCTAGAAATATACGACTTTTTAGAAACTTCATACAAAATACATGAATTATACAGTACTCTACTAAAACAAACAGTAATCAAATGCAGTTATAGTTAAGATCAATAATAATATAACTGAAATCTATGTAAAATGGCTGTGTGTGCTGTAGTACGTCAAAAAGCCCTTAGCTCATTATCATCATCATGATAAGTTTATGTAATATCTTAGAATGTTAAATAACCTCTTTATTTATTAAGATTTGGTTGATTATAGCTGTGATCGACTAAATGTCTGGGCTGGCATAAAATTTCCTAAAACGTAAGGTAAACGTAAGGCTTTTAGTAAACCAACTAGCGTAAGGAACCGTACAATAAAGCGAGTCGTTCAGTCGTTACTTATTGTACCTAGACACAAAGGCAACACGTGTTCTTCCTTCAACAAGACAATAGTCAACTACCACATAACTAGGTGAGTGCTTTCAGAACTTCCCATTTATAATGCGTACCACCCCAAACTGTCAAAGGCTTCAAATTATCTTGACGCCTCGTAATCTGTTACCTCCACACCCACACAGAAACAATATATTCCATTAATGTACCTAATACATTCGCCAAAATTTCGTATACCAACTACTTACAATACCTATGCATGTACGTGTTTAGCACACTAGTCTCTGTATGTGTGAGTGATCCTTTGTACGGGAGAAGACAAATAGAGGCAATCGTCACGGTCCATCGGTCGTTATGAAGCGGAAACTAACCGGAACACCAATACTCCATGACGTGACTAAGTTCACTGGCAACCCTGTCCTTGGACCTTTCTTGTTTGCGTTACTTGTTTGCTTTGCTATAAATCTATGTTTGGAAAGGGGATCGATAGCGCCCCTTGCTTCTGTAAGACTGGCTGTGTTGGAATCGCTGGTGTTGCAATCAAAACTGACCCGCCATTGCGTGAAATCGATTAAGTAAATAGAGATAATAATTAAATGTAAACTCTATATTCCTAGCAGCAGGCCCTGCCTGCTACAGACGGCCTACAGAGAGCTCTATGATTCGTAAAAATAATACTTATTTTTGGGTTGTTTCTCAACAGTTTCCCAATATATATTTTGCAACTCATTTGGTTGGCCAACGTAAATGTTGAATTCGAATCTTGCCTTGGGTTTTTACCAAAAGAGCAAGGTTTTTGGAAAGCCATACACATCAAATAATTGTTGACTCTTACCTGACACTGCTGTGGTCCCTGCCGGTTCGGTGAGGCTGGCTTGGGGCGGACTCGCTTTGTGATCGCCGTCGCCGGCCGCGCTTCGATGCCTCGCACCGCCACTGACACTGTGGTGATCCCTCGAATCACGCTGCTTGAAGACCGAGTGCAGTCTGGAGCAACGATTTGTGAATGAGAGATAGTACAATTACCAATTACATCGTTCATGTGAGACATGAACGGAACTTCGTATCCATAAGATAAGGGTCCTTAGCCAACCGGCATTCGCTATGAAGCGATTCGATTTTGAAAATTCTTATCGCTCTAGCGATGGCAACCTTCAAATGGATTAAATGTCAAGATTTTTGGTAGGCAATAGAGTAGGCAATGTACGAATATTTTGATTTCACCAAACCGATTGACAACATCGAACGATCACTTCCATCAAATTCCTAGCCAAGTGGCAGTTTTGAGAAGCGACTTCACGTAGTTGTCTATTCTCTTGATGGATACACTAGCGAACGCTAAGACCCTGTAGAAATCGAATCGAAACGGCGATTTCATAAACAGCTGTTGGAATTACGTCAAAATTTTAAGTAGCCTTGCGCTAGCGTGGATGTAGCATTCACGATCGCACCCTTGTTTCCCTGTGTCCACGAGGGATTAAAAATATACTTAACAACGAAAAAAACAAGATAAAGCTTTTGCATATGATCTGCAAAAATTCACACATTTGGCTTCTAAGGGCGAGAGTCGAAAGAAATTACAATACAAACTAAAACGTCTATTGTCAAAATGCAAAATAGTTTTGAATTTCTGTTATTTACTCCAATATTACCGAGATGATACGAGTGTCGTAAAATATGTATTTTCTCCTAATTATTTATTTCTTCATGATTTTAAGAACTTGTTGAAAATAATTAAATAATATAATTATATAGCTCAAAACCATTGTTATTTTCTTTCTATTGATTTTAATTACACAATAAACACTGCCATAAGTATTTCAAAAGATTGGGTAAACTTCCAAATCGAAACAATTTTTTTGTTATGTATCACGTTTGTTTACAGAAATTCTATCTGAAGTTATAGGTAACAACCTACTTGGCTTGGTACTCCTTTTTATTTGACCCGTCATTTCATGAACGGTGAACGGACGAAATAAGCGAATGATTGAGTTCGATAACTATAGACTACAGACCGTACACCATAAGTTGTCCTGCCTCAGGAATTGGCAGCATTATATTGGCAGCACGATATTGCCAACATTATGAATCTTTTACCCCATTATGTAAACGTGTGTTTATGTTTTAATTTCATATTTGTATATAAATATATAAGTAGTTAGGACTAGGAAAGTTTTAAATTATGAAACAATAAAAAATTTAAATTATTTATTGAAATTGTTCTGACACTAATTATGGTCAAAAGGAACATAAATAAACAACACAAAAAATTCTTATAAATCGAAATCTTCAAGATCCACGACGATTTTCAGCAGAATTGACTTGTTGCAGGCAGCAATAGCTTCGCTTCTTTATATTATGTATTCTACTCGTGGTTTTCTCCGACATGACTGAAAATGACACATAAAATTTGTATTTGTATAATATAAAATTCAAAAATTCAATATTTGTATATATACAAATAAGGGATATCATAACAAGATAAATTAAATAACCTGGATAATTTACTTTTTATTTTATCTTTTTATGTGAGTAAATCTTATGATCCATTCTAAAGGTATCGTGTATAAAGCTGGTATCCCTATTTTACTTACCAGTTGCATTGATGGTGCAACGCGAGATCGCACTAGATTTAATGGATTTAACTGGGCATGGTCTGCCTTTTCTTCCTCACAAAAGGCACGCACCTTCAACACAATCTCTTTTGCACTGCTTTTGCATGAATAATTCGAAAAATATTAATTAATAACACAAATACGAGCGCAATACTTCAATCAAACTATGACAGTCTAACAACAAAAGATTGACAACCAATTGTGCCAACTTATCGGCATTTAGCGATGCGATCAGACGTATAGACAAGGCGATAGCTACGCAAAGGTTACTTTGTCTACCAATTGAACTTCGCCATCATTTGAGCTATGATGATTGTCGTTGCGATGCGTGATATCGAAGGAATATGTCAAATCCATACATTTTTGTACGTTTCTACCATCGCTTTCGCTAATCAAATGTTACTTTGTCTAGAGCCCAAGATCCGTAAGATTACGAAAATGTTTAAGTCGCCGTCTAATGTCACACACAATTGATATTTGGTTCAAGTATAAGTAAATAATAGCCAGCGCGTTAGATTATGCGGTGTAGCTTGATAGAAACAAAAATTATTTTGCGAAATATTCTTAGGGAAAAGCGTTGATGTATCTAGCGTAGTAAAATAAAACAGCAATTAAAAATGGATCCATGAAAAGCGAAGGTTACGCCCGCGGTAGGTAAACCTGCCATAATTAACTTGTTAAGACAACAACTCCAGAAAGGCTCTACAGTAGGTACTCTTAATTATTAGGTACCGACCAAAATTTTACTAGTGAAGCAGAATTTCATGCGCAATAACGTGAGAAATAATTTTAGTTACATCGGTTTCAAAACCCTGACCCTTTTTTTTCTATCTTATTTTCAATCTTTTATATCACAACAACTACTGCAGTTATTGACTTGAAATTTAATACTGTAAATAACATTTTGTTCGCCTTCATTCAAAGAAAATAAATGAAAGATTAATATGGAGATATTATAATTATTATTAAACAATAAAAGAGATCTACATAGTCAAAAGATGTAGGTATCAGATGTAAGGTATCGGTAGGTGTTTGTAAACAGTTTTTGAAATTTCGATAATTTTTATCCTTTCCCAAATATTTTGAAGAGGTCTAAAAATGTACCATCCCCGCCTACTTCCGAAGTGTGAAGAGCGATCCATGTGAAATATACAAGGCGTTTGTAGATATGGATCTATATTTTACAGGAAAAATATAGTCTGTAAGTTTCACACTTTTTGAAAAATTATCAAAAACTAAGCTTCGAAAGTGGGAGGGATATTTCATCAAAAAACTCAACAGCAAATACTATCACTTGACGAATCTAGTTTAGCTTGTTCACGTTGATGCTTGTTATTGGTCGCGCTATGCCGTCACTGCTTGCAATAGTTGCAATATATCTATCCCATTAGGGTAATGCATCAATGTGTATCGTACAGGAACCTCTTGTAATTATAACGTAGATAGCGGCTTCTCTCCTTTGATATTTTTCTGTAGGACATAAGGTAAGAAATAAACAGGAAATAATCTATTCATTTCATCTAAGCAATTTTTATTTATTATTATTTTTGGGACTTTGCGTCATTGGTATTACTATGTCAGTGCCGTATTTTAATAAACTATTACTAATACCTTTATAAACAAAGAAAATTACAATGAAATAACCAAATTAGAAAAAAAAAAATACTAGAATTACAATTGAAATAATTTAGCTAACTGCAGACTGTTACTAACAAACTACCCGAAGAGGCAGGTAGGCGGCAGGTACAACGTTCAATTTTGAGAATTACCAATGCTAGTGTAAAAATTTACTACTTCCCGAATCATGAATATTACCTACAGTTAATTAACACCCACACAAAACAGTCAGCATTATTAGAACATAATTTTCGCTGTTCATGATTTTCAGCGTTTAGCAAACAGCCAACATCGAAATATGCGCAGAATTTAAGTTATTCTTTCAGCCCCTAAACGAGCGCGGAAAACTGTTGAAATAAGCGAAAGCTAAGACTTTTTGGGTAAAGGATCAATTTGGTTAAATTGGAAATCTGAGTTGTTTCGGGCAATCCAATTTATAGCCTCGAATTTTAATGCTTTCTTTACCTCTTAGTGATTTAGAAGTACTTAATCTTATAATAACTTCAATATTTATTTTATTTCCTATCATTTGCTACAACAGTATCATAAACTGTACTAATTGGTAGGTACATGACTAAATAGCAAGCAATCTCAAATTCCCTTATCTGTGACTGCGCCTGCTGAAATTGGTTCAATGAACTAGGAAATTGGTTGGGACTACGACAAGCACTGGCAAGATGGTCGATTGCACAAACAACAGCGATATCGTGGCGTACAGAGGTGAGCCGCAGTACCGGCAGACGCCAGCCATCTTCATTTAAGTCTACGAGAGATTACTTACAAAGGAAATTCGGATACTGTATCAGTGTCAATTAGCATTATTATAACAATATAACCACACTAATTACTTGCTAGATATAGGTACATAAGTTGAAACAAAATCAATCGTTAGGTACAAAGAAGGTAAGAATCAATCACTCATTTTTAATGTAAATGCTTAGCCGAGGAAAACTAGGGAAGGTTGGGAGCGTATCTAAATCCATAAAGGTTTCTATTGATTCGAGGCCTCCGTATCGTGATGGGCCGTTCTTTGTCACGGGACGGAGGCCATTAGTTTGTTTATGTTTGTAGACCGCATATCCGTCTCAGCTGACCGGCGATGGATACCCACTAATGGAGCTGGAGAAAAATGACGCCTCAACTCGGGGTAAGAGCTGAAATATTTATGTTACAAGGCGTTTAACTGTTCTGCGGGGCCCACAGTGCTCTCCTATGGTAGCAATACCTTGATAGGTATGACAAAAGTACGACGATTCACGTTATAAATTAAGTAAGCGGACATGAGAAAAAATATTTTCAACTAAATGATTCGACAAGGTAAATGTAAATGTTGTATTTATTATCGAGCATTACCGTATGGCCGATTTAACCAAACAATGGAAAACCGACGTACTGAGTAAAAACTTA
The DNA here is from genome assembly GCA_963931895.1 of Eupithecia pulchellata. Classification (NCBI taxonomy): domain Eukaryota; kingdom Metazoa; phylum Arthropoda; class Insecta; order Lepidoptera; family Geometridae; genus Eupithecia; species Eupithecia pulchellata. Next base: position 8,091,252 of record OZ007537.1, on the reverse strand, counting down.
AGCTGTATAAAACAACTGGTAAAAGTCCCGCGTTTAGCTAAGTTGGAGCAACTAACAAGCTCCTGGACTACAACAAGTAACAAAGCGGTCGCTTTTCAGCGCTCCGTGTGATGAATAGGTAATGTTTCAAAGATGTTGCAGCCGCGGTCCATCCCCCAGGCGAGTTGGCCCGATTTAATTATGTTAGCTTTTATGCCTACGCAATCGTGTTCGAAATTTTCTTTTCCTCCAATTTGAATTTACTTTTTCCAGTCTTGATTTCAGCCGGAGGCGTATCTACCTACTCCTTTTGATATTCCTAACGTTTTAATATGCTAGGCTAGCCTTATGAAATCTTTGTAGGCATGCCTGGGGAGATTACCAGCTGTCGTCGAACCAGTTCGGGGTTATCGCTGTCGGTCGTGAGCGAATTACCTTAGACCTATCATTAGCCTAGTAATGCTCATATTATGCAAATACTTCAGTTACAAATACTTTTAGTTATGGAGCTTGTTCAAATTCAGCAAATGTAAAACATCAAAAGTAAGTTCGTGGGGGTCATGTCCTTTTGTGCATTGAAAATGTCCTTGTCTCAGGGTTCTGTTGAATGTGTGTCTAGTTTACTCGTTCCTTCGTCCGCAGGGGTCCTTTTCATTGTTATGCGAAGGTTGTTCGGGTATTTGGAGCGAATCACTCGAAGTCCCCGGCCCTTATACATATTATTTTATTTTATCATTGAGTAATATCGACTTTGCTCCATCTCTATTTCTGATGGGGGATATGTTTTACGTATTTTCTTTTAACAAATGTCTAAAATTGGTTTTCTTTTATTTGAGAGAGGGTTTACCCACTATTTATAGTGTGCACGTAGTAACCCATATAGTTTAATCGGTTCCTTTATTAAATTAAATTAGCACACGATGATAAGCAAAGGTTTCCTGGCTTCCATAGTTCCTTGAAAAGGCACTTTACCCAAACACTAAAGACAATGTAGCCACTTGTATCCCTATACTTTAGTGGCCGGTTTAGTTCCATGGACAAGTTTCCCATTCAGTTATTTTATGAGCCTGAAGTTGGCCGAGTTAATAAGAGGCCTTGGGACCTCCGTTTAGGACGCTTGGTTGAATCCCTCACGACTTGGTCTCTTATGGATTAAAGCGCCCTTCTAGTTAGTAAACGTTTCGGTTCGACCCATAAAAATATTTTGAAGCTTTTAGACCGAATAGAGTGACCTGAATGATTAGGTATATCGTAAACTATAGCTAGGTGTAGTCCTATACGTAGGTGTTCCTTTATGTCACTCATCAGAGGTAGGTTTAAGCCTCTAAGGTACATTGAAACAAATTTAGATCATGGGATCATTGTTTGATTAACAAGCAACTCATTTCGAACTTGGCCTTGCCCTAAAAAACTTAACTAGGCTTTGTAGGTAACTAGGGTAAAATTGATTTATGCGAAGGCACTGATTATAAGTAAGGTACAATATGAAGGTATTAATTAATAAAAAGCTTTGCCTGTGTTCATTGTAAGTAATAAAACATTTCGTGTAAGTGGAAATATATATTTTTTAAATTTGTAAGTTAGGTAATCTCAGTAAGGTTTTTGTATGTGACGGAGACATGAAAACAAAGGTTTAGCAGATGCTATCTTTAAATTAATACCAAATTATTTGATTATGGTTTAAATAGGTTGGTCATCATACTAATATTATAAAGAGGAAAGATTTGATTGTTTGTTTGAATTGAATAGGCTCCGAAACTACTTATTAAACTGATTTGAAAAAAGTTCAAAAAATATCCTAAATTTTCCGTGATGTGATGATCATAGGCAAAAACATTTGGGTTCTGTTTGAAAAATTAATTCTTTTTTAAATACCCGTGCCAAGCCGTGGGACACAGTTAGTCTACAATAACAATAGGGGTATTAAAGAACTTTACTGCTTAAAGCAATTTCTTCCAGGCTTGCTTTTAGTAACGCGAAGTGTAAAAATACCTACATAAGTTTTTATGCTCCCGCTTAGCTTTTAAAACGTTTTATTAAGTATGTTTGTACTTGTACCTTTTGGGATAAAATTTACTTTAGTAACTGTAGCGGACCAATGTTAGTTAAGGTTCGTTATAGAATTTTTTAAATTGAATTGATGCCTCCCCGTTATACGTGATTTGCAAGCGGATTGGTGATCGCAGTAGAGTTGCTAAAATACAAAGAAGTAGGCTCAAATACTCAGCTCTTACGATATGAGGGCTGATCTTGCACCACGACCACCTCAGTAAATAAATAAATACCGCTGAATTTTTAATACGGCAATAAGTAAACCTCCATGGAGAGTTTGTATATTGTCATACAAACACTAAAAAAACACAATTAATAATTTTCCTGATCAAAACAATTTGGAATTGAACCTTGCGTCTAAACCACACACAATGCGTGATGCATTGTGTGTGGTTTAGACGCATACATACTAAAATAATAATAAATAAATAAATAATGCTGGACAATCCGCACAGCATCATCTAGCCCCAAGCTAAGCAGAGCTTGTGTTATGGGCACATCTAGTGCCCATAACACAAGCACTGATATACATAATACAATATATTACATTGATATATATTTTTTATTATACATAGAAAACGACCAGAACACCCTGAACAAATATCTGCAGATCGTACAAACTTTTGTCCCGAGGCGGGAATCGAACCGCAACCTTGTGCGTTGCAGTATTCGTACTTGATATAATTATAACGTGTAAATACGGTAGATAACTACACTATTTACTTTTATTTTACTGTCTCATAACTTGGTGTTCATATTATATTTCAGATTCTTCTCAACATTCTACCATTTAAAACATAATTGTCTCGTACCGCTATTTAAATTAAGCTAAAGTTTTTAATCCGAGGTTTAACCCCAAGTCTTACATAGATTACAATTTCAGGGTGAAATCTAAATTCATCTACAACATAAACCACTGGGATATCTCCCATACCCACCCAAAGTTATGCGTAAAAACTGATGAGCACCCATCATAAGTTTGTGAAAACCAGTTAGCGAAACGGCTTTAATCATATTTACGTCCGCGTCCACTACACTTGTACTCTATGTCACGGTAATAAAGTTACGTTTCATTTAACATAACATGCATGACGTTCCAAATAAGCTGGACTGTGAAAACCAAAAGCATGTGGCACCAGTTGCAGAACTTTCTGGGTTAACTGCAGCTGCAGATGTGACCGTAATTTAATTTGTATTAACTGTATGATGATTATTAATGCTGATCAGATTTCTGCTCAAGTGAGAACATTTTTTAATTTCTTTAAAATTAATGACTATCTAAAATCATACAAGCGAGATTGTACCGTCAATTATTTCGATTATATTTACCGAAACGAGCTTTGCTCGTAAATAAGATCAAACTTTAAATTTAAATGTGCTCCAATTAATATGAAATTTGACGAGAACTTCAAAGAGAATGCGGTTACAGTCCCCGAAGAAATCAATCACACCGAGAATTTAGATTGTGTTACGCAGACCGTCCTTGAGACGTTAGGCAAGCTTTGCCCTGACTGTGACAAAGGTCGCTCGAAGACCGACAAAACATGCTAATCATAAACTAAAATTTAAGTGCAATTTCAAGTTTCTTAACAATTTAACTAAGGATCTGAATATGGACACCAAATTTGAGAGATTTAATTTTTGTCCGAACAGTATCTATTTATATTTCTTATAAAAGATTTAGGAAATCAGCTTATATTTCAGCAGAAAAATCCGTAACGAACAAAAAATTCTTTCAAAAATTTCCTTTGGATTCTGAGAAATTGTGAACTACTTTAGCTTCCAATACAAAAATATGTCGTAGCTGGCAACGCGCCTGGCTTGATATTGTTACATTATTTCAAATACTTTACTTTTTATTTCTCGATAATCATTGATTTTATACGTACTTAATACTTTTAGGGATTCCACGGGCTTTACAAGACAAATTTAGGAATTTTTCTTTGCTTTTATTTTGCTTTATTTTACGAACGTGTACCTTCGAACCAAAAGGTGACATTTTATTTTGAATGACAAGACAATATTATATTTTTATTAAAACTACTGCTAAATCATAATAAAAGCATCAACTGTTACGAGAGCTGTCGGCTACGATACAGTACAGCATCCTTTTCCACGTGCTGTTTTTGCATATAGAGGAAAACCTTATTTTGTACTAGCTATACGGAAAAATACGGCTTGCGGCCTTCTTCGAATTTAATATCAAACTAATTTCAACAACAGATACTCATTTAGGGATATTTAATGAGTTATTTGGTGAGTATTGCGTTATCTTGAAAAGTCGTATTTAAGCAATAAGTTGTTACATCTGATTATCCACTTCAACGTCCGTAGGTACCTACCACAGTACCATAAAAAAAGTTCTTATGACACCAAGCAACATACATAACATAACAACCACCAACACAACTTTATGAAGTAAAAAAATAATAATCATACAAGCAACGAAAATTCGTAGCAGCCTCTTTTTGCTGTTTATGTGATTTTTAGAGCTTTAATTACGCCATCTAAAGTTAAATTAGGTCAGTTATTCGAAACACCCCGAGCAGATATTAAAAAAGTACCCGAATAAAAGTGACAATGCTTTTCTTAGTGTCTTCACGGTTAATGAAACATTGTCACGTAAACATTTGGCGAGACAAGTCGGGACAAATGTCGAGTGCTAATCACTTGACAACGAACACGGGGATGCAAATTAATACCGGAAATGTGTTCCTCTTATTATGTTTTCGTCATGATTCCGCGTCCTTATTTCACTGAGTAAAATAAGGACGTTTAAAAGACCTCTGTAACGATTTTAATAACAAATAAAGTCAATTATAAAATTTATCTCTGTTTATAACTTCTGTAGGAATTGTTTTTTAAGATTTCTGATGATCATATAACTTTGTCTGGTTTTCGTATCCGTGGATGACAGCACTGCTTAAACGGGTGTTCAGTCAGGCATCTTTTTTTACAAACGGATGTTGTGACTTTACCTTTGGTTTTAAAGAAAGGTAATTGACCTAAAATTATTTTAGCTAGAGAGCCCCTTGCAATAAAACCTCGGGCAAAAACCAACATATAGTCGGCGTCCCCGCCTAAAGCAACTAAATCTCAAGGATGCCAAAAGTATGATAACTTAAAAAGTTCACCAAGTTTCCGCAGCGGCTATTAATTATGCCAATATTTAACCTCTTAAAAAGGTCTAAGTTTTGGCGTAGGATGCCAACAAGCCAGTGAAGTTCTGCAGTAATTTGCTTAAAGATAAAAACCCCTGGCGTTTTATAGCTTTGCGACAAATTGTAATTAAAACCACGAACTCGACGGCGATGATATATATATTTATAAACGCAAAGCAGGTAAGTCACAAACTTCGAGTTTCAATGATTATGACACTACATAGTTAGAGTCAATGAAACCAACACAGTCAAATTAGTTATCTAAGTTAGGAATGGTTGGTACTATCCAAGCCTCAAGTCATGCGGTAACTTCTCCAATTTCAGAACGTTCGGAATTGGTTTGTTTCCAACAAATTCAATGTCTAGCTTTATTAGGAGTTTCTAGCTTAATTAACAAAAGAAGCAAAGCATACATGTTTGGCAATTTGCAAACGCAAATGAATTGTTGCTTCTCATTTCCAATTTCAATGAGTACCTATAGAGTATTTGGAACAGATTCCTATTGTCATAGTAGATTATCTTAGCTGTAGTTTATCTTCTCTTCGACGTTGAATATTAATATCGAAGTATTTAATATGAAATAGTTATTTTTAATGTGAGATTTTATTTAATAATATTTAATGAACCCACAACAAAAACTCTCGTATGATATGCAAGGCAACAAAATAATACGAATTTTAGAAAAAGTTCGAAACAACGGAAGTTAAAACCAATAAAAGCAGAATGCCAAGTAACATGTTCGACTACAGGATTGTTCGTTACGTATTTCTCTGAAGACATGTATCAGCTTACATTACCTCTTTACTACATTCGCCTTCGTTAATTAACAGAATGAGGCGGTAACTAAATGCAGTGTGTCACAGAGCGCGGCTGTTGGGTTATTTATCAGGCTTGTCACGTGTACAAGCGAATTTATCGTGTTTTCCAACTTGCCTCACTTGACTCGACAGGCGAGATTCACTGTTGCAAGCCCACTGCGAATTATAAAATAATATATCAATTAAATATGAATTCTAATAATTTAATTCTGTTTTCGTGAGTTGTCACCCTAATCCGATAGATTGTTTATTCATTCTAGAAAAATTACATAAATCAGCTAGAAGTGCCTTAAATTCCTCTAAGCACAATCGAACATATGTTATATTTATGAATTTCTACGTGACCAAGAGTCCAGTGTAAGTGTAAAGAAAATAGTGTCATTATCACTTTTAAAACAAAACGTGCTCATAACCGACATGGCCTTTGTCAAGTTTATTATGTTAGTCGTTCAGGTGAAAATTAGAACGATCTGAATATCTCAAAATCTTTTTTTTGTCACCTATCCCTGGCATCTGTGCCTGGCAAATTTACGAGCGTTTTTGCCACTAACGTACAAAAACTTTTCAAGTTTAAAGAGAATATTACGCCGCCGCCGCGCTTTTGTGGTTTTCAATAAATCGAAAAGTCTTGCAAATAACTTCTGGTTGACATATTTTTTTTAGTTTTCTGAACATAAACTTCTTTATAAGTAGGTAATCTCAGTTAGTAGACAAAATCGTACGACCTTAAAATGTAACCAAAAATATTCATAAGATAGTGTGTAAACTGATACGTCAAAGTAATATAAACATTATAACTCAACGACATAAACGTAGTCATTTTATCATCATTACTTAAATTGAGCGAAAAAAGCCATTTTGTCATGTTAGCTACACCTTGTGCAAACTGCTTAATGTATTGTTTGGAGTGCTTTCGTGATAAATTATTGTTAAGGATATATAAAACGTTTGTTTTGTTATTTAAATTTCAGCCAAAAGAAATGAAGTTATTAAAATCTGAAAAAGCTAAACATACCTTAAAGTTTATTTTCTGTTTAGGGTTTATCGTACAGTATTCTTACAAAAAATATGCCAATATGTCTTGTCTTATAGAAATACTTATTCATTTACCTGCAGTTCGGTTTTTATATTCGTTATTGTTTTTATCTTAGTATTTTGGAAAAAAATTACGAAAAGTCGAAGATCCTCGCTAAATTCGACATTAATTTCAGTTAATTTCAGTACGCTAACGGTATACGTCAATGTGCTTTTGAACTCTCCGATGTTATTTCATGTGTTCCTAGAAAAGTAGATAGTGTCACATCTATACACAACTTATGTTACAGTGTACATACAACACCACAAAAACTGCTCAACCAAACAAGCTCAATGTGTAATTAATTACTGAATGGTCGTGTCGAGAGTGCGCTCGATATCATTCGGACGTTTCTGGTTTTGCATCCCGATTTGTCACTACAGATTTTCTTTTTAGTATCTGTTCAGCTCTTTATACTTAGGTTTTAGCGGCTTTAGGAGTGGTAAAGCTCAGCGGTTTCTATGATTTAGTGTGTACCTACACATGGTTTCGAAATTGTTATCAACTTTTAGGCGGTGACTGTACCTAGCAAACTACATTCGCTTCGATAACGAACTCAAATTACCTATTCTGAGCAGATGCAATGTTTCAGTGCGCAGAATGCGACTGAATTCGAAAACGTTCATGCGCGGAACTCGGGAGAGAGGAAAGGTAATGACGTCATCCGTACTATATTGTAAAAGTTGCTTGCCGGCATTCCCGACAGTCCGATGCGTCCGCCCCGTGCGGGGTGGATCAGTGTATGCACTACAAACCCGGCACGCACTCCGTGCCGTGTAAAATAGAAATGCAGGGTCAAATCATTTCATAAAAAAATGTTGTATGGAAAGTATTAAGTCCATGAACTCTCTGGAGAAGTTTAAACGTAGAATTCGAGAAACAATTTGCATATCACGCAGATTTTAGTGGAGTGTCCCATATTTTGTTTCTTGGTTTCTCTTTCTGAAATTTCCATACATTTGCATTATTCAGCTAACACATTTCCTATTCTGAAAAGTAGGGCAAGATCGTACTTTCTAGTATCTGTATTAGCAATAGTATCCTTGGGCACGAACGTTGACAGTCGCTGATGGATCGCGGTCTTCCTGTTTCCAGCCCTCCAGCAGCCATAGACAAGTGACATTCTAAAAATTCACTCACAATGGAAAATCTTTGATTTGTGTTTGTTTCCCTGGCGTTTTCGTTTCGTTTTCGCCAGTCACCAGATTACAGGCGTGTTTCCAACTCGCTTCATTATTCATTACGTGGCCTTAGCTTTCTAAAACTTTCTTTGTTCCGGGACTTTGGGACGATTTTGGATGGATGTTGTGTATTTAATAGTTGTTAAACTATTTGGATTAGGTTTTTGTCAGTCACTTGTCATAAATGAAAGTTGGGAAAGATTCATCTTTTAGTTGCAGTCCTGGGTTAAATCCGATAGTTGATCTTCCCTCAATGGGAATTTCACTTGTGTATTGAGTACGTACTCCTTCACTTTTCTTCGGTTCATTCGATATGGATACTCGCCTGGAGTACCTACTCCGCTAGATCTTGGTTTGTAACAAACAATACTTCTCCCTTCTCGAGAATCACTGAACATAGTGCGCTATGCCATTGTGTCGGAACAAATCACATTTGAATGATCTTGATAATAATAGAATAAGCAACAATGTTGCTTTAGAATTGTTTCCTTCCGAGATAATGATAATAAAAAACATGGTAGGTATATTTTGTAAACTGATATTATTTCGAGAAGTATATGAAATGGATTGTCACAACAGGCGGCTGAGGACCGTCAATCACGGTGCGGAGCTCGGTCGTTAATTTGCGGCCACAATGAGAGGGAGGAATTAGTCTTAGTATGCGGGAAATGGATTCCCTTTATGTTAGTTACTGAGCAATATTTTTGTTATTTTTTCGTGAATGTTGGGTAATGGAGGTCGTGGCGTCAGTTTGTAGTATGGATAACATTAATCTGCACCAAAAACAACATCATAGGTCATTAAAAAGCTAAAAAATTTCATGTCACAATTTTGTAGCCTGAGAGACGTCCATTAATGCTGAATTCTGGGAACTTTAACACTTAAAATTTAAAAAGTAACACATTAAAAACGTGTAATTGCTGAAAGCTTTTCCAACAATTTCAGAAATGTTTCAAAAGCCTTACCTACATTTAATTATAAACTCGTGCAGTTCTGCTTGAAACCTGTGTCACCATTTCATATTTTGTTGTGTAGTTGCAAAACAGGTATAGTAATATTGTCCAAGCCATGTTCTGTTTTCGGACAGCATAAATTTACGAGACCGTTCAAGATAGTGGTGACAAATATCCTAGGAAGGGAGGGTGCGAGCTGGTCTCGTACAAAAGCCTCCTAACACCATGTGGAATTGAGTGGTTTACACAAGTGTCTATCTAAGATTGAGTTTGTATTGACAAAAGTTTTGTTTGCTTTCACTGCGACCTTTGAATTGATATCAACTACCTACATCATTTGAATCTAGATTAAACCGTCCTAATAAAAAAGGAAAATGGTATGGAAATATCTTTAATTAGATCTACTTCTGTCATCGGTCCTAACTTTCCTGAACAATTTAAATTAAATTTCAAATGTTTCAGACAAGACAGATTTTGGATTTTGCGTAGGTAGCTCTTGTATCTGTCTAGACGGCTAACCAAAAGTCCAACTTTCAACTTGAATCGTATAAATGCCGAGTAAACACCACAAGTCAAATCACTTAGAGCAAATTGAAATCCTCAAACCCTTATGTATTAAATAAACATGAAAGATGACAAACATTCAGAGAAGACCCGTTACCTACGATGATAGAGCGAGAGGAGCTACAGTTTGCTCGTGAAATCTAAATATAAATGACAGAAACATATTTTTTGCATGTCTCGTTTTAATAAAACTTCATTTTCGATTTGTCCATTCAAAATCTGGTTAAAAAGACGAAAATGATTACATTCATTAGTAGGTACCAACCTTCTAAACTTAATATTTTCCAATTGCTAAATTTACCTCTGGAAAATTCCTCGCTAACGGATTCGTCCCTTTTTCTTTATCCTTATCTTCAAACATCTAAAACACTCACCTGTTTTTTCCTCGTTTGATTCAGAAATGGAACAACAAGACTAAGGAAATGGGAACTCTGATAGAGCAAATTCACGTCGAGCTAAACGCTTTGTTTAGTCAGTTCTATACCAAGAAAAGCATTGACTCACATTTGTCAAATGCGATCATATAACCGGGTAAACATCACAAGAAAATTTTGAGATTAGAACCTTTTGGTACATAGAAAATAGAAAGCTAACTACCGTAGGCAATTAGACGTGATGATGGAACATGTGTATCGTTTACCTATCTATCAGCACACTGTTCCTTATCTACTTACTGATAGTGTTTCACCCCAAAGGACCCTACTACTTTCAGTCTAAGGTAAACAACCTTAGACTGAAGTTGCTCTTCAGCAAGTAAAGGCGGTTTCAAATGTCATTCCGCGAAACACATCAATCTCACAAAGTTCTTGGAGCCAGGAAGTGTTACAACCTTCGCCGAGGCACCTATTCATCTTAATATTTAAAGCCACATTCATCAATCCAGACGAAAGCCGAAGTCGAAGGCCAGTCATTAATAAAACTTTGCGTATCTATAAAACAAATATTGATGAGTAGAGTTAACCAAATTCAGGCAGATGGGTAGTTATTGCATATGTGAGCGTGGTATCTATAAATTGCTAATCTAAAAATTCAATTATAAGAAACATTCCCTAACAAACTACAACACTAGGTACGCTTTATATGCCAAAATCAAATCGTTTCATTCGCTTACCTTAATAGCGACTACCGAAACGAAATAAATGAAAACGTAGAGCAGAGAATTTGAATGTAGATACATTTTGCCCCATTCAGTCCTTTTGAGACCGAGCACACTTTGTCTAATACATAATAACATTTCCCAGGACGTCTGCTTCTGCGTTATTTGCATTTAGTAATGTATTACTCGAGCGACGACAGAGCAAACGAGCATATCGGATTGTATGCAAATTGGTACACTTCAAACTAGTTGCAGATTTGAGTTCCTTTAAGATTTAGCAATGTAGGTTGCTTATAATGGAGTTCTACGTCAATTCTTTAATACAACTGAAGATTAATTTTACGATTAGAGTAAACAAAAAATCGAATTCTCAAAGAGTTCAATGTCTAAAATAAATAAAGCATTTTGAGTTCTAATACATACACCAGTAGGTACCTACTTGGAATTCTAGATTTTATTATGACTAGTGCAAGTTGATTAAGGGTTCAAACTAATTTTTTCTGATAAATCCAATGCTTTCTGTTAATTAAAAGCCTAAATTACCGACTAATAATTGAAAAATAATAAAGAGAAAATGTCCTAGATGACATCGTTACTAAATATATCTTACTTCGTATATTGAAGAATCTTGTCCTGCCTGAGAAGAGGGAGCGTGAAAAAAAGAAACACGTTAGAAATAACGCCGGTGTTTTCCGAATATTTTGAATAAATCCTTAAATTTTAACAAAGATTCTCTAAAAATAACGCAGCGATTATGTAAAACATTTATTTTGATAAATGTTTGCGGTATTTTAACGCGAAATAAAAAAGGTTGGTTTAGACAAGACGAAGAAAAACTACTTTTTGCGACGTGCAACAAACCACCTACCTTTCAGGCGCTGTAAGCCTGAAAAACCGTTTCCGCTAAAGTCCAAGTTGGCTCTGTAATTACTTGGCAGCGGAGATGTTGTTTTAGCGCGTTTTTCAGTTAGTACACTTACCGTTGTCGTGGTCTGGCAACGGCAGGCTGTCGGACGATTCGGAGGCAAGCGCCAAATCCGGGGAGGCGGCGCCCAACAACGCACTAAGTCCGTCGTGATCGCCGTCTGAAACGGAAACTTACTTCAGCCTACTTCAGCTGCAGTTTCCCGCTTGCGATGCAGAAATGGCACTTTGCGGTATGTCGGTTTTATTGTAATGGGCTTACGTGCAGACTGTTTCACAGTCAGTTCAGACTATATTAAGTTTCGTTCATCCTTCTTGGTCTAGATTATACTAGCATATAAAGTTATTACGTAGGTATAATTTGAATAGTAATTAGTTTGTGATTCGTAATTACTTTAATTTGTGCCAGGGGGCCGCGTGGTGCCGGCATAGAATTTAACCACCCCAACTCTTCCCGTGGGTGTCCTTAGAGGCGACTAAGGGAAACACACCGGGGGGTGGGCAGCAGCGCCCTCTGCAGAACAACTACACCGAACTGCGATCCCCAACCCGCATGCCCAGCGTGGGGATTATGGGCAATAACCCCCACATAATGATGCCATCTATGGCGCTCATTAGGGGAGGCCTATGTCCAGCAGTGGACTATTATAGGCTGGTGATGATGATGATGATGAGATGTGCCAGGGGGCTACTTCCGACAAACTGCTGTACAGTTTGGCAGATCATTATAATGTATTGTTTAATTTGAAAATAAATAAATACAAATGCCTATTCGTTAATAATCACTACATACATAATGTAACTAGGCAATTGTCAAAGTGTGGATAAACGTAAATGGTAATTTTCAATTCTACAAACACAAAATAAAGTTCAGATTTAATTTGATCTTAATGGAATGGAAATGGAGTCAATAACTCCTAAAATGCTCTTAAAATGGAAAAACAAATGGCACCAAAACAAAAGACGTGAAGGTATGGAACTATTTTTAAAAATAGCTTCGACCTCAGAGTTTGACAGCAGCGCTTCATTATCTAAAAAGTTTGCAACCTCTTTGCAGAACACGACGTTTATGACCTATAGAACCTAAGTAAGGCTTTAGTTTAGAAGCTATTACCATAACGAAAGACGAGGCAGCATGGCTTGAATGGCTTTAGCCTGATTTGTTATACAGTGTTATACAAAGGACAAATAAATTTTAAAAATAACTAAGTAACTCTTTAATTAAGAAAATACTAGGGAAACTAATAATCACAACATTCCTCAAAATAATAACATATACCCAAATCCAAGGATTTCAGATCAGATTTATCCAGTTGAACTTCGTCTCTCTAGGGCTTAAGCCTTTATCGATCTAACTCTGTTACCCAGCCGCTTACAGAAGTATTACTCGAACTCCTATAGGAGATTAGGGTAATCAACAATATTAAATAGGTACCTAAATTCAATTATGCCTCAAGGTTTGGAGTTGATGAAATACTCAAGTTTGAAACTTCGTCCTCATTTATCAAACGGATCATTTTCCCAAATATACAACGATGAAATATTATGACGACCCCGCCCCCTGCAGCGTTAGAAAATTGTAAGAAAGGGCATTCGTTGGTACCTTATCTACACATTTGTTCAACCAAATATTGTCGAGTTGTTACAAGGTCCTTCTGATACTGTAAAACAGCCGATACATAAATCTTGTCACGATAGGTATTCCACATCCTCTTATGTACCTATATATAAGACATCTACCTTATTTGATTGAATTATGGTAACGATAGCGGAAAAGATGAATGGTGTTATTGTGCTATTAATATGAAACATGTTAATGTGTGGCACATAACGTGTTTAGTATCAAGGCGGATCCATTTCAAAGCAATGAATAGGAGACGTTCAGCTTTGCTTCTGCTAATTGCTCAATGGCACTAAGCACATGAGACACTGAGAACCTGAAATTGATGTTGTGGTTTCATGCGAAACGACAGACGAATTTCGAATTTATTGCTAAGATTTCTTTGTGTCTGTTTCGACGATGGATTTTGTAGGTGCCTTGTCACTAATTCAATAATTATTTTCATGCATCACAATTTTTTATACATCACTAATTCAATAATTATTTTACAAGCGATCCGTACAGGCTTTCCACGGGTATTTCCTGTCACACGTGTCACAAGTCCTGTAAGGTCTAAAGCGCACTTTGATAAAACAAAAATTGAATTGAAGATATTCTATAGCTTATGTTCATCAGGGAAACTTTAGGATTCTAACGGCGAATGAATTTTGCAAATCACTCCAGTAATTTCTAGAGAGTTAGAGCCTATTCAATTCAAACAAACAAACAGTCAAATCTTACCTCTTTATAATATTAGTATAGATATAGATAGAGAAAGAGAGAAAGAGAGAGAGAGGGGGGTACAGTAAGAAGCACTTATTTTAAATGATGGATGCAGTGCAAATACCTTGTTAGAACAACTAACGGTGGGTGAATAGATAACGTAGGAATTGGTAACGGTCTGACCAAATGTTGACCAATCCATGGCGAGCGTAGGCTTGGAAAGCCGCGAATTCTCTGATAATAGAGAACGTTTGCGATGACTAGGCTAACATGGTGTTGGATCATAATTCACAACGCAACTTGCAAGGATTTCGGAAGTTATACATGCAAAAGGTCTAAAGGTTCATGTAGTAAGTTTAAAAGCAGTAGGTAGGGGCTGAATTTCATATCGAGCTGTAAAACCGTTTTTTAGTCGAGGCTGACGATTTATTGATCCATGGTATAGGTTAGTAGTACGGCTATAGGCTGGTACATAAAACTCCCAACATTAAAAACTCTGATAAAATATCAACTTCAAAGCTTTTATGCTTCTTTGGGTTATTTAGAAACTGTGCAAAGCTTCATCAGAAAATAAATAAAGTATTCAATAAGATAAGTTATGAATGAACCCAAAAAAACGAAGGAAAACCTAAAAAAAGAAATATCCATTGAGATGTTACTTGTGGAAGTACTCTAGGTAGGAATTAGTAAACGACTATATACTCTGTGGCAGAAACTGGTAAAAAAACATGGCTGACTGACTGACATTTTAGCTGGATGAACGTACAACTATGTACAAAAGTGTAAACGATGCAGCGCCACTTTGATATTCGGTTCTGTGACAAAATTCGAACGAGCGGTATTCAAAGAGAGCTCTTAAACTAGTTCAGCTTCAAAACCCTATAAATTATTTATAGCAGCCGACTTCCTTATTTGTGGATTATTTAGTTACCCGCAAAAAAAGTTTATTATAAAAGTTAACATATGGAATAACAAATTAATATGAAGATGTACAAATGCTTATTTGCAATCAATTGAATGTTTTTTGTACTTATTATTTAATTATAAGCCTTCTTTAGCTCTTCAAGTACTCAAGAAGAAATCTTTTTGGAATATAAAAATCGAAATTAAAAAATATGCGTAAAGGTCTCCTTTTAAACCTAATTTATAAGTTTGAATTCTTGTAAAACACACAATTAATTGCTAAGCACGATTGATTGCACGCTGAAAGACTGACACCTCATAAAATCCTGAGTTAGTTTGAGATATTACCTATAGGTAGTAAAATACTTTAAGAGAGGTTAAGATTAAAAATTATACATCTATTCTATACCTATATCTATCTAGTCTATTACCTATAGTTAAAGACCAAATGTATTAGATTATCTATTTGATAAGTTGGCACACCAATCCAGTCAAATTATCTATTTATTTTAGATTTAACACATGTATTACAAATTCCGGCCTGATACAAGATTCTCCCCGCGCTTTGTTTCTATGGAATGCTTTAAAGTCTATCCCCTAAGAAATTATTTATGGAATAAAAGTAGCCAATGTTTTATTCCAAGCCTAGAACCTGTTAATTTCAGCCCGGTTCGTTCAATAGTTTTGATGTGAAGAAGTAACGATCATGCATCTATCTGAACATCCAAACTTTTACATTTATAATATTAGTGTAATTAGTGAAATAATAAGTCGCGGACAGGAACTGTACAAACCGTTGCATTAATTAAGTTATTTTTAAATATATCCCATGAAACAAATAACAGTAAATATCTACGGCTTATTTCCAAGTTATTTTTATTAGATTGTGACTCCGACTGTACCTCCGCCTAATAATGTAAGATTTGAGTACCTCTTGAATGTGTTCCGTCCGTGAACCTTGGTCGGCAATTAATGAGACAAATTAAATTAAGCCTTAATTTAACCATGAATTCGTAAATTCATCTCATGCTCGAGTGCCCTCTGCCCCTTGTATTTAACTAGATATTTTAATAAAGCTTCTTGAACTTATTCACAATTTCTTGTAAAGCTTATGCTAAGGTACGAATAAAGGGATTATAATTGTTTTTGAAGTTTCTTGCAGGAAAATAACATTCTGTAAATAAATGTGAAATAAAATAATTTATCAACAAAGAAAATTACAGTAGGTAACTAAACAGAAAAAACAAACTTTTTCTTAAAAATCTAGGTATTGATATTAACGGTGCCGTAAATATAAATACCTAGACTACTCTCGAGATTTTTTTTTTCTTTGAGTGACCCGGATTCAT
This sequence comes from Eupithecia pulchellata, assembly GCA_963931895.1. Taxonomy (NCBI): domain Eukaryota; kingdom Metazoa; phylum Arthropoda; class Insecta; order Lepidoptera; family Geometridae; genus Eupithecia; species Eupithecia pulchellata. The sequence goes on along the minus strand of OZ007537.1, from coordinate 8,074,874 downwards.
TGCTCTCGAGTGTATTTTTCATGGCATGCCGTCGTCGTTTATATTATTATACTTACAACCTTCACAGGTTTAAGCCAAAATTATTTTATTAAAGATACCTACTATACTGTCCCTATCTACTCCTTGTAGGCATAGGTCTTGTCAAAACGAGCTTCATTCATAATGACATACTTTTTTAGGCAGCAGAAATTGCGGCGATACTCCCAGATAATAATTTAAGAAAACAGCCTCAAGAGTTTTTCTTTCATAACATCGCGGGAAGCGGAACGGGCCAGGGGGAGGCGAACCCGTAAAGTTGTAAATGAAGCCGGGCTGGGGCCTATATTCACTATTGCCAATCCAAGCGCGTTACACAGATACAAGGCAACGGCGTGGTTTTAGACAAAACCGTATTTAGAAAACGATGTGATGTCACACGGTTTAAGCAAGGAATCTCCTATATCATAGAGAATAAAGCCCCTGGCAGGGTCGGTAGACTGGCCACTTACGATGTCGACCAATCATTTCTGTCCTAATCGCGTAAAAAATAAATTTTAAAACAATTTGTACACTGTACATTAGTAGTTACATTAACATGGGTTAATATTCTCTTTTAAGCCTACAATATGCTTGCTACCAAGTTGTGAGTGTGTGTGTGTGAAGTAGGTAGATAGCATTAGACTTTTCACTGTAAGATCATTTTTATAAAGTTATAAAACTACTATTCGACGACTAAAGAAGATTCTTAGTGATCGAATATAATTTCTTAGTACGAAGGATGAAATTGGGAGTTAGATAGCGGCTGCAAACAAGGAAACAGCTTTAATATGAACGCTAGATATGATGAACAAGTCTTGCTCAGTTGGCCAAGAAATTACACGATTCTTACTGAATTTTTTGGCGTCTGAAAGTCCTTTGATCGCTATCCCACTATTCGGGAAGTCAGTGGCAACCTTCACCGAATATAATACGAGTAATTTTCATCAAAAACTTACCCGGAGTTCTGAAACCGCTCTGTCGCGCAAAACTGAAGAGCCGGCCAATTTGCACGCGGTATTTACTTAGGTCTAGCTCGATAGCGTCACTTACCTAGTACAAACTAGCAAAATATCCAATGTTTATAACCACTTCAGTAAGAAGTTATTTATTTTATGAAATAGGAGGTAGATATATTTAATAACAATACAAGTGAGATTAGAAGCTTACTTAATGACCAATTTCTTCAAGTGTAAACTACGTTATGTTTTCTATCTCTATTTATATGTACATATACTAATTTTCATTTAGGTATATAAAAAAAAATATCTATCTTTTTTCAGTATTTTTCTATACATAATGTCTTCATTAAGTCGTCAAAATATTTTGCTTAATAATTTTAACAGCGGAAACTTTTAATTAGCCGTCAATAAATACGCAGCGGTCTATCCAGGCATTTTCTGTATCTGAGTCTAGATATTTGTAAACCTAACTGTAAGTGTGTCCAATTTATTTAATTTTTTTTTTGTGTTTTAGTATTTCACCCATTTTGAAGTTGAGATCATTATTGTTTGACCGTAATAAGCTCTCATAATTCAATCAAAAAAGTTTCTCCTTTTCACTCTGTTCTAGAAAATTTCATTAAATTGCTATAAAATCTAGCTTAGTAAGATATTTCAAATAACATTTAATTTAGCGAAACCACAAACTTCCGGTCAAGTACACCGGGGAAGCGGAATTTGCCATGCCAGTTAGTAATTAATATTGACTATTGAAATAGTGACCAGTGGAACTATAGAGCCCACTCCAACAATTCAATATCATCCAATTTGTTGGAATGCTTTGTGGAGACTACGTCTGAAATCTGTGCACCTTTATGGGAATTTCATAATAACGAAAAATCCTGTGGCCGTGTATATGGATTGATCAGTCTGTAAGCGTTATTTAAGGTCTGCATTGTAGTATTAGTATGTACCTACTCTATATTGCCGTCTATATTACGCTTTAAGCCGTGTGGTGCCGGCATAGAATTTCACCACCCCAACTCTGCCCATAGGTGTCGTAAGAGGCAACTAAGGGAAACACACCAGCAGCACTCTCTGTAGAACAACTCAGCCAAACTGCGATCCCCAACTCGCATGCTCAGCGTGGGGAATATGGGCAATACCTAGATATTGCAATATACTCATTTGATATAATAATATATTGTATTAAGTATATCAGTAATCTAATGTAGTAAACTAACACAAGCTCTGCTGATGGAGGACTGGAAGATGCTGTGTGGATTGTCCAGCATTATTTATTTATTTTACTTTCCATCGAGGATTCCATTAGAAAATCATTTGAATGCTTGAGATATCTTAATAAAACATTTGTGTTAAAGTTTCTTAACGGTGCGGTGTTTATCCAGGTATTTGGAACTACATCTAAGCCAAATTTCACTTGAGTTGGTTTCGTGCAGATGTAACAAACTTTCGAATATGTACACTTTCGCATCATTAAGATAAGTCTGATATTATTGAGTACATCAAATATAGAAGAGTTTCGTAACAATTCTGTACGAAGCACTTTACCTTAAATGTTACGAAACAAAAATATTGTGAGGAATTTGAAGATGTCTCAAGACGGCTATATTTTTGTCTCTTATATGTACGTTTTCTTAAATAATATTCTGCTACTTGTCATCAAATATTCTTCGGGTTTTATGAATGTTATGGCAACCCACCCACAGCAATAGATATTTTATTACCCCATATTTGGCAACACATAAACAAGATGATAACTGAAAACGAAGCCTTGTTTTGGGAAGTTTTTTATTGCCTCAGACGGTACTTCTGGAAGTGTGATTGATGTTTCCAAATATTTTCTTTTATTATTTTGTTTGGTAAAAAAGGTCTGAACCCGTGATTTCACGCGAGTAACTTTATGAAAACACTTACGAATTGTTTTGAGATGTTGGTACTAACCACAATATTTATCTATTATTCCATTGGATGGATCTATTACCCTATTCAGTGAGTTAGCTCTCTTTTTGAAAATCATTTCCTCCTTATTGGCATATCTACAAACACCTTTTGAAAAACTGTTTTGAAATGTATAAACCGGTAGATTTCACCTTTACCTTACTCTTTTGAACATCATTCGACCCAGCCCTTTTTTTCCTCTAAATTTGTGCTAGTGTTGTAATATATTATTATTTTAAACTACAAGTTAATAGCTGCGTTACTTACTAACATATTAAAGCGCGACAAAGGACATACAGAATAGAACCCTAAGGGTTTCGAAACCAATCTCGAAACCCTAAAAATGGATACAAGGTGAAATGGAGGTTAAATAAACACGATCCTGCCGCCCTTATTTCAAACTCCGTCTTAGATTGAAGGACAAGCTGACATCTGACGCTTTGAACTTCTTAGCAAGAGTTTAATACGAGTGGGTAGGTGAGCGATTACAATAATGACTTTGTAGGCTCTAACAAGATTGGAAGGTTCTTCAAACGGGCGCATGTGACATGTTCCACCATCTTGAAAATGTGTCTGATTAAAAATGTACGTCCCTAAGAATAAACGAATATTTTCTAGATTCAACGTACAAGGTGCCTAAAGTAGACGGTGACCTAAGCCCGCACGTGGGCAGGGTTTCTGACAGGCTTTTATCTCGGCTTACCCTGAACGCCTTTGAATCCCTCACGAATAAAAATTTCCTTATTCATGTTTGTGTAAACAGAATATTTGCAAAACAAGTTACAGATAAACATGTTTTTAGTTTATTTTTCTGTGCCATTGAAGTAAGAGCAAGTTACGTAACACTTTGCTACGGCGCGGCGTAGCAGCTCTACGAACCGTGCTACGCGAATAAAGTTAACATTTTACATGTTTGCAATAACATTAGAATTTACTCATAATTCAGAAATTAAATATCAACGTTTATTTCTTTAGACTTACAAAATAAGCTCCTAGACTCACAGCACATTACTCACTTTAAACTGATTTGAATAGTTTAGCAAAGCGGTCGCTTAGGTAGGATCCTCCGTCGATATATAACCTTTATGAACAAAGTTATACGAAAGCCCCTGTATGTCATAAAATTTAATAGAAACAATCCCCCACGAATTTATGTAGGCCCAATTGTGACCCATTTACTAAGCTCATTGGGAATTTGGGATTTTATACAAAAACATGCCTGTAAACAACAGAACATTATGATTAAATTTGGACTGCCGTATGTTTGGACAATGGGCAAGCTTTCACGGATTCATTGTTCTCACGTGATTTTTTTTTACACAGTGTGAATAAAATGTTGTAATTATTTTAAATTATCTGTTTACTTCATCGTTATAATAATCAGTCTACGCTAGTCCACTGTTGGACATAGGACTCCAGAAATTACTGCCATAGCGACCAGACATAAATGCAAATAATGTAGTTATACAGTTTTGCCAAAAACGGTACACAAGATACCAACTATCATATTTCATCTTTATTTTCCGTTTCCAATGCCAATCGAGGCATTACGTAAAACACCCACTTTTTACGAAATTATTTTCCTTCCCATTCACAGCAACAGGAAGCAATAAAGATAAAACAGCAGCAACTAAACAATCTAAAACACAAGTGGTTTGCATATTTCATGCGCGGTAGGTGCCGTGGAAACCGGCACTTAGAGAGATGAATTGTCACTCCGGAGGATTGCTTCCCACCTTCAACTAGTCAAGATGTTTTCTAATGTTTTTATTATTTAGAATACAGCCTACTTGCAGCGCTGGCAACAGGGCTACTAAAATCTTTATTCGTGATTGTACCAAAAGCTCCTAAACTACTTAAACCTAGAATGGTTGGCTAAATTGATTTTGTTCCATGACTGAACCTAAAAGTAGGCAAATAAAACTCAAATAGTTATATTGGCGTAAGCTCGTTTCTAACCGCTTCAAAAGCTTAAAAGGTTTTCCCAGACAAAGTTGATGATGTAAACGAAAATAAGTCAAACAACCCAAAAACTATAAATTATGTCCATACGACTGTACGCCTGTCATCAAAGTTCCGGCGCCTCCGGGTAGCCCGGTCAAGTCCGGACGGACAGATGGACGCGTAAGAAGTTAATTCTGATAGAGGGTTTGTGGCCGAACTTTGGACAGTTTAGGAGGTCCCGCAATCGTGGGTTCAGAAGTGATGCTTTCAGAGGCTAACGAACGTTTATATCTAAGCTGGTTCTAGGAAGATGGCCCGGGTGATCAATAATTCGGGTAATCGATACACTTTGTAAGTAATTTACTAAGTCATTGATAAAATAGATATGATACTAACATGATTTTTATTGGAAGTTCGACATGTGGGTCCAAAATAGTAATGTTTTTACTTTTTTCGATTTTGTTGTCGTAATTGATTTTGTTTCAATATTTTCTATTATTTTGACATCTCTGGCATCTAAATGACTTTATATTTCGAATCAGAATATTCAATAGAATAAAATAGTATTATTTGTTTGATAAACCGTCGCGGTCGATGCACTAACATTTATTTGTTGCAGGCCCGCGGCAAATCGTATGTGTGAGGTTGATTCTTACGAGATAAAAAGTAAAATATTTATACCCGATTTTAACTCTTTCAGTTCAGTTGTTTCAGTATTTTTGTTCCGAAGACACATAAGATATATAAAACTTAAAAAATTTGCATGCATTAGATATTGGAGTAATATTGAGCAATTTGCAAATTTTAAACCGCGTCGTTTGCCTAGTGACAGGGTTTACTGAATGTTAATTATTAATTAAACACTCACGGGATTAGTAATGGAATTCACTAAATATGTTATGGTATCTAATGGAGTTCAATTTACGTTTGCAAGTTACGACGAGCTAGAAACATTTTTTCTATTTGATTTAATTTTTGTGTGGAGATGGATATACTCAAACAGAAATTTACTTACTATAACCATTTTTTTATACGAATTCTTTTTTTTTTTTATAATAAGAGACCGTCCGGTTATTTCAATTCAAAATATCCGTCTCTCTCCTTTATGGGAGACTAGCTGACCCGCTCGCAATTTCATTTGCGTGGACTTTAGAGTAAAAAAATCTTGACGAAATTAGCTAATACCCTATTTTGAGAGTCGGAAATATCATGAATAAGCCCATGCGTTTTCTTAAAAAAATAACCGTTTACTGTATTTTTTTATAGTGAATCTAATGACACGGTGGACTACAAACATTCTACTTTAGCCCATTTTATTTGTATATTACCTAATCCTATTTTATTTAAATATATCTACAGATTATCTACAATACACTACTATATATCTACAGATATTAAAAAAGACCAAAAAAACTTCCATCCCCCTTTTCACCCCCTTAGGGGTGGAATTTCCAAAAATCCCTTCTTAGCGGGTGCTTGTGTTGTAAAAGGAACCTACCTTCCAAATTTCAGCTTTCTAACTTCAGCGGTTTAGGCTGGGCGTTGTCGCCAGAAAATCGCTTGTTCCTTTATATATTAAGATAATCCCTTCTTAGCGGGTGCTTGTGTTGTAAAAGGAACCTACCTTCTAAATTTCAGCTTTCTAGCTTCAGCGGTTTAGGCTGGGCGTTGTCGGTAGGAAATCGCTTGTTTCTTTATATATTGATGTTTTTTCAGGAATATTTGAAAAAATCCTGAAATACGTGTTCAATATTTTTGTTTGTTTAGTATTCTGAGTAAGTTTCATGTTGGGTCATTTGTTAAAAAAAATCTCAAAAATCTTAAGTAATTCGACTACCTTTTTAAACTTATATAGTAACATTTTTAAAAAATCCTGAAACATATGGTTTGATTTATAGTTTTTTCAATACACTATGAAAGTTTCAAGTCATTAGTATGCTATATTAAAAAGTTATAGACATTTGAATATGGAGCCAAACTACGAATCTCAAACTTGAATAACCCATTTCACCCTATTTTCAGGAATATTTTGAAAAATCCTGAAACACGTGTTCAATATTTTTGTATGTTTAGTATTTCCTGTAAATTTCAAGAAAATTGGGCCACCGGTTACAGAGTTAGAAAAAGGACCAAAAAAACTTCCACCCCCCTTTTCACCCTCTTAGGGGTGGAATTTTCAAAAATCCCTTCTTAGCGGGTGCTTGTGTTGTAAAAGGAACCTACCTTCTAAATTTCAGCTTTCTAGCTTCAGCGGTTTAGGCTGGGCGTTGTCGGTAGGAAATCGCTTGTTTCTTTATATTTTGATGTTTTTTCAGGAATATTTGAAAAAATCCTGAAATACGTGTTCAATATTTTTGTTTGTTTAGTATTCTGAGTAAGTTTCATGTTGGGTCATTTGTTAAAAAAAATCTCAAAAATCTTAAGTAATTCGACTACCTTTTTAAACTTATATAGTAGCATTTTTGAAAAATCCTGAAACACGTTGTTTGATTTATAGTTTTTTCAATACATACTGAAAGTTTCAAGTCATTAGTATGCTATATCAAAAAGTTATAGACATTTCAATATGGAGCCAAAATACGAATCTCAAACTTGAATGACCCATTTCACCCTATTTTCAGGAATATTTTGGAAAATTCTGAAACACGTGTTCAATATTTTTGTATGTTTAGTATTTCCTGTAAATTTCAAGAAAATCGGGCTACCGGTTACAGAGTTAGAAAAAAGACCAAAAAAACTTCCATCCCCCTTTTCACCCCCTTAGGGGTGGAATTTCCAAAAATCCCTTCTTAACGGGTGCTTGTGTTGTAAAAGGAACCTACCTTCTAAATTTCAGCTTTCTAGCTTCAGCGGTTTAGGCTGGGCGTTGTCGGTAGGAAATCGCTTGTTTCTTTATATTTTGATGGTTTTTCAGGAATATTTGAAAAAATCCTGAAATACGTGTTCAATATTTTTGTTTGTTTAGTATTCTGAGTAAGTTTCATGTTGGGTCATTTGTTAAAAAAAAATTATTCGTTACCTAAGTAGCAGCAAATACCGGTTTGCGGAACTCACGAAATGACGCGCGACAACGAAAGAAATTTTCGCTGAAACACTTCAAATGTCGCGTAGATTGAATAGTAAGTTTCCTATGAGGAATGTAAGGGTACTTATATAAATGTTTTGTTTTGTCCAGTCCTAAAAGTCCGCTGAGGTCTAAAACAGACTTAGGCAATCCTAACCTAAGCTTTAAGGAATTGCGAACCATGTGATGTGAAAGTAGGTACTTAAAAAAACTAATATTTTTATAGTTAGATTTATCACTAAAATGAAACCATACCATAAGGAAAAAACCATAATCTTTGCTTTGTTGGTCGAGTCAGATACTTAGCATCACAAGTGCCATTGATTTGTCTGATCCGATGCAGTATTTTTATCCATATACTAAACACCATCGACTAATCCACTCAAACGTCCCGGCCATGACTGTTGCCTAAAAATATTTCCGGTCGAACGTTCAGGCCGCAAGTGTTGCCCACGAGACTCTCGTCTAGAAAATTTAATTTTTGCCTATGTAAACACCACGAAAGCTGCTGCTACTTGACGCTAGATGGTTCTGTACACAATAACGCAGCCAATAAGCCATACCATGGCCAGTTCACAGAAGAAAAAAAAAAAAGAAATCTTTTGTTTATTTTCACGTTGCGTCATCAATGACGTCATTTTAAGATCCTTGTGTTTGAAACGGAAGTATTATGTGATTTCTATCCCAATGTATTAGTGTTATACATCAAAACAATCCTCAGGAATCATACTATAGGTTTATCGTAAAATATAAAGGATGCGAGAATGATGCGGCGGTATTTTAATCGCCGAAATGAGGTGTCGAATTACGGCCATTGTTCTTGTGTTGTTGGAAAGTGTTTTGGCTAAATGGTGTATGAAATTATTAGATATTCTAATAAAATATGCCTCATAATATGAAAATCAGGTGAGTATTAGTTTATAAACACACTAAGACAATAAAAATATAACGAAATAAAATATGATTAAACGAATTTATCTTGGGCCGTCGTACACATTTAGTACGACGACCTCGCGATTTTTCGGTCGAGTGATTAGATTGTTTAAATTTATTTTGGTAGAAAGCGCAATAGTTATCCAAAGATTTTGGTATCAATCGAAAGGATAGATCCTACACTTTTTTAGCATGTAATTATCTTGGGCAAGAACAATGTAGTTTTCAAATAAAATCGTATGAAAAAATTAGTTAGCTGTATTTTTAGAGAAATCGCAAATTTGCAGCCCTTATTCTAGATTGTACTGCAATTGAGTAATAAGCGTATATAGTGTTGTTAGATTCTAAATTTCAATAGCATTCTGATTGTATTTATTGTTTGGTTGTAGCTGTAGCAGTTGTCGTGCTATAAGCGTTTTTTCGAGACGAGGTAGCGCGTAGAATGCGCGCAGCGGTTTCCCGCGCCGGCGGAACGTTAGACACGCCATCGGTCGCGCGAGCGGGACGCTTGAGTGGGCGACGTTTCTAACTCTGTCTTCTTTTATCCTATTTAATTCAAACAAACAATTAAATATTTCCTCATAATAGAATATAAGTATAGATATCAGTAATGTTGGACTCTGTAGCATAGAGCCCCAAGCTAGGCAGGACCTATTTTATTGGTAATCGTAGCACTCATGTCAATAATTCACATAAAACAGGAAAGATTTGATTGTGAAAGTGTTGAATTGAAAAGGCTCCGGAAGAACTCACCCGATTTAAAAAATCCTGATTAAAGAACCGATTAAAAGAATCCTACAGTATCCCTGTTAAACAAAGGCAATATTTTAAAAAAAGTCAGGGGTCCGTATGAATACTTCAATAATGTAAACCAACATGTACGTTGTGCAGCGCTGAATCTCTGTAGCCATAGATGAAAAGATGCCAGATCGGCCAGACCGGATAATCCAGCCCACATGCGATATTTGTTTCCCTACACGGTATCCCTGTACTCAAATGCCACAGCCACTGAACCCCAAATGTGGCTAACGAGGCGCTTGGCTAATGAGCGTTTCCGATATAACGAGTATTGATTCAACCACCGCTAATTAGTGGCCAAACAAATGCGCTACGGATTATTATTGTGATGTTATCTGATTAGTGATGTGCTTTATGTAAGACTAGCGGTCCGCCCCGGCTTCGCACGGGTATTAAACAAAAATTTCAGAAATTATACACACTAAAACGATGGGTTTCACGGTTTTCATACGGATCTTTACTTTTTTTTTTAACAGCATTGGGGTTTTTGACATTGACTCGACATTCCAAAACTGACACTGGCCGTAGAGAAAAAGCAAGCACCGTGCGCTATACAACCTCTTTTTCTATTCTGACGCGCCATAATAGAAAAAGAGGTTGAATATACAGCCCACGGTTCAATTATTGAATTTTTCATGCGGATCCCTAACTTTTTTGAAAATATTATATAGCCTATGTTCATCACGGAAAATTAAGGATTCTAGTGGTGAAAGAATTTTTTTACTCGGTCCAGTAGTTTCGGAGCCTATTCAATTCAAACAAACAAACAAACAAACAATCAAATCTTTCCTCTTTATAATATTAGTATAGATAACCATTTTGCTGTTGGTGGCGATTGCAATGGATTCGAGCCAAAGCAAAAGCGGTCGGAAATTTACTTTAAAAAGGTTCCGTCACATTCTGTTCGCGCGAAATCCTATGTACTTTGGTTGAAACAAAGTTGTTATGAACATGAGTGCAATAAAGCTAAATTTAAAGAAAAAAACCAATTGCAAGCGCAATAAACATCCGATGTGTGAAATCAATCCGTTTTATAAACTATTTACCCATTAAATTGTGTACCAATTTTTTGTCAGGCGGTCCTGTATAAACATCAAAACAATACAAAGTCCTTGCCAAACAAGAATAAGAAAATGAAGAAATTAATCTTTGTTCTGTTGTAAAGAAACTGGCGAAGCTACAACCTATTTTAAATTAAATAACAACTTCTAAATTGAAATGCGCAGCAGTTAGATCTCCAATTTACGTTTTCAATAATAAATATAAGAGAAATTTTCATCGTTCGCTAAGAAGGTCTAATTAAATTACTGGCCCCGTTGCTCGTTTGCATGAGTTTGCATTTTTAAGGAAAATCGAGACGTTTTCTAGTGAATTTTGACAAGTTGACGTCCATAGCCTCCGGCACGGCACTCGGGGTGCTAATGAAGAGTCAATGTACCTTCTGTACTGGGGTGTGGAGTGTGCTAGGGAATTTGAATTTCGAATCACGACACCGATATTTCAATGTTGACTTTTGGAAAGCTGACAAGGCGACTTTTTTTTAACACAAATGAAATCTAAGGTCTGTATCACACGGGTCTGTAAAAGTAGGTATTAAACGAATAGGTATTTATTAGTGTTCGTCAAATTCATTAGGATTTTAGGTAAGTAGGTAAGAAAGCTAAAAAGCTATCAATCACCTTAGAGGAAGAACTGCTGGGGTTTTGGATCACCATCAATATTAGCGGTGTCAAAACATACTTTTTTACTCAAGTATTTATTCGACCTAAATAGGTTCGATACCAAAATGGCAGAGAGCTATGTCCGACAAACGCCAGCGCAAGCGATGTTCGAAGGCAGTTTCGAATGCAAAATTCGATATTTGAATTTCAAAATAGCGAGCATGGCGAAGGCTGGAGTCAGTCGCGGTATCTCATGATTCTTCTATCGCCTTGCCATGAAATAAAATAAAAGTTGAATGTGGTTGCGACATCTGAATGCCAATTTTGTTGACGACATAGTACATACCTATAGGTTCTTCTTTTTTTTTTCTACCCGCACATCGTATCCTACTGAATATTTTACTAACGTACATGAAACTATAAATAAGTTCGGAAGGAGTATCAGAACAAAATAAAATGAAGCACTCCAATCAAGCAAGCATGCCAATCAATCAAATAGTATGCTGGCCATCGCCATTACGGCTATAGACACCAACTGATGAACTCTATTGTAAACAAACCAAAATAAACGGAAAACGCCGTCTTGTGTGGTCAGATGTTGCAAAAGTCACAATGGGTTTGTCAATAAAAAACACCGGATCACATTTCGTAGATAAATTTCTTATATCACCAACTTATTTTATCGATTTGACGCAAAATTATTATCAACATATAAATCAAACTACAAGCACAAAATCTCGCCAGTGCTGCCAACATGTAAACATGTAAATTTTCCAGTAAGTGTGGGAGGATATTAAAAATGTTTTAATTCTAATATTTTATTGACTTTAAATTATGAATCAGGTTTATAAGCATTTCTTTATCATCCTGGTTATACCTATAAAATAATATGTATTAAGTATTCGAAATATAATTAGGATATTGAATTTCAGTTTGTAATATCTATACAATACGAATTTCGAAATATGTTTGTTTTTTATTTGAGCTAACCTCCAAAATAGCTGAACCCATTTGGATAATACTTTAAGTGACGATCATGCTACGCAGATGTTATAACGAGATTAACGATAGCCGTGGGGCATAACTAAAAGTCAATATTTTTTCAGATTTCCGGGTGACGAAAATTGGAAGTTAAATTGAATTCGCATAATCAGAGAATCTCATAATTAAAATAATTTGAAGCCCAATAAATCAAGTGTAGCATGCAATGTGCATGAAGATTTTTCATGTCAAAGCATGCGGGCATTATATTATATAATACATAAATTTTTATGTAGAATGTATCAATAAACAATGAATATGAGAATAATGTATATTTTTCACATAACATTTCATTGATCTTCCCAGTAACAATCATAATAAGATATGGCTGCAAATGTACATTTAAATAATTATATTTTTTTTTATATTATATTGGTTAGGCATTTCCATAGGAACAATGTATGCGAAGCCGTAGGCAGAAAATGTTGTCAGCCAGTTAATAGGCACAAAGAATAATTTATTCAAACTAAAATTAGACATGGAATGAGACTTTGGATGTTTTTATCTTTGTTACTTCTGCACACACACTCAGAGGCCTGAACAGATTTTGTTGAAATTTCTTCGATTAGCATAGTTACTATTTAAACCCGGGAAAGTAAAGTGTTCTGTTCCGTTCTTGTGGGACATTAAAATTCACTGCAGTTAGCACCATAAAGCGCTGGCGTAAATTGAAAATTATAAAAAGTAGGTCTAATAATCACGATTACCGTGGCTAAAGCAGTACCTAAAATGATTCATTATAATTTTACATATTCATATTAATAAGTGAACAATTATTATAGGAAGAATATTTATAAAAATTATGGGTAATTTTTTCTTCTGTTGGCAACTCTCTATACACTGACACTCAATGTCAATCCGCCATTGCTAAGATTCAAGTTTGATTTGACAGGATTCTATCCGTACTTTTAATAAATCCATGCTAACGTATCATCTTTTTGACGTCTTAGGTGTAATCGAATACGCAAATATTGAATGAACTCTCTCGAGATTCATGCGAACTGTGCTTTCGTAAGTTCTCAAAACACAACCTACTTTTGTAGCTCCCTAAATGCTAGGTGATAAGACAGAAACTCCTTTTGGTATTGACCGTGACCTAAGAACAGTTCCATGTTTTGTTTCTACGTCAAAATGTAATGTATCTACTGGGTCCTATCGCGAGGATAGCTTGCCCCGCTTAGGAGGCCTATATTTTTTGTTATGCCCGGCTTGGCCTCCCGCAGCTGTAAGGCCACGCCCTCGCCCATTCGCTCACCGATGTCGACAGTCGCATGCAGCAAGTCAGCCAGCAGCTCGGGCTGGTTGCAGGTGATGGCTAGCCGCTCGTCCAGCTCGCCCGGCTTGGCCTCCCGCAGCTGTAAGGCCACGCCCTCGCCCATTCACTCACCGATGTCGACAGTCGCATGCAGCAAGTCAGCCAAGCAGCTCGGGCTGGTTGCAGGTGATGGCTAGCCGCTCGTCCAGCTCGCCCGGCTTGGCCTCCCGCAGCTGTAAGGCCACGCCCTCGCCCATTCACTCACCGATGTCGACAGTCGCATGCAGCAAGTCAGCCAGCAGCTCGGGCTGGTTGCAGGTGATGGCTAGCCGCTCGTCCAGCTCGCCCGGCTTGGCCTCCCGCAGCTGTAAGGCCACGCCCTCGCCGCCCACCGCTGCGCTGTACATAAGCACAGCGTGCGGCGAGAACGTCGGCAGCGGGAGCCGCGACGTCGCCACCTGGAGACAAAGCAAATAAAATTATAAATTGACCTCTTTCATTCAAAACACAAAATCAAGTACTTTATTTCCTTTAAACCTCAGAGGACTCTTGTACACGTTACATAATACAAATAATATAAGTAATACTGGGAAAGTGATCAATTTGATTCTTTGTTCAACTTTTTAAGGTAAAATAAAGTGGCAAATAAGAAACCTTTACCTTGTAAGGTTGTTAGTTTTCGAGTAAGAACAAAACTCGTACCAAATCTTTCTATCTTCTAGATAATCTGATATTTTAAAAATCTCAGTCTCTAATATTTTATTAAAGTTTTGCAAAGAATGTGTGTCACAATTCGTTTGATATTTTAGATTTAATTTGAAGATAATTTAACAAGTCACTTGGAGTTTCTTCTTTTTATATAAATAAAAGGTCTAATTATATCTTGGTGCTTTCACGTATTTTATTTTGTCAACGTATGATCACATAAGACTCATAATCAAATACATAATAGCTTATAATGGTAATAGTTACGTTATTTTTATGAATATTAATTGATAGGTACTTGACGACCTCTGTGGCGCGGTGGGCGAAGGTCCGCCTGCGACGCAGGAGGTTGCGGGTACGATTCCCACCTCGGGACAAATATTTGTATGATCTACAAATATTTGTTCAGTTGTTCTGGTCGTTTTCTATGTATAATTAAATATATCTATTTATGTAATAATATTTTATTTTATATATCAGTCATCTAGTACCTACCCATATCACAAGCTCTGCTTAACTTGGGGCTAGATGATGCTGTGTACATTGTCCGGCATTATTTATTTATTATTATTTATTACGTACGAACAACGTACCTATTGTTCGCTTTTGATAATATTTACGTACAGCGTTCGCTATAATGAAATAATCAGATGACGACCGTAGGCAGTAACAGTGTACAATCACTGTCACCACTCAACAAGCAGTTTACCAACGTATCGCGGAACAATATCAGCGCGTACTCATCAACATCACGCAATTACCAGAGACCCATCATCGCATGTCACACGCAGAACGGTATCTCCGCATAGTGTAGAATAAGTAGTATCGCAACTTATAATTATTATAGCTGGTTTTACCGGTCGGTAAAAAAATGTCAAGGTAAACCGATTTAAATAGTAGAAATTGGTACGTATTAGATACATAGTACACAACCTACTCCGCTGCTGTACAGTACCAAAATGAGTATTCAGTAAATTCTTAATAGATTTTTTTTATTTACACAGGTAAATGCCTGGGCCAATATGTAGACGAACGGCTAGATGAAAGCTGAATGAGAGGCAAACCGGACAAACAGTCAAACGCTCTCCGCGTTTGACTGTTTGTCCGGCATGCCTATCTATACTCGTATAATATTATAAAGAGGATATATTGGTTGTTTATTTGTTTGAATTGAATAGGCTCCGAAACTACTGGACCGATTTGAAAAATTCTTTCACACCCAAAATTTTCCCTAATAAACATAGGCTATAGAAAATTAAAAAAAACTTAGGGATTTGCATAAAAAAAATATTTTTTTTAAATACCCGCACGAAGCCGAGGCTCTGCACTAATAAAATACTTATGTATGTGTTAAAAATGTTCAGTTGGCAGACCGTCGTTCTTTGACAAACTGTAGCGGTCTCAGAAATGTCTAAACTTTACAACCACATAAACACTGTAATTACGCGAAGACTGAAGGGACATAACGTATGGAGATGAATTGCTGTTTATGTGTTGTGTGTGACGAGGAGCGAGTAAATAGTTGCTCACGTGTAATTATCGGAACATTGTTCGGATAACGAGCACACAGATTTACACACGCCGGGGAACTTTAAGGAATATGTTACTTATGAGGATAAATATGATGATGTATAAAAGTTTGTTAAAATTATCTGCTAAGTGATCTAAGGTGGGATAAAAAAGCGTGTTGGTGGCACGCGCTCTGTTACAGACTTTGCTAGATCGCAAACAGTTTTCTTGATCGAGATAAAGTTTCGGACCTAATTCAATTCAACAAACAAACAACCAATGAAAAATATTTTTTATCACCTTTCCTCTATAAATCACTTATTATCTAGTACCCATAAAACAAGCTCTGTTTAGCGTGGGGCTAGATGATGCGTTGTGAATTTTCCAGCATAATTTTGTTGATCGAATGTTTTGCTCACTGCATGTTAAACTGCGACTTTTCACCTTAAAAATTTAAATTAAAAAGTTAGTACATAATATTACTTAGCAGTTATTTTATTACAAATGTTTAACCATATCAAAGAAGTCCAAGCAATCCAAATGTCAATGTCAAACTGTTTAAAACCTCACTTTCCACATGAGCTTCTCTGGAGCCGCTAATTGATACTGAAATTGAAATCCATAAAGCCCGTTCTCTAGTGCAATTTAACTTTATCCAGGGAACTAGTACATAATTAACTATTCACTGAACTGCGACCATACCATTCCATACCATTACAAAACAAAACTATTTACTTTGGCGGTTATTGGCGGCCAACTGTAGTTTAATTAAAAATCTGAGTATGTAAATACTGATTTAACATTATAATTATAATGGATTCAATATTTATTTGACGAAATAAAATTTCTTATTATTATTAATCAGAATCATTATTTATTCATCAGAAAACAATATAAATCTAGCAAAATATTGAAAATTAAAAGTACTTAGAACTAAAGAATAAAATATAGAGGAAGTTATAATATACGAGATGCCCCGGCTTCGAACGAGTATTTAACAAAAATTTCAAATTTATAAAGGGCATTGGGTAAGTTTGTATGGAGTCGTGGCGTTGTTTTTTTTTATGCGGCCACTGATGGAATTTGTGTTGAATTTAAGTACTACACCTGTATATTCATTATAAACAACAAAATACGCCGTAACTTATATCGGAGCCGAAATATTCGACCTTGAAGTTGAGAATAATATAATCTAAGTTATTGATAAAATGCACTTTAATTTCAAAAATACAATTATTTTACGTATGGAATGAGCAAGTTATGAATAAAAAACATGTATCCCATCAATAATATTTTATTTCTAATACTAAACTATAATTATTTCTAATAATTCTATATATGTAGGTGTTATAATCATATAGCACTCAGATAACTTATAATTAATCTGATCTTCTTTCCTTCAATCATTCCTCCAATTCGTCGTAAGCTTCGATTTCCACTTCAACGTTTGTGACTTGTTCTTGAACCTCAGCGACATCTTCATCTTGATTCGCTGATGACATAGTCTTAATGGCGGAGTCGCTAGAGGAGCTGAACCGGATGCTGGACAGTCTATCTTCAGCCTCCCGATGTATCGGTCTTGGCATGAATTTGGATAAAACCAAAATCATGATCAATGGCCACATTGAGCCAAGACCGGTGATCGTACATGGCCACCTTCTCGAAATTGTTTCTGAGTACACTTACCTCAGGCAGATTTTGCAGTTGGGTAAAAACAATTTCGAGAAGGAAGCCAAGAGGAGGATCCAGCTAGGCTGGGCAGCGTTTGGAAAACTACGTCGAGTCTTCTCGTCATCCATACCGCAATGTTTAAAAACGAAAGTTTTTAATCAGTGCGTCCTACCAGTCATGACCTACGGAGCTGAGACCTGGACACTCACGATAGGGTTGGTCCACCAATTCAAAGTCGCTCAGCGAGCTTTGGAAAGAGCTATGCTCGGAGTTTCTCTGAAGGATAGGATTCGTAACGAATACATCCGACAGAGAACTAAAGTCATCGACATAGCTCAGAGAATTAGCAAACTGAAGTGGCAGTGGGCCGGCGATATATCGCGAAGAACCGATAACCGCTGGGGTAAACGTGTTCTTGAGTGGAGACCGCGACTTGGCAAACGTAGTGTAAGACGCCCTCCAGCCAGGTGGGATGACGATCTGCGAAAGACTGCTGGCAGATGCTGGATGGATGCGACAAGCCGAAGACAGGGGGCTATGGCGCTCATTAGGGGAGGCCTATGTCCAGCTGTGGACTAATATGGGCTGATGATGATGATGATGACTTCTATGAAATGCAATGGTTACTAAAAACTGTAGGGAAGTCTTGTTATTTGTTTATTTAGTTAGACGATCATTTTATGATTTTTTGCCATTCGATATCTCGCTTCCGATATATTTTAGATAGTGGCTGTAGTAATGAAAGTTGCTCATTTTTGAGAGTACTAATTAATGGCAATAGTTTTTTAACTGGCCGCGGATCATCAAAACAACGCCACTTTTACCCAATGCCCTTTTTACACACAAACACTTTGGCTTACATTAGTGGTGTTTTTCAGGAATTCTTTAAATCGATTGTTTCGGAGCCTATTCAATCCAAACAAACAATCAAATTTTTCCTCTTCATAATATAAACTACAGATTGCAAACACAATAGTAATAAATTGTCCTTGAATTAATTGTGATTGATATATTGTTATTTTCTTTTACTAATATATAAAAAATATTTTTTATTTAATTTAACTTCTTTAATGCAATAATAAAAAAGTAATAATAATTAACGAATGAAACAATGGCATCACTAAAAATACCTTACCAAACCTGTAGATGAAAAGAGATGAAAAGCACCAGCAACATTAAGGTATAACAAATTGTAGATACGAGTACATTTGGCAACTAATAACGCAAATCGTCGATTCCCAGGGTGTGTTTATTTACGGGCTGGCGAGGATAATTGTGCCATAATCAGCTCCCGTGGGGGTTTGAGGCCGATAACAGACTCACAACGGTGGATTGGATATAAATCAATCGCCGCTGACAGTTGTTTAGGTTATGATCGGGGATCGATCAGGAGGTCTACTTCGAAAAAATTGATGGTGTTGACTGCACGAAGCAAAAAGCCTCAAAAAAGCAAAAAAAGCAAAAACCATCAAGTTGCTAAGCGTTACCAACTGACCTATTTTGTTTGATCTCTAAGAAATAAAGATCATAATCATTTTCATAGTAAGTTCGTCCTTTGTTTTGTGCGATCCGACGTCATCCGTCAAAGTTCGTTTTTCAAATTATATATAAGTTTCTGTGTCTATTGCCATTTCTACCTTTCGTAACTTATGTCTATTCTTTCAATTTGCTGTTTGCGGTTTTGATGTCATGGTGGAGTTAGGCTTATTGCGACCGTCTCATGGTGTGTTAAATACCCAGCCGTTCAAAGCTCGCCGCTTAGCCTAGCAGCTGCAAAAATTATCTATATGACTTTACTGCAACCGGTGGTTAAAATATTGTTACATTATTAGCATGATCTAATAATTGGCTGTGAGTGCGAACATGCGAACTAAAATCAAGACATTTTTACGGTGATATAAGCTTCAAACAAAATGAGTCTTTGCGAGGAACAAAAACTTGCGTATATAATTTTAAGCTTGATTGACTGCAACCGCTGTGACGCGCGTTGTAAAATCATTAAACACTACTTTAGCCACATAGAGTTGTTGAGTAGTTTCGATACAAATAATACCACCGTACGCAGCCAAGGTAACCACAATGAAGTCATTTGATATCACTGAGAGGTTCTCACGCCGTGTGGTGCCGGCATAGAATTTCCCAACCACCCCAACTCTTCCCGTGGGTGTCGTAAGAGGCGACTAAGGGAGACACACCGGGGGGCGGGCAGCAGCGCACTCTGCAGAACAACTCCACCAAACTGCGATCCCCAACCCGCATGCCCAGCGTGGGGATTATGGGCAATAACCCCCAAATTATGAATAATGCCATCTATGGCGCTCATGAGGGGAGGCCTATGTCCAGCAGTGGACTGTTATAGGCTGGTGATGTGAGAGGTTCTCATTATAAATAAAAAGCTATTCTAAAAAAAAATGCTTGTGGTTTGGTAGTGAGTGCTTTCCCTTACAATATGATTGTTTACGTACAAGACTTAAAAGTATTACTTTTCTATAGGTACTAATATTATAAAGAGGAAAGATTTGATTGTTTGTTTGTTTGTATGTTTGTTTGTTTGTTTGTTTGTTTGTTTGTTTGTTTGTTTGTTTGTTTGTTTGAATTTAATAGGCTCCGAAACTACTGAACCGAGTTAAAAAATTCTTTCACCATTAGAATCCTTAATTTTCCGTGATGAACATAGGCTATATAATATTTTCAAAAAAGTTAGGGATCCGCATGAAAAATTCAATAATTGAACCGTGGGCTGTATATTCAACCTCTTTTTCTATTATGGCGCGTCAGAATAGAAAAAGAGGTTGTATAGCGCACGGTGCTTGCTTTTTCTCTACGGCCAGTGTCAGTTTTGGAATGTCGAGTCAATGTCAAAAACCCCAATGCTGTTAAAAAAAGTAAAGATCCGTATGAAAACTGTGAAACCCATCGTTTTAGTGTGTATAATTTCTGAAATTTTTGTTTAATACCCGTGCGAAGCCGGGGCGGGCCGCTAGTAAATTAATAAAAATTAAAATTTATAGATACAGCGTTAAATAAATTTATGTATGTGTGTGATTCCTTGATCTATGATAGAGCAAGCTTTCATAGCACGTGCCATAATGTATACAAATACATAATATCCACGGATCATGTATTGAATAGAAGTACCTAGAACTATCTGACTAAGTAGGCATCAAAATTGATTTTATATAACTATTCTAGTGATTTCGAAACAACACTGTTCGATAAACTATGCGCACTATATCAAACTAAAGAGAAGTTAGTTAGTTTATAATCAAATTATTTTATACTAGCGGCCCGCCCCGGCTTCGCACGGGTATTAAACAAAAATTTCAGAAATTATACACACTAAAACGATGGGTTTCACAGTTTTCATACGGATCTTTACTTTTTTTTAACAGCATTGGGGTTTTTGACATTGACTCGACATTCCACTACTGACACTGGCCGTAGAGAAAAAGCATGCACCGTGCGCTATACAACCTCTTTTTATATTCTGACGCGCCATAATAGAAAAAGAGGTTGAATATACAGCCCACGGTTTAATTATTGAATTTTTCATGCGGATCCCTAACTTTTTTGAAAATATTATATAGCCTATGTTCATCACGGGAAATTAAGGATTCTAATGGTGAAAGAATTTTTTAACTCGGTCCAGTAGTTTCGGAGCCTATTCAATTCAAACAAACAAACAAACAAACAAACAAACAAACAAACATACAAACAAACAAACAATCAAATCTTTCCTCTTTATAATATTAGTATAGACAAATACATGATACTATCTTACTAAGTGGGCACCAAATATTATTCTATAAATTCCAGGCATTTTGAAACAAGATGTTCTACAAGCGATGCGCAATGTTATATCATAATTAATGAGAATTCAGTTTGTTTGTTTGTTGTTGCTTGGTTGTAATTGAATCCTCTGTGTATTGTATCAAGTTATATTCTTCTATATATATATATCAATGACCTTCCTCTGTGTATTGTATCAAGATATATTTATATCCTGACCTGCCAATGTCTAGTAAAATGGGTAAGAAGCCTTTATTTCTTAGATCTTGCTTGATACTTAAATATCAAAGGTCTTTTTATACAATAAATAAATAATGCTGGACCATCCACACTATCATATAGCCCCGAGCTAAGCAGAGCTTTTGTTATTTATGGCTGATGTACATACTCGTAATACAATATTAGGTACATATTAAATATATCATTGTAGATCGTATAAACATTTGGCCCGAGGCAGGAATTGAACCTAACCTCCTCTGTCGCCCACCGTACGGTAGGCGACAGAGATCATCATCTATACATCTTTTACTATAAAAAACTGTCGTAGTTTGAGAAATTCAATAAGAATGTAAGTTTATTAACTACGAACCATTAGTTGGTGTTCTTCCAACACAAAATATGTTCGTAGTTAACCCGCTAACATTCATAATGAATATATACATCACTAGCGGCCCGCCCCGGCTTCGCACGGGTATTAAACAAAAATTTCAGAAATTATACACAATAACACGATGGGTTTCACAGTTTTCATACGGATCCCTTACTTTTTCTAACAGCATTGGGATTTTTGACATTGACTTGACACTCCATAACTGACACTGGCCGTAGAGAAAAAGCAAGCACAGTGCGCAACCTCTTTTTCTATTCTGACGCGCCATAATAGAAAAAGAGGTTGAATATACAGCGCACAGTTCAATTATTGAATTTTTCATGCGGATCCCTAACTTTTTTGAAAATATTATATAGCCTATGTTCATCACGGAAAATTTAGGATTCTAATGGTGAAAGAATTTTTCAAATCGGTCCAGTAGTTTCGGAGCCTATTCAATTCAAACAAACAAACAAACAAACAAACAAACAAACAAACAAACATACAAACAAACAAACAATCAAATCTTTCCTCTTTATAATATTAGATATAGATAACACAACATTCGTATAAAAATAAATATAAAAATATCTTCATATCATGCAACATCCAATATTTCAAAATTTTAAATAATTTCAAATAATTTATTTAGGAACAAATTACATGGTTGTGACTAACTATTGTAATTCGATGATGAAAAATGAATAATTTCGGATGAGGTTGCGTTGGGACACAAACTCGCTATCACGTTTTAGCATAAGGCGATATTTCAGTAGATATTGAAAAATGGTAGGAACTCGTGTGAGTTCTTATCGAAAAATCAAGATTGGTTTCAATTAAACAAGCCAACGCACTCGCTTGTTCAATAAAATCACCAAGTATTCACAGAACAGAGCGATAAGGATGCATTTCAAACGTAAATTCTTCAATAATAACTGTGAACTTTTATACGACTTTTTTATAGCTTAGCTACAATACAAAAACCAAATAAAAGGTAAAAACCATCCAAAGGTTACCTGGAAGAGATCGCTTTAAAGCGATAAGGCCGCCTATTGTACTTGTCTATGTAATGTCTTTTGTTTTGTCCTTTTTCTGATGAAATTACAATAAATTATTTTTCTATTGTATTGAAAACACTTTCAGTGAGATTCAGGAGTCTGAATCTCACACATGCTTTATGTGTGAGATTCAGGAACCTAAAGTAAATAAAAGCATTTATAACATGGGCATGAATAGCATAATTCACGGCCTGAGAACATAATTGCAGGTGTGCTATTATAAAACACGTGTTTGGTGCATGTGGCTAATATTATGTTAGGTACAAAAATTGTTCCTAAGACTGAGATAACGATCTAAGTGAAAAATAATTTCAGGCTTTGGAATGAGCAGTAACGTGCTAGAAAGTACGTGGATAAAATCTTTCTACTTTATGGCTTATCCAAAGGAATATAAAAGTAGTAATAGCAATATATCAGTTTTTTGCTGTATAAAATATCGTATTTTATTTAAGAAACCTCTTGAAATGGAAATGCTTTTGATGTATCTTATATAGTTTTATCGCCCATTTACCAAAATATTTCAAACGATGTTATGAAAAGTTACATAAAATAGTCTTTCTTAGTATATTCCAAAATCAAATAAATTTAATTGTGGTCACTAAATCCAAAAAGGTGAACACAGGTACAAGTTTTTCCTAATTTACAAAAAGTCAGAGATTTTCCACTCATTATGGGACACCTGTATATATTAGTACTAGCGGTCCGCCCCGGCTTCGCACGGGTATTAAACAAAAATTTCAGAAATTATACACACTAACACGATGGGTTTCACAGTTTTCATACGGATCCCTTACTTTTTTTAACAGCATTGGGATTTTTGACATTGACTCGACACTCCATAACTGACACTGGCCGTAGAGAAAAGCAAGCACCGTGCATACAAAAGGAGGTTGAATATATACTCAACCTCCTTTTGTATTCTGACGCGCCATAATAGAAAAAGAGGTTGAATATACAGCGCACGGTTCAATTATTAAATTTTTCATGCGGATCCCTAACTTTTTTGAAAATATTATATAGCCTATGTTCATCACGGAAAATTTAGGATTCTAATGGTGAAAGAATTTTTCAAATCGGTCCAGTAGTTTCGGAGCCTATTCAATTCAAACAAACAAACAAACAAACAAACAAACAAACAAACAAACAAACAAACAAACAAACAAACAAACAAACAAACAAACATACAAACAAACAAACAATCAAATCTTTCCTCTTTATAATATTAGTATAGATTAGTGTATTATATTTTTTAAAGTTAAAATTTCTGTACTAATTTTTTTTTTCTTAAGAGTTACGGCTTTTTTGCCTGAAATAAACGAATTTTATTTTTATTTATCTATTAGGCAACGGCTCTGTCGGATTACCAGCGTTGGTTGTAACGATCGTACAACTAGCTCATGCTGAAATAGAGACCGTTTTGTGACTCAATGCAAATATAAGCCTTCTATTAGAATATGCATCTCTATTTTTTACACTGATACTTTTATATTATACTCTTTCTGATTTTTCGTTTGTAATGATGTGTACTTTTATTATTTGTAGTAGGTAATTAGTCATTTTTATTCGCCACACAAATGATAACTGTATTTTATATTATTTTTATTTAAGTTTCTGCATAGTACCTACTTAATTATTATATAATATACTGTATTTTTTGAATAGTGAATAAATAAAAGTCTAATATTTACAGCATATGCTTGTTTTTATTGCCAACAAAAGTATTATATTCTATTAATTTTTAAATGTCATGGGGTTGGTTTTTAAAGTAGTCTATATAATCTACCAACAACGTGTATCAGAAACGTGTAGGTATATCGCGTTCCGAAACAGAAATCATGAGATTCGTTAACCTTAATTTAGATTTTGTACCACAACTGTAACACCGTTCAATAAAATGCCCGGTATTCTATTTTCGCAAATAAAATTAACCCTCGAGCAAAAAGCGGGGTTAATGCTCGAGCCCCACTCATCCGGGATTTACAATTTTTCTTGCACAAACGAAGAGCAATAACCAAAATTAATAGCACAGTGACGTCACAGTGCACAGAAGCGAAATTGTTGCTTTAACATAATTTTGCAAATGCACAATCACAAATTAGAATGTAAATGTAGTCAGTGCATCGTATTTCGCGGTTCTTTGTGGACGCATTTGTAAGGTCCGGTAAATATAAAAATACGTTTCGTTTGGAACTTTATCCTCCAATTAATTTGGTTGAAACCAAATGTTTTTATGTAAAGCTTTGCCTGCCAAGAGTGGTGATGGCAAAGCCTCTTTGTTTTTGTGTATGGTATGTTTAGCAGGTGAACGTGTAAAATTGTCATCGCATACAAGACTAAGGTATTGCTTGACTCGACTACTCTATGAAATTGTGTAGTACTTAACATAGAGTCTATTTATTTCATTTAACTATATTTGTTTTGCAGCACTTGGTTGAATCTTTTTTTTTTTCGGCGAGGAAATTCATATACGAATAAACTGGTCTGGGAGGACGTAAAAACCCACAAAAACCTCTCGAGTGACCCTCTCACGCCATTTTTTGTCAAACCACGGGAACCGGTCGAACCTGTGACATAGGTACACAATAGAAACTATGCAAAAATATATTCTAGAGTTTCGTATCTATATTTAACTATTACCTATTTATCTGAGCGTTTACCGATATTTCGTAGCTCGCAGGGTAGTCATAAAGCTCAAAGTTGCACGGAACCCTACTTGAACGGATATATTTTATCTGGAATCGGTTCAAGAGCTCACTAATCGCTCTCCATAGCTTTTGCTGGACTGACAGTTCAAGGGGATTCTTCAAAAGTTAAGGCATTCTTACTACACCATGTATAAGATAGAATAATATCAATTTTTGTACAGGACAATTTTCTTATAAGTTGTTAGTTTTTTACCAGATTGTATGGTTGTTATGAATAAATGTCCTTCTTTTATTTAGTGTGTAGTATATCAAAAACGAATTGTTCTTGCTAATCTTAAAAAAACAATGTATAACAATATTTATAACAACTTTTGAGTAAGCAATGAATAGGTTAAATCAATTATCTGGTTATTTATAATAGTATCCCGCATAACGTACAAAATACAGAAACAATAAAAACTAATTACCACTAATATATACACACATAATGCCGGACAATCCACACAGCATAAAAATACGTCAATTAACACATAATATTTTATATATTATAAAAAATGAAATCAAGAACTTCATTATCTTATGTTGCATTGTAGTTCACCGTAAAAAATATTTTCCGTGAATACTGGTCATTACCCGAGGGCGGTGTAAGGGATCGCGTGAGTAATTAGGCACTAGACTATTGTGCGAAAACGCTGAGATCTCTCCACAAAAGGCTGGCTCATTTTTGCACATTTTTCTTCCGATGTTCCACTGGACCTTGAGATTAATAAAATTATGTTTCATTTTCTGACTAACAATTTGTTAACAATTAATATAAAGAAAGAAAAGTAAGCACAGTGTGGATGGACCGCCACATTGCTTATTTGCCTGTTAAATTTTCCTTTAATTTACTTTTATTGTTTTCTTAAATATGAAAATTTCATGTTCTTTTTTATTTCATTTTAATTTAATTGGATTTTATCTTATAAATGAAAATAATATTTGATTGACATTGATATGTGTTTCTTTCTATCTAAGATTATAAAGTCCAAGTTTTTCCATTCACTCCTATCCCTTACATTTATGTCTAGGTGGTCCCTGCTACTTCCCTAATGTCATCACACCACCTAGGAATCCACTTCGTCGTGATATGTCTATAAAACGCAGATAACTACAACTACTTAGGCCATAAAATATCTTTTTACGGCCTAAGTACCTCAAAGATTTAAAAGCACGTGGAATGAGTACTGGGGAATGAAGGTAACATTCAAGAGTACTCTACCTCGCTTTGAAATCTAAAGCAATGAACATATACCTAGAACTTTGCCTCACATGTATGCCAAAACCTTGTCTATACTAATATTATAAAGAGGAAAGATTTGATTGTTTGTTTGTTTGAATTGAATAGGTTCCGAAACTACTGGACCCGTCTTATTACTCTAAGACTGGACCCATTTGACAAATTCTATCACCATTAGAATCCTAAATTTTCCCTGATGAACATAGGCTATAGAATAATTAAAAAAAATTAGGGCTCCGCATGAAAAATTAAATTTTTGTTAAATTAAATATCCGTGAAGACGGGGCTAATGAAGACAGCTTGAAATAGGATTCTGTCAAAAAAGTGGCGATAAGCTTTGTAGGACTATGATGAAAAGATGAATCAGAGATGTAACCACTACAAATATAACCAGACAAAAGATATGGTATAAGAGATCCTAAAACTCAAATGAGAATGAGCAGGCCATATACAGCGGCTCCTCCAAGCAGATGTTCACAAATTAACCGTAAATGTAATGTAAATAAGAAAACATTAAAAAAAACCTAAACAATTGTAGTAGGTATCTATAATATTCATATATTATTATGAATAAGTTCACGTAACACTAATCCTCATACGCACTGTACATCCAAAAACAAAGCAGATCAATAGGAGCTTACGCCATCGATTTTGTATTACCGTTGGGGTGGTAGAAAATTTATGTGAGCAAAATACACTCGAGAGCAATGAATCCGGGTCACTCAAAGAAAAAAAAAAATCTCGGAAAGTAAGAATGCTAGGTTAATGCAACTAAGGGTTACTTTCCGAGAGTTAATGCAACTAAGGGTTACTTTCCTAGATTTTTTTTTCTTTGAGTGACCCGGATTCATTGCTCTCGAGTGTATTATCCGTCCTATGCCGAATGCGTTCATCAATTATTTTTAATATGCCGCTTTAGACGCAAAAACCTCGAATTATTGTTACATTTTACGTGAAACCACTGTAGCATAGTGTGTTCACTAATGTTCCAAAGTAATTGTGATTTTGGTAAAGGAACTAAAGCAAAACATTGTTTTTATTTTCTTTTTCCCACATCATCGCGTAGTTCGTTGGCCAACTTCGCAGCCGTAATTAATTCCCAGCCAGCTTTGTGCTTATTACGTTAGTAGAGCCATAAGTTTCGGCTTCGGGTAGGTATTTATGAATAAATAAAATCCATTATCATCGGTGGAGCGTGTGTGGAAACTACCAAACTTGCCGAAGCTTCGCTTATACCAGACCGATTATTGTATTGATTTTGTATTAGGTACAGTAAGCTGGTTGAAACTTACCGGTATTATTGTAGAACCTATCCTTTCTTAAAATAGTGACAGCGTATTACAGCGATGTTAGTATGTTTGTTATTGAAAGTCTACAAAGTAAATTTACCGTATCAACAGCTTTATTCTCAGTGTAGTTTGTACGAAGCCATGTTTGTTTCCATTTTGCTCTATTTTACTGTTGCAAATGAAGATTTTATTCAGGGTTGGTCAACATTTTTTCCCTTCCAAAACAAAATTGAGACAAAAGAGCTTTCTTTTTAGTAGAGCTTTGTTTTCCTCAATCAGGCTTTTAGTGAATTGTTTGGTTTCTTAAATTTAAAAAGGACACCTTTCGTTAGATCACTTAGAATTTTATATTCGAAAAAATGCAACTCTTGTGGTAATCAAGCGACATTCACATTTTAAGCAGTTAAACGTGCATGGAAAGCGTACCATTGGTCATATCCACTGAGGACGAGTAGCCACTGAGTACTAATTCCGCAGAACAGATCCAGTTCTGAACTGCGTTCTTCAAATCGTACGCCCAGTGCAGGGAATTTAGGGCACTACCTACCCCATAAAAGACTTATAAGGTGCATATGTCCAGCACTGAAAGGTTTTTCATCTGATCTGACTTGAGAAAGTAGACGTAAGTCGATAAGCGATTAGTTGCATAGGACTTTCCAAAATTCGGCAGTCCGCTGTAACCTGTATTGAATATTGCAAAAGTCGGCAAAGTGCGAAAGTCGGCACTCCGCGCCTAAATCGTAATTACACACTATTAAGGCTCGTTTAAAACATCTGATCGCATTCGTTTTTCATATCGAAAGATAGATAAATATATTGTTTTGTGATGTGTAGCAAACAGTAAAGCAATGTTCAGTGCTCACGAGAAAAACATCACATTAAAGCATTCCTTAATCATCCGAACAATGTTTGCGACAGTTATGGCTGCGTCCTCTTGAATTATTGTTCTAGCTAAAATTCACTGTGATTTAATGTCTACCGGTCGGTATTTTTATGGCCATTTTCCTTGCAACTTGAATTTCCTTCGGCGGGCGAGCGTACAAGTGCCTATCGATTATTAGCGACATTGATGATTGATCTTCGATCTATCGCCGTTATAAATACATATTGACCGAAGAGGTTTTGCATACCAACCTATTTTATTAGAACTTAATTTGTAGAAAATACAGAACCGATTATATGGAAAAATAGATATATTATTTAGCTTAGGCAAAAAGCATTTGAAAAAATGTTAGTGAAATGCTTTTTTTTAAATGCTGTTCATAAATTAACAAAATACATTTTAAAATTCAATTTAAAATTTTCTGTCATACGGCTGATAGTAAAGTAAAAAGTGTCAACTGTGAATGTGATCAGCTTTGTACTTAGTGCACGACGCGAGTTTTGTAAATGTTAAATAGATTTATAATTCACAACTAAAAATGTATTCATTTTTATGGCATGTAAAGATTATATTGTTGTTTTTTTATTGGTTTATTAGCAGTGATAAAATCTGATTGTTGTTTTTTCAAAAATGGGTAAATTTTAGATTTTTATTTGTAAGGTATTATGATAGATGACTCACTGAAAAAACGACTTTGCGCGTATTTCGAGACTCTGCCTTAAGCCCCGAGGTGTCGTTCCGATGTAATTTAGATGCCGCAACACGTTCTGAATATGTTTTAAGTTTTAAAAAGGCTTTTTGTTTACGAACCTTAAAAATATGTGAAATGATTTTATCAAAGTTCTCCGTATTTTATAGAAATTTAACTGCTAGCGTTTGACATCAACAGTGACAAATATACATGTATGTACATATATATTACGCCACATTAACATGTATAACAACAGATATGACGTACACCTCAAATCTCACCAATCTAAAGAGTTAGTACCTATCTATACGAACCTATTAAAAACTACATTTTATCTCATACACTTGCTATAGAGTCCATTTTACAAGCAAATATATGAAGCATCAAA
Organism: Eupithecia pulchellata; assembly: GCA_963931895.1. Taxonomy (NCBI): domain Eukaryota; kingdom Metazoa; phylum Arthropoda; class Insecta; order Lepidoptera; family Geometridae; genus Eupithecia; species Eupithecia pulchellata. Next base: position 8,044,764 of record OZ007537.1, on the reverse strand, counting down.
TCCGCAAAAATTAGACAAGCGAACAATTCAGCTTGAATTTCCGTTTGTACGGGTCATTTAACCCAATAAATTTAGACCATTACCCATGTCCGAGGTCCTGCTATAAAGAGCGTCGAGCGGCGTGTCGTTTTGAAACTCGTTAGGTTACCGAAGACACGAATGTTACTAATTTGTGAAAGTAATTGTGGACGAGTTGTTCAGTTGTTTCGTGTCATTGTGTAACTTAGCACTTATTGATGTCTGTACTAAAAATATAAAAATAAAGATTTTTATTTATATTGGTTCCCACGATACAGGCCCAGCCAACCATTGTCACTCGAATAAACTAATATTTATATATAACTACGTGCACAATAATAATTTGTTGTGCCATTAAAAAGTGTTCTATTATAATTTTTTTGTTTGTAAGTATGTAAAGGGAGGCCTATGTCCAGCAGTGGACATGTGGGCTGATGATGATGATGATGAAGTATGTCAAGTAAAAATTGATGCTATGGAAGGAAAATCCACTGGTCACTGGTCTTCCGTGAAGGTTTGTAGTGTTCCAGATATTTATTATTTGTATTTTTAAATATTTTCTTTCTTATTGGCTATATTTTCTCCAGCAGTTTATGACTTTTTAAACTCGAGGGGACAAGGTGTCTATTTTTGATATACATACATGTGTATGTTTGTGAAACAAAGCAAGTTTTAATAAAATTGCAAAACAGAACACAAATTTATAAAATCTGAAATTGGGTCAGCACTGTGTAACTTGTGTGCTATAAACAAACGAAAACAGAAACAAGGTTTTAGTTTTCAGAAAATGCGGACATGGTAGATATTTATTAATTCCGATTTTCCAACTCAGCTTGCTAGAGAGTGTTTGGCATACTGTTCATTAAGACATAGGTAATAAGATTTCGGTTCGCTTAATTTCAATATTTATAAAATTTTACATTTATATCGTACCTACCTAACTTACTTCGAATTCTACGGGGCGGCAGCGTATCATTTTAAGATCATCATTTCTTCCATGAAATAGATATAATACCTAATTATCATTTTATAAAATTTAATTATGCGTAATCGTTATTGCTTATGTATTATTCATGGTTCCTCCCTTATTCAATTTTGGGTATAATCGGAGCGAACAATGGCATGAAATAATTATTAATGCATTACAAACTGAAACAACTTCATTGGACATCTATTTCGACAAAGTTCCATCCCATTGATAAATTGATGAAAAATGTAACGAAATATTGTCTTGTGCGTGATATTGTTGGACTTTAATCTCATGTGAGGTAAGGCGTGGGGCAGATACGCGTAGATAACACTAAATCTGGCAGGAATTGAATCAAACGGCTCTCCTGACGGGCTTTCAGCGATAATGGACGATTTATGCCTTGCATTGTACCACATACTACCCTACCTGTGTGCGGTGCTTGAAATTTTAATCATTTTGATAATGCTTTATTAGATTCAAAGGGTGTTGCTGTGTGGGTGTTGCGGTGTGCCCATGGTAACCAATATATATTCTGTTAATCTTAAAGAAAAAAATCTGTAATGTAATTTCATCTACCTTCTACTTCATCCTTTCGAAGTTTCAGCTCGATAGATTAAGATAAAGGAGTGAGTCTAGAAATAAAGTTATTCTGTACATTTCCAATGCAACAAAACAAGAAAAAACTAACAGGTAAGACAAAAATTACAGGAAATGTCTACAACCAAGATATTTTGTATTTTTTATGACGGTTTACACAAAGATAAGAGTAGTTTTGATGTTGTCTTAGCCCAAACACTACTTCATCATAATACTTCACCTAATGAGCGCCATCTATGGCACTCATTAGGGGAGGCCTATGTCCAGCCGTGGACTATTATAGGCTGGTGATGATGATGATGATGATGAAACACTACTTCACAATAATTTATTAGCATAATATTGCATAGAAAATGAACTATCGATATTTATGAACCAACTGATGAGTGAGTAAACGAGAAATTAAAAAGTAAATTATTAAATAATGTTGAGAGAACTACTATTTCAATGGGCGTTCAGAATCTCAGGTTTATGAGCTGGGACTTTTATTACCCGTTTGTAACGCCCTTGAAACTAGTCGCCTCCGCGGGCAATAATGCGACAAAAAGTATTTTTTTTATTCTGGTGTAATACATGCAAGAAATAGGCTATTGCACAATACTAATACTTAGTTTTACATAATAATAATGGCGATAGGTTTATGATAAGACTATGTTTAGGGCAGGCGTCCGCACTCTCTCCCATAGCCGTATTACCGAGTCTATCCAACCCTATCTACACTATTGAGATGACAATAAGCTGATTTTTTAATATTTAAATTTTCCTTGACATCTTTCTTTTTCTCTTATACCTAACAGATATAATTTTGGGGTGCATAAAATTGTGCAGGGGGATTATACCGGCTATGTCTTAAAAATAAGTCGCATAAAGGGCGTCTGTGCTGACTACGGTCCACGCTTACCTCCTTAAGGACCAGCAGCCTTATTGTCTAACTTAAAATCCATTTCCAGTGAACTTCAAACTAACCAGTTGTAGAGTCAGAATGTTGTCGGTATTGTCTATGGTATCCAACTGGTCTTCGGTTTCAACTATTTACACAATACTAAAGTGATAAGTAATCGAAATCCAGGCTAGGTTTGAAACGCCAAACTGAAGGCCATTACGATTACCAGTTGAGTTAGACAATAGAGCTGCAGGTCACTATATGATCCGAGATCATGGAAATGATAAGAAACATAATAATGAAGAATCTTTATAAAAATACTAAGTATGTAGATTTTCTACTTAGTATTTTTATTAGACCATTTTCACGAAACTCACGGAGCACCTAAAAGCTGTAAAACATCCTTAATTATTAAGTCGTATTTTTCAAAGAGCGGAAAAATCAAGATTTTTGTTAATGAAGCACTTACTTAACGATGTTTCGGAGCTTCTGCCTCATTAAATTTATTCACCATCTTAATTAACATCTTTGATAATACAGTAAAAACTTGAAGGACTTTACATTCTTAAGCACGTCTGGGAGGTGGCTCTGTATTTTAATTTGTGTCCATTTGATCTATGTTTTGTTTGAAAGTGCCCGAGACTTTTTTACAAACACGCAAAAGGCAAACTTTAGTCAAAAAGCTTGCCTATTTTCCAAGTTCTTGAAGTTGTTATTCGTAACGCTCTACAAGTTTCTGCAAAGTTGAAATGTGCGTATACGAGTGTGAGGTATTTTTTCTCTTGAACTTAACTCAAAGAAACTAGCTAACTAGACGAATAACTTACTTTTGGAAATATTTAGGTCAATTGGTCTTGTCTGATCTTTATAATAACTTGAGGTACATAACGACGGTTCTCATCTTATTCTTATTTACTTCGATTCCCTATTCAAATTTAATTTTATTGATATATAAGTTATATAATATAACATCAAAGTGAATGTAATGGGAGTTTTGGCGGACGACGGAATAAATTTGAGAAAACCTATCCTGAAAAGAATAGTGTGCCTAAATTTACGGGCCAAAGGAGGGCAGTAAAGCCTCGTTACATTGAGCTATGTGTCGACCGCGAGTGTATATTACATCTTTATTTAGCCACTGCCATGGTAATAGGTATCGACATTACCACAAATGGTAAGTTAAAAAATTTGAAAAAAAAAAATATTAATGCTATAACTCTACTAAAACATTATTGAAGTTTATCAATGGTTTATCTTTCAATCTTTCAAAAAAATATGAATTAACAACTTTTCAAACCATTGATTTTGAAACTATTCAACATGCAGATGCAACTCATTTAGATCAGTTACCTGTAAATTGTTTGCAACAGTCTGAATAGTAATACTTTATATGTATATAGTTTTTTTTCTTTTATTTGAATGTAATTTCCTTTGTCAATAAAGATAATTTTATTATACTATTACCAACGTCATCAAGACAGAAACTTGGTTATCGCTTTTACCGTTTACCAAGAATCCATGCTGTTTTCGTAACGAGTTGACCACCCGCGACCGGTAACACGAAAGAGACAATGTGTGCTGATGCGAGTTTAAGATATAATGAGTGTCGCGGTATCTTTTATTCTCATGGTTATTTGTGATTCACCGACTCATTTTCAATCTAACATCAATGGATTCAAATTGTATAAATTAATATTGTAATTTCATTTATTTTTACTAAATTTTTGACGAGAACTCGGCCTTTCTCTACCCTCCCTAGCACCGTACATAATTATTTCACTAACAATAATAAATCACTTCCAATATTAAAAATGTTTTTAATTACAATAACCTTACTCATTATCAATAAAATAGTATTATGATAAGGTATCTAATACTACTATAATTACGTGTATTACTTGGCTTATGTACGTAATTACTCGTCACTTAAATTTGCCTGTAACGATTCCAAAAGCGCATGATAATTATTGCTTCAGCCTCTCATCTGATCGGCTCGTCTTTCACCTAGATAATATTGCATCTATCATCCTGTCAATTACAATTTGTCTGGCAAACTGCCAGTGTATCAACTCGTATTCAAAGAAAATAAGATTAACTTTACAAGTGCTTGAAATTAGCGCCTACCAATCAAAATATTTGCGGCATTAGTTAATCAGCCGGGTGAAACCCCATGACATTCGTATAGGCGATGGTCTAAGATTGCGGTTTTTTAATATTTTTCCCACAGCTACAGATAAACCATTTTCTATGAATCCATGCTCAAACTCCAATTCAATCTTGATAAGTCTTAAAATTCGAAGAATCTCGTGTTCTATGTAATAAATTTATCAAAGTTATACTACAAACGCCGCAATATATTTGCATTCGTCGCCATCACGAATCGAACCACGTTTATGCAGATCTCTGACACGACCAACACGATTCTGTGAATAGAGTTCCCACTCCAGCCTCTTAGAATAATGTCGTAATTTTTCAAAAAACCGTCCAAAGACTTCGAAAATAATCAATCATCGTCTCTCATCATTGTTGAATCCATGGCATAATTAGTCTCTTTTTTAAAGACAAGTAACATTTTAATTTCAAAGGGTGTTTTGAATTGATTAGTAAATAGGTAGCGTTCTGTGTGGAGATTAGGTATAAGAGGTATTTTGTAAATGGTGTTTATGGCTTAGTGGGCGGTGTTTATAGCAGACGTAACTCGAGGGCTAAAATGTCCTTTTTTTTTTAATTTTTGTCTGAAAACCTCGGCCAGTGTGTATACCAAATTAATTGGTAACCCCCTCACAGAATATGTCATAGTTATCATTCAGTAGCATGTAGGTTCAAACCCGTGAAGATTTATATATTCATTTTAATTTACATTATTTTTTATTTTTGTTTTTTTTTTTTAAATTTATTTAATTGTTTAAATAAAAAACAAATGTTTTTTCAACACCTACATTTCTTTTATCAGGAGTAACGATACTGAAATTTCGAGCCTGTATCACATGTAACTATGGTGTAGTGGTTAGTGTAACCGAGATTCTGTCACCGCACATCGTAATGATCGTCATCGAATCCTTGCAGTGGATGTTTTTGTTTTTTAACTACTACTTAATTTTAGTAATGTAATGACATTTATTCACGTGTAATAGTGAAGTTTTTGTCTATTAGTATGAATTTAAAGTAATTGATAAAATAAAACAATAATAATAATTTCAGGTAAACAATTTCGTTTATTTTTTTCAAAAATTTGCCTTAGATATAAACAACAACACAAAAAATTTAATTAATTCTGACATGTTTTATTTTATTATTTAGCCTACTTACAAATAGCTTCTTATCCTGAAAAATAATATTCCATTTTCGATTTAGTGCTCGAAAATACACATGTTTTCATTAGATTTTCGTTTACTTTGCTAATCTAATGAATTAAACAATTTGGATCTCTTGTAAATCATGGAATACTAAATAATCAGGTAGTTTTGAAAGTTGAGGTCAAATGGAGTTTTTCTGACAATTTTAAAAGGTAAAATTACATTAGGGTTTAGTAGGTAGTGATATTTATCGTCCTTTATATTTAGTGATACATCGCTTAATAGCTTAAGGGCTAACGGATCGGATCTCAATTTAAAACCATTTGACCCCACATATTTTCTATCGGATTTAGGTCCGAACTTTTAGATGTCCAAGAAATAACAGTAATGTCTTCTAGAGATGAACAACCCTTGAGAAACCAACGGCGTACGATGCACTCCACAATTATCATGGACAAAATAAATTTGGGCTTCTGGATCCGCGCGATCCGATAGTAACCTTCAACACTTTCAATTGCTCGTCATTCATGCGCCCAGTTATTCTCCAGGACCCATAGAGGATATCCATCTCCAAAACCTAAAAAGAAAAAAAAAACAACTGTTATAATGTTTATTTAGTTCGTGTAAATACTAACTTGTTAAAAATATTATTATTATGATGAAATAATCAGAGATAAAGGTGTTCGAATTTGTTGAGAATTATCAGTATTATCACTTACCTAAAGTTATTCATGCCTTGCGGTGGAGTTCAGCAGACAGTCCTATTTTTGCTGCTCGATAATTGTGTAAGTATATTAGCTGCATGCAAATGCCTTCTGTTGATGTTGATATCAAATATTGTTGAGCAGTAGAACGAGTGGATGCAAAAGGCGAACTAGTCTGAATGTCAACAATATTATTGTGGCGACTTCACTGATTTGTATACTCCTGTTGTTTATCTGCCATTGCTTCTTACATTCACATCCCCACATTACACTTAAGCGCACGGTTTTTATCTGTAAGACAACAAATCAATACTTAAATGAAGTTAAAGATAACAAGGTTTTACTAAAAAAAAAATATGTATTTGTTTCGTAACGATTATGACACAAGAATAATAAGTTGATAACTTACCGTAATTCAAAACGAGCAATCTCCTGATTACTCATTTGCTGTTCGAATAGCACCGCAATCTTAGTTCTCACAAAATTCTTAATTTGCATAATTTCCTTCAATATTCTTCAATTCATTTATGATTCAAACCAGTAAGTCAAGACTAGAATTGGAAATGGCTTAATTATATTTAAATCTACCCTCAAACACTTCTTTTTTTTCTTATCCAGTGTAAAGAGATCTCATAAATAAATATCCGCTGTCGAACACTAATAACATAAAATTTTGACGCTCTGATAACTGGTTCGTCGGTTTAGTTGGTTGGTGCGTGGTCAACTTGTCATGTGAGCGATTGGATGTCTGGTTCGATTCCCACTGGGTGTTACGTTTTTGTTTCTTAGTATTTGAGTAAAAGATTTGTAAATCGTACAGTGATTTGCAATATAAACTTTAGCTATTAGGGGGGTTACCAATTAATGCTTCTGTCTGTACATAAAGATTTGATTTTTTGGTGTTCTATTTACAAAGAACATACGTTTCATTGGATTTTTTTTAAATGGAACTGAAAGCGTTATCTTTGGTCATTATTGGACGTTTATAAGATTGATTCTTCATCGTAGAATGCGTAGGTAACTTGGTCGTATCATATACTCTTATAACAACCTATTATGAAATAGGGTGGTTTCATCCCTTGTTGAAAAATTTACTACTTAAGAACAGTGAGTGGTCTATCGAGAAAACTTCATCCATTAACTCCGTCTAGAGAAAACCGTCCGTGGATACTTGGACGGTCACGAGCTTTTCTTCCGAGGTACATCGAATCGATCACCATTCATTATATTGAATGGCTCGATTAAATGGTTGTTTTACTTCAAATACGAAGCGTAGAAAAATATTTTCTGGCATCTACAAAGTAAGGCATCTTCAGTTATAGAATAAAAATGTTATTAATTTACGTATCATAAACTCTACAGCATTACATTATTCGAACAACTGACTGAAACAGTTCTTTTTGTGATTTCTGCTTCTAAATTTTAATAAGCTAGCAATTACCTATGTAGTTTTGCGCGTTTTACTATGAACCAACGCCATAAATTACAAATCAATTGTCATTTTAGTGTATTGATATATGTATGAGGATATGTTTGATATAGCTCTTGATTTAATACTGAAAGGATAATTTTGTCGATAGTTGATTTTAGTTGATTTTAGCAAAGATTCATAGCAAATGGCTTACAATTTATGCAAGACTTTTTATCTGCGAGGTATCTAAATTGCTAATAGATCCTAGAAAACCTGATGTTTTTTAACGCGTAGCAGTGGTGTGATAATAAATCTGGTTCTGTCGACACTTGTCTTAAAGATGTCTTAACAGCATCGGACGCTCTGCGATTATCGTTTCAGACGAATTTATACCTATTGCGCTATTGCGTAATGCCGTCCACTGTAACCGTAGCAACCGGATTGCGGACGTGACTGCCGAAGCGAACGAATTTTCAATATTGACATCCGGATTTCCGTAGCAAGCGGACGAATTTTATACGGAAGAGAAAGGCGCGGGGCGCGGGTGAGGGAGGAGAGACGAACGGAGCGGATGTGATGTGCGTGCCACTGATCGGCAATCCGAATGACGTCATCTGGTCTAAGCGGATCGCCGCGCCGGCAGCGTCGACAGCCAGATGCGTGCGTTCTGTGCGGAGCTAAACAGTTCAGGGAATGCACTTCTAATCAAACAAAGAATAAAATCCGTTTGATGCGGTCAGTGAGGAGTGTCCAATGCCGACGTCGCCGGCTTGTCGACTCTAGCCTTAAAAGTATATTCTTGTGCGTCTTTAAGTCGTTTATGAGTGGTCGGAAATAAAAATTGTTCTTCAAATAAGAATTTCTATAAACTCGGTAAAAAATAAAAACGCGAGTATTGTAGCAGAAATAAGCTTACTTTTGTGATTGCTCCAATTTTCGTAGTTTGTTCAGACTTACCATTACGCTTATAGATTTATTTGTTAATGTTATATATCCTTTATGGTAAGGTAAGTAAGGTTCTCTCAACATGTCAATAACATGCTCTGAGATGTTTGAAAACTCCCCGGGGCTTTGGCTCACTCGTAATATTTTGTTACTCGAGTTCAATGAAAGGATAATGTAACAGCAGATATAGTAAGTAGGTATGTTAGTACGTTTTCAGTCCTCAAAAACACAGTTTCTCGTAGAACTTTGATAATAAAATAAGCAAATTTTGGCATGGAAGCTGGAATTGAAAAATATCTAACGAGTTTGCCGCGCGGCGACCGGGGCGGCGTCCGAATATTTTAACTTTGGAAAATAAATGGAAAAAATATTTTTTCAATAGCGACAGGATGAAACAGAATCCTCGAACTCATCGTTATAAAAACGTTAGGATTGCGTTGGCAGCACACATTGGCTGTGTGCGTACATATGTCACACCTTGCTAAAAATAAATAAATAATGCTGGACAATTCACACTACCTATAACATAACAATAACTGATATAACATAACAATTTACGAGTACATGGAGAGTGCGAGATGTTTTTATGGTGTAGATGAATTTATTAATTTTAAGTATAATTATTTACTGTTTTGTCTGTGATTGTGAATTGGTTGTCCCATATTTAACTATATTATTATTTTAATTTGTAATGTCATGATTATTATTTTTATTTCTCTTGTTTATTTCTTACATATTTGATTATTTTCCATTTATGATACAATTCTATATAATATTTGCGCATATTTGATTATTTTCCATTTTTGATACAATTCTATATAATATTTGCGCACCTGCTTGCGGGTTGAACACATTGACTCTACTCTAGTTATAAGATAAGACATGTACCTATAATAATATATTCAAATAAATGATTTGATTTAGATATTTCGTTATTTTAAAAGTGATAAAAAACATTTTTAGCATAGAAAATACTAAAACTCCAGAAAAAAAAAGATAATTTAAAAAATAAATGTTTTTCCCCGACGTTGTCGCGGTGCCTACATGTTTACGTAATTACGCCATGTTCTCTACAATAGAGGCATTTGCAGTAAACCTAATTTGAGAATTCCGCTACAGCCCGAGGGCAATCCCCTAGTTTCGCATGGGAATAATCAGGTGAAACGGGCTGTGTGATTCAGGGTTAACTTATACAAAATACCTTTATTCAAATATTCTTATTTTTCAGCAGTGGAAGGTTTTCGACTAAGATGGTGATGATGACGATGAAATCATATTTTTGAGTGCATTTTTTTGGTTATTTGCGAACTTGTGCCCATTTTCTGTCTACTTACAGACTAATTTCGGTATTCATTAAACCTGCTACAGGACTAGAGCTAAGGCAGGAGAAGAGAGAGAAAGGTAAATCCAAATTTTTAACTAATTGGGTATTAAATTGGAACATTGGACATATAACCACACACTTGTGTGTATGGTGGTTAATGGTGGTATAAAATTTGGTTTTTTTTATGTATCGAAGTAATACAAAAACAAATGGCATGGCCATAAGTGTTCTTAGACGGTTAACCATGGTCACCGATCTACTTAGATGATGCACACACGGGTTTTTGATTGTAAAAGGTGGCTAAAATAAGCATAAATTTAGTTTGTCCTCTCACACTAACCCAACCTAACCTTCATAATTCCGCCGTGGGTAGAAACATCCATTCTAATCTGAATAAATCGGTAACCTGGCAATCAAAATAATGTTTAGAAATACGAGCAAACATTTCAACAAACAATATTTTTATTATTTTATCGCAGTGGCTGGAATCCAGGGAATTTTACACGTTTGTGATTTGCTGGAACTACTCCAACAAACTTGGGACGTAAACATGAAACTGTCCTTTGCAGTTCAACAAAGTGAACAACAAAGGATTGGTAAAAAGTGACATGGATGACATGACTAAAATGTAAAGGTGAATAAAAATATAGTACTTATCAAATTAAACTTTTTGATATGTAGCATGTTGAGCAGTTTGCAAACAGTCTGCAATTAGCTTAATTGTAAATCTGTTCTTATTTGGTTCTTTTACATTTAATGGTTATTTTTTTTGATTATAAAGTTTAAAAGAAGAAGACATAAATTTATTTATTGATTAAATCTATTGTGATTATTTACGGCATGGTGCTATCACCATACCGTAAATAATGGTACCGAATCAAAACCAGCATAGGTTTCGCTGACGTGATCGTAAGCTAAGACCTACCCGTCTTCTGCTCTAGGTATTATTATTGAGGAGCTCTTGGAAAACCAGCTTTAGGTACCTAGTACCTACCGAATTCGAACTCTAATCGGATTACTGGTTCCCACGCACTTAGATAGGCCCTACTCAACAACCATCGATCGCCCGCAGTCCACCACCGCGCCTAAAGGGCCTTACGATTCCTTTTTTCATAAAAATAATTCGATTTTCCAGCGTAATTTGTCACTTAGCACCGTGACAAGGCTGCCGTCAAAACTTCAGAACAAGACGGGGTCACAGGGAAACCTTATGAATAATTAAATGCATCAGGAGCACAATTTTTTTATTCAACGGCTTTTTACTAAATGTGCGTTAGATAAATAAAATAAGAAATAAGTTTTATGATTCACACAGGGAATGGTCAAGTGATTTTACCAAATAGAAGATATAACTGAACGTACATAGGTTATTATGTATTTTAACCTCTCGCTACATGCGAGGTCACATAAATGGTTAAGTGTTAGTATAAGTAAGTATAAGTATAGTAAGAAAAAAAGCGTTAGACATGAACTGTTTGTTCTCAAAATAAAGAAAAATATATAAAATTCTGTACACAATGCGTAAAAGCGGGACCCTATTACCATAGACAAACATTTGTTTGTCTATGCTATTACTGAGCCTCCGCTGTCTATCCGATCGTCTGCCTGTCTATTCGTCCGTTTGCTGGCAAGTATGTGTAGCCGTAGGTAATAAAATTATATAGTCATAATTTTACTATTGTCACTATAAAAACGTGTAGGACTCCATGGAAAACCAGCGCTATGGCATGACCTACTTACTCTACTATAGCATGGTGAGTGGAGTCCAATTTTGTCCGTTTTTAAGTTTATTTTTTATACGTATGTTCTGACAACTTAAATTTATTTTACATGACTACTTACTTGAGTTTAAAAGAAAAATATATAATGAAAAGGAACAACATCCAGCTCGTTTATAGCTCGTTTTTATTCTTCCATTCTTTGCTATTTAATCAAGTTAATAATAGTTCCTGTTTATTCAAAAAGAATGTTGAATTTATAAATACATAAATACAGGGTGTCTCAAAATTAGGGAATAAACCCGCAGGTACTTGTGGCACCACCGCGGTCATTTAGGAAAAGAAAAAACATTTTAAAAAGTACGAAGGCCACGGTCTCATACATTTATTTTTACTGTAAACATATATAAAAATAACTTATATTATTATTACTTAATTCATTTGACGTGAGTGTTGATTCAGCACACACGATATTATTATCATTTATATAAAAAATATATAAACGTAAGTAATTAAGTATTTGTTAATAATATAAAGGCAATGAACCCGGTAGAATTGGTTCTACCGGGTTCATTGCCTTTATATTATCCTTAAACCAGCAAACTTTTGATCTGTCAAAACAGCATGAATAATGGAACAGCCAGCGAAGGTCATACAAGTACTTTCCCTTCCCAAACTTAAGTAAAATATTAACCATCCAGCTTTCCCGACAACTTGCTTAATAACTTAGCGTTTTTAGGAGCTTGCTTCATAACTCACATGGTTAAACGACTTTCTTGGAACTTTTTATGATGATCACATCTACATTTATTCTTTTAAAATCCTTTTAAACCACCGGCCATGATAGCTAAGATATGGATACAAAAAGTACCCGCGCGGGCCGTACGCCAATCAAGTTATACCTAATTCTGCATAGACTTGATTTTTACTAGGCCTCCCACAGCTTGCCTCATGCGGGTATAGAACTTGTACTTTGTATAGCTTTGTTTTTTTAATTTCAAGGAAGGCTTGCAGCTTATGCAAATACAAAGTAGGTTACAAAGATATAGCAAAAAAAGCTGATGAGCTTCACGACTAAACGTGAATACATGAATATCAAATACGATTATAGGTTTAAAGTTATTCGGCAATTAAATGATTTTATATTTTGGCCGATACCTTTATTGCTGCCGTTTTATGTTCACCTCATTAACATTTATAATAACCATGCTGTCACCTTTCACAGTTAACTTGGTAACCCACTTTGCGAGTACTAAATATAAACAAGCACTCGCATAATGGCCGTGAAATGTTGAATTAATACGTAGGGCTTTTTTTTGACTAGTTCAAATGCAGAGATTTATCCTCTTATCTATAATAGTCTTTGAGTAGAATTATCTCACTCTGACTTATGCCACTAGAAGAAGACAGTATGAGAAATAGCAAATGCTTTACGTCAGGTAGGTAACGCTCGCACAAGTCCAATTACCATGACAATTTTCCTATTTGACGAATTCATTATGAAGCGGGTAAACAAAGAATAGTTTGAGCGCATGGAATCGATACGGGCGCGACAAGAGACACTCACCCTGATGAAGTCCCTCGTTAAGGGATGAAACGTTGGGGTTCTTCCAACACAAACTAGGTTTGTAGTAAACTCTTACATGCATTTTAGGAATCGATATGTAGACAAAAAAGTTTTAATATAAACTAGTGAATAAAACCCAATGATAGATTGATAGATTAATAAATAATGATTTATTTATTATAATATATACTGGACCATGAACACAGCATCATCTAGACCCAAGCTAACCACAGCTTCTTTAAAGGTATTAAATGACAGTTAAACTTAAAATAATATGTTACTGAGGTATATAGATTTTTACAAAACAGCGCTTATAATTGTTATCCGAAAAGTAAGGGAAGAAAATATTAAAATTACAAAGAGACACTTTGTAATTTCAGACAAAGTGTCCCAATTTATTATGTCTGAAACATCAGCAAGCCAAACATTGGTCCCAAGATAATTAAACCCGCAAGCTCCTGCATCTCAGGCGGACCTTGGCCTACGGCCACGCCACATTAGTTGTCAGAGTCCTAAATCTAACATCTCTATCATTCGAACCGTCAATCACGATGTCATTCATAATCGCTACTCGTACGTGGTACAATCATTGCTGGAAGCGATTCGCGTACAAAGGGGCGAGGGGCTTCTTGCCGCGGGCTGCGTACTTATAATTTCCGCATCAAGACGGATGTCGCAAGACAGCTATTTTCCCTTCCTACCCGGGGCGCTTATTCGCTGTGATAATAATTTACTTGAAGCATTACTATATATAACGCGGAGTGTTAAGTTTTTAAGAAACTGAGGTACAAGAAGGCGAATGTGTGCAGTAATTTGTTTTTAAGTTAAAATTTTGACCAGAATGACGATTTAAACAATGCAATAGTGTTGCACTCTCAGTGAGGTGATGCAGTCATGATTTTTGTATTCTTACTGGACGTATATCAAGTATTTTTTATTATTAATTTCTAGTATACAGATTTTATGAGAACTTATATTAGACACACTAAATATTATTAGTCTCTATACTTAAGGTGAAGTCAATTGTGTGGCCTTTATGTGTTCTTCAGGAAAACACGGATGCATATACGCTAAAATTATCATTATAGTCAGTCAAAAGCCTTCTCACTATGTCCGTGTTGTCGAGAACCTGGATCGCTTCGACGTTTGTATAGAGATGAATTGGCGCGCTTCAATATACTTGCAAATAATTTTATAGGTTATTTATTATGATATTTATTTATTTGTTTTTATTTGTTATATATTAGAGCAAGGTGGCCCTTAGCTCGTAGGGTGCGATATAACGCGGAATGATATGGAGTCGTAGCGATTAAGTGATAGCGAATAATACCTGTGTTTCCTTTGATACGTTAGATGCAAATTTTGCTGCTTCAAATTAATAGACAAGGTGCTACTCAAAATCAAAATCAAAATCAAAGTGCTTTATTTCCTTTAGACCTTACAGGACTCTTGGACACGTCACAAAATACAAGTTAAATAAGAAATAAAAATGGGAAATAAAGTGATCACTTTGATTAATTGTTCACTTCAATCTTTTTAAGGTAAAGTAAAGAAGCGAACAAGAAACCTTTACCTTGTTAGATTGTTAGTTTTAGAGTTGGAGCATAACTCGTCCCAAACTTTTTTGTCGTCTAGATAATCTGATATTTTATAGTAAGCTTTTTTGCAAAGTATATTTTTGACAATCCGTTTGAATTTATTTATAGATAATTTTTGCAACTCACTTGGAATTTTGTTGTAGAAGCGTATACATTGCCCTTTAAAAGATACATTAATCTTACGTAGCCTAGTAGTAGGCAAAGCCAGTTTGTTCTTATTTCTAGTATTTAAATTATGTATATCGCTATTTTTAATGAACTTATTGATATTTTTATGAGTGTACATCAAATTTTCATAAATATATTGACATGTTACTGTCATTATGTTTATTTCTTTGAATTTTCCACGCAAGGATTCTCTGGGACCCATATTATAGATTGCACGAATAGCCCTCTTCTGCAGCACAAATATGGTGTTAATATCTGCAGCGTTCCCCCACAGCAGTATGCCATAAGACATAATACTATGGAAGTAGCTGAAATAGACTAGTCTAGAAGTATCAACGTCTGTAAGATGACGGATTTTTTTGACTGCATACGCTGCAGAACTAAGTCTCTTCGATAGCTTATCTATGTGTGAGCCCCATTGAAGTTTACTATCTAAAGTTATTCCTAAAAATACAGTACTTTCTACTATTTCTAAAGATTCCTCTTTTACCTTTACATCGGCCTTAACTTGTTTTACATTGGGTAGAATAAATCTAATACATTTCGTTTTGGTTTCATTAAGCAGAAGATTATTGACACTAAACCAATTGACTACTTTTGAGATTGCATTATTCACATCGTCGAAATTTGTGTTTTGACGTTTAATTTTAAAAATTAGTGAAGTATCATCAGCAAACAATACAATCTCGTGATTATTCTTAACGAGATGAGGGAGGTCGTTAATATAAACAAGAAATAGGAAAGGACCGAGGATAGACCCCTGCGGTACACCCATTGTAACTACAGATCCCGAAGACCGTTCCCCATTAATGTCAACTCTTTGTATCCTGTCACACAAGTATGAAGTAAGAAGATCCAAAGAGTTGTCTTTTATTCCATAATGATGTAGTTTCCTGATTAATGTTTCATGGTGTACACAATCAAATGCTTTTGACAAGTCGCAAAAAACGCCTAAAGCATCTTGCGACTTCTCCCAAGCATCAAAAATATGCGATACTAACTCTACACCGGCATCAGTAGTTGACCTGCCGCGAGTAAACCCAAATTGCTTACAGTGAAGCAGGTCATTGCCATCGAAATGCCTTAGCAATTGATGTAAAATAAGTTTTTCAAAAACTTTGCTGAACGTTGGCAATACTGATATTGGTCTAAAGTTAGTGGGGTCAGACCTACTACCCGATTTAAACAATGGAATTATTTTACTATGCTTCATTAGATCAGGAAATACGCCACAGTCAATGGATTCATTGAATATAAAAGCTAGATCTGGTGCAAGTGTATCAATCAATGGTTTAATAAGTCTAACGGAAATGCCCCAGAGATCTGCAGTTTTTTTTACATTTAATAGATTAAAAGCTTTTTTAATATCAGTTTCATTGACAGGATTGAAATTAAATTTATTTTTGCATTTGGGTACATTTTCTATAAGCAAAGACTCAGCGATAACTTGAGATGACTTTAAGCACTTTGTAGTAGAAATTGGAATGTCAGTAAAAAAGTTTTCAAATGCTTGGGCTACGTCAACGTCATTTTTGACTAAGCAATCATTAATCTTTAAGTTATAATCATTATCGTAAGTACTGACCTTTCCAGTCTCACTATTTATTATTTTCCATGTCGATTTTATTACATTTTCACTATTTCTGATTTTCGAGCTTATATAATTTGATTTTGCCATTTGACAAACTTTTCTGAACATTTTTGAGTAATTTTTTACTTTTTCTTTGAACTCAAGACTAAAATTGTATCGTTTTTCATTATACAGTTCATACAAAGTTTGCCTACTCTTATGTATACCTACCGTTGCCCACTCACTAAAGGTAAGTTTTTCTGAGACCACAATCGACTTGGGTGTGAATATTGAATTGAATGCAATGGTGAATTTGTTAAAAAACTGCAATATGACTCATTGGGGTTGTTATATGAGTGACAAGGTGGTGGTCTAGAATCCCAATCCAATTTCAACCGCTCAAATCGACTTGTGGTCATAGGTATGTATGTTATTTTTCTTTTTACATTATTATTTTTAACTTTAATTTGTAATTTGATTATTTGACCTAAGTGGTCTGATTTTAAGTTACTTATTATATTTTTACTAACAATTTTATCATTTAAGCAAACAAACATATTATCTATACATTTTGCTGAAGTTTCAGTTATTCTAGTGGGTTCCAAAAATAGTGGCTTTAGATTATAAGAGTTAAATAAGTTAATTAATCTACTACTTAAGGAGTACACTTCTAAAAGATTAATATTAAAGTCTCCACATACTATGAGATTTTTGTTTGATTTTGATATTTTAAATAAGATGTCATCCATAATTTTTTCAAATATTTCAAAAATACTAAATGGTAGTACTGCAAAAAGGGATTCTGTGACTAGGGGGGTAAAAGTTATTTAATTGTATATTAATTACTGACAACACTTTAAGGGTTTCGAGATCAGTTTTCAATTTTTGATATATCAGAACCACTACAGCTTTTATTTGTAATATTTTCTGTACAGATTTAAAGGAAAAAAAGGAAATATTTTAATATTAATAATATTTTATTATATATTCTCGAGTATTTAACAAAAATTACAAACTATACATTTTTACACATTGGGTTGGTAATTGAAGTTTTCATTCGGAACCCTAAAGTTTTTGAAACTTTAGGGTTCCGAAACAACATCTTGATCTAAACTCGCATCCTCAAATATGTACTTTGAACACGTCTCAAGGCAGAAAGGTGACTCTATAGAGTCTTGTCATGCAGGGCGGAGTGGAGACTAAGGCCCTCCGGTCCGCGTGGACGACCACCCATGCGATAGACTGGCCAGATTACATCCACAGTGAAAGATGCCTTACATACCCATGTCAGGGATCTCCCACTAAAAAAAGCATAAGACAAAAATAAAAGAAGATAGCGAGATATCTCGAAGGCGAATCTTAACAACCAATCATTTAGAACACACATAATGTCCACAATTAAAGTGGCAAGAGTTTAAAGATGAAGAAGTGTCTCATGTATCGAATCTTTCCTTTCGATAGTATGTATTTAATACTTTACCTTTCGAGCAGCTCTACCCTACGAGCTTTTAAAACATGAGCATAATGTTGATACGGAATATTCCCTATGCGCATATTCGTTTAAAAATTCTCAGTGATATGAAATAGCTTAGTAATATTACATTCAGCGATAGAATAGCTTACATGAGATAAGATATAACGCTTTGAAGGACGCTGGAGCGCCCTTTTAATCTCATCTCAAACTTAAAAGCGTTCTTTATGAAATAATCAGAATTTGTATTAAATATAAGGTCTTTTATTGGAAATACCGTCTTAGATGTATCTCAGATGTTATCAAGGGAAAACAAAACGTCACGGCAAATTGTTTAATTTAACAAAATTTGGAAGGTAAAATTATTTTCCCGCTTAGAATAGATCTTAAAAATAATGGATGACCTTGTCATCTTGCTTGAGTGTGCTTAACAGAGTAATTAAGAGCTTCAAAACCGAAATCACGTGGCTACACCCGTATCTGTTTAATTAAAAGCGAAGCACCCTCCCTAGAGCTTTGATAACTTCAAAAAATTAATTAAAACATACTTTATCCGAGGAAACTAGAGCGCGAAAATTGATTTTTACTCCTACGGTAGAGATTCGATACGTGGTTAGCGTGTGCTGTTATTAAAATAAAATGCTACAAATATAAAATTACCAAAAAGATCGTTCTTTGGTTCTGTTTTAACCAATGACAAAAAAAGGATAGTTCTTGTTAGATACATGATGAATTTAGATTTATATTTCTCATTTTATCCATTTTTGTTATGTTGAAATAAGCTTTTAAATTAACTTGTTGTAGATATTTTTTGGTCTGGAATTAAATCAAAACTACATAGTTACTTGTAAAAATTACATGTAGTTTTTTTACAAAAGAAACGAATAAGCCCTATTGAACATGGTGAGACTATAAAGTCTCATGCACTAAAACAGTACAGGTGAGTAGGAGAAGAATAGGAGAGCGGGGGCGGGACGTTACCGAAGGATTATTATTATAAATTTAAAAGGTGTTTCGCGAATTCACTGTTTTCATAAAATAACATAAGAAAATATGTTTTAAGTTACTTATTATCGACGACTGAAACACCACAAATTTCGTATTATTTTGTGTACTTCAAATGGTTTGCGGAACCTTAAGATCCTTTTAATATAACAAAATATTTATACACAAGAAATCGTTATCTCTAAACACAATTTTTTAGTACTAGTGCTATATCAAAATCAAAAAAATATTTTTTCAGCCCACCCTGACCAGCTCTTGGGTCACTCGTCGCTTCAACCAGACGCTCAGATAATTTTATGAAAACCCGGAGAGCCTCTGTACCCCACGGACCTAAATAAATACAATGAGATTGCCAGAGGAACTGGAGTATCAACTTGTGGAATTCGATCATAACATTTCCTATAAGTGCTAAAATATCACTACTTAAGTCAACCTGAACCTACAAAGTAGCACTAGATTTAAGCGGAAGGAGCACTTAAGGTCCGCAACCCGCAAGTCGGAAGGCACGGAGATTGCATTTCGGTGAAATATAACCGGACTAGCCTGCGGTGCGAGCAGTGTTGCCCACTTCGTTTTACACTTTAGGTGACAGTATTAAATCTGTAGAACGTGGTATTATTTAAATGATTTAATGAACATGAATAAACAGATATTATAATATATAGGTATATCATAATGTTCACGTGGTAGGTAGTTATAGTCAAAACGCATTAAGGGTCCCTGCCCGAGTCTAGACTAGACTTAAGGCTTTTTAAACTTTCACAATTTGTTGACATATTAAAGAATATTTATCGGTAAAAGGTACGCGATAAATATTCTTTAATAGACTCACGACTAAGGACGTACCTATCACAAACAAACACCTAATATCCACTTTCATTGTTTCTCATATTATTTGTGGCTACATTATTCCGCTTTAGGTACTAGTTGGTAAAATTTACAGGCTGAACGTAGCGAACAAAATCTACCCGCGAAGCCTGGGCTTTGCTTTTAATAAAAAATTTACGTCGACACGAAGCTGTTATGAAGTTGCAAATTAATTTAGGCCGGTTTGGAAACTCAATTTTCGTTTATTTTATCCGCCAATATTTACTGAATATCAATTATCTGGTGCCCGGTTGTGGAGGACGTCGCCCCATCAATCTAACTGGCCCTTTGTCTTCTGTTTCATCATATTTTTGGATCGAATTGTTGTTGTGCTTTGTTCTTTTTTATGTTTAAACATCTATTGTAATTCTTCTTCGGAACTTTCATGCTAATATGCTTACAATTTAAAGCGATCTAACGGGATAATATTTAAAACTTTAAAAAAAATTCACACAAAATTCTTACATATTGTCGTTTACAAAGTTGTTAGATTGAATGTAGATAAGGTATTCTTTAGGTATTATATATATTCGGCCTCATGCTTCAGTCTAGTATTCTTAAACACAAATTGTCTGAGAACAATTTCGACCCAAGCCAGTTTCCAAGTGGGCTATGTACGTAATACCTAAAGGTGGCGAGCAAACTCGGCCCCCTTCCAAACTTCATGCTGCTAAGCACATAAACTTTAAAGTGAACTGTGAGAACAGCCTCTGAACTAGCGGTTTCATTCCAGACTAAGCTTAGTAGAAGTACGAGATATAATTGGATTAGTGAACTTTTTGGGATGAAATATATAAAAAACTCTTACATAATTATTGTCGTTTACAAAGTTGTTGGATTGAATGTAGATTAGGTATTAATATATATTCGACCTCATGCTTTGCTCTAGTATTCTTAAACACAAATTGCCAGAGAACAATTTCGACCTAAGCCAGTTTCCAGACTAAAGTAAACTTAGTAGAAGTACGAGATATAATTGGATTAGTGAACTTTTCGGGATGAAATATATAAAAAGGATTTTTTCATGGTACTAGTATAAGTAATAAGAACTTTTATTACGAAGAAAACTACAATTAAATAAGACACTAAATTAGAACTAGTATTTTGAATTGAAACAATTCAACTATCTTCAGGCTGTTGCAAACGGTCTAATTAAGAGTATTAATTGTTTGTACTAAAAAGTATCTACTTACGAGTAAGCAATAACAAACATAGTGAGACTTTATAGTCTCACCATGTTCAAACAACAATTGGCAGGAGCGGTCGCGCGTGCTTTACGTGTTGTAATTATGAGCAAAATCAAAACCCGACAGTTAAGTAAGTGTTCTGTACTTGGTACACTTACAGTACTTCAAGATAATGTGTTGCCGACGTACGAAGATGTATTAAAATGTTGTGAATGGGAACGACTAGAGTGGAAGTCGATACATGGCGCCAAGGACCCTTCATTTCGAGATATTATTGAGAAGGTAACTGAAAATATTTTGAATGTGTGGGAAAAAGCTTCTTTGCCAACTGTTTCGAAAGTAAGAATCATTACAATGATTAAAGCCTACCATCTGAAATATAAAAACATGTTAAAATCTGTAAAAAATAGACAAAATTCATTATCATTTCAAGATAAAATAAGGCAGTTTAAAGAAGAAAGCTCACGACTTTTCGACATTTGTTCGTGTAAATGCAAAGACACTTGTACCTGTATAAAAACAAGAAAGGTTTTGTCTGCAGAAAAAACATTTCTGGCAGATCAACGAGGTGAGAGAAAAATGTTTATAGGAAATGTAGACATACCGACTTCGAAAAAACTACAAAGCCGAATGAAACGGCAGATTCCCATTGAAATGAAAGAACCAACTACAAAAAAAGATTTAGACTTAGTAGATACTGTATCTTCTAGTTCCGCGTCGACATCGCAAGCTTCTTCTCCTATAAAATCAAGCAGAGAATACGATCAAAGTTACTCGATTTCTTCTATAACTACTCCTTCAACCAAAAAGTCCTCGTACTCACTAACAGCTCTCTCAAAGGTGTGTGACCGGTTCAGGATTTCAGATAGGGCTGGTGCAGCAGTTGCTTCTGCTGTTTTGAATGATTACAGGATTATCACAAAAACAAACACAAAAGAAGTAATTGATAAAAATAAACTGCGCCGAGCACGTCTGCAAAGTCGATCAAAAGTATTAAGAACTAAAGTTTGGGATAAAGTCACAGGGCTATTTTTCGACGGTCGAAAAGACAAGACATTGGCTGTTACAAAAAAAGGTCAGAAGTTTTACAAATCCACCAATAACACCACACCAATAACCGGAGAGCACGTGTCGATGGTGGTTGAGCCCGGATCTCATTACTTGACCCATGTTACCCCACGATCAGGTACTGCAGTTAATATCGCCACTGCAATGATTGACCACTTTAAAGAGCAGGATATATCTCTCAATCATTTGAAAGCTATAGGCTGTGATGGGACAAACGTCAATACTGGTGCACATGGCGGAGTGATTCGTGCAATGGAGTCTAAAATAAACCGGCCACTTCAGTGGCTTGTCTGCCTTTTGCATTGCAACGAATTGCTGCTACGTCATTTGCTAATAAAGTTAGATGGTACTACCACCGGACCTCGTGCTTATTCTGGCCTTATTGGTTCAAGTCTTACCAACTGCCACAACATGCCCGTAATAGCATTTTCGAAAATTGATAGCGAGTTCTCAACCGACCATTTCTATTCCGATTTAAGTACAGATCAAAAATACTTGTTTGAGATAGTCAGAGCAGTTTCAAGTGGGTATTGTAATCAGGAGCTGGCCAGAAGGAACCCAGGAATGATGTCACATGCAAGGTGGCTTACTACAGCAAACCGTATCTTACGAGTCTATATCTCGACTGAAACACCGTCTGAAAATTTGACTATCTTGTCCACCTTCATCCAAAAGGTATACGCTCGCATTTGGTTTGACGTCAAGCAGCATTCATCGTGCAAGGATGGTGCGAGGCATGTTTTTCACATGATACAGTATTCGCGCTATCTCCCAAATAACCTCAAATTAATAATAGACCCCGTTATTCAACGCAACGCATATTTTGCTCACCCTGAAAACATTCTGTTAACGATGATAACTGACCCATCGCCATCGACAAAAGAACTTGGATTGAGACGCTTATTAAAAGCCAAACAGTTAGCTGAAAAGACACCACGATTGTTTAAAGTACCAAAATTGAATTTCGACGCAAACTCGTACATTGATATGATATCTTGGTCCGAAACAACCCTGACTTACCCCCCTATATTGGCAGACGTGACAAAAGAAGAACTCGAGGCGTGCTTGGAGTCAGACATTGGCTCAGTTCTTCTGAAATTTGAAAGATATCCTTGTCACACTCAATCCGTGGAACGTTGCGTGAAGGCTGTAACTGAAGCGGCTTCAAAAGTATGTGGAAAAAAGAACAGAGAAGGACTTATCGCTACCACCATAAACTCGAGGAAAACTATGCCAAGGATTGAAACAAAACAAGATTTTGTGCCCGAGTAATGTATGTTTTGTATAATACAAGACTACTATGTTTATATTTTTATGTTTATTTATGTTTTTAACTACACGTTTTTGCAATAAAAACCATTATAACTATTTTTGTTTTATTCATAATCTCCGGACTAACTAAGCAGAAAAATGACTTTTTTTTGAAACTTCAGTCACCTTGCGGAACCTGAAGATGATATATAAGAAGGTTTTAATTATGATATTCATTCATTAAAAAGTCATACGCAACTTTCTATTACTAGTGCTTTGTGAATTTACAACATTTTTTTTTTCCCATACTAAAACGGCCCACCCTTGGTCAGTATCTGGCGCAGCACGAGTATTGCCTTACAGCGAGGCAGTGCAGCCAGCATCTTGGGTACATTACCCAGTGGTATTGATATGGATCAGTGAGCTACCTGTAGTTTGTTTGCAACAGTCTGCAGTAAGCTCAATTGTTTCAATTTGTAAATAATAGCTCTGATTTAATTAGTTACTTGTAATTTTCTTTGTTATTAAAGGCTTTTTTGCCAGAGTATTATATTCTACAAACAAATATTAATTTATTATTTTTATATATTATTGTGTTTCTGAGTTTTTTATTCATCAGTCTTAAAGTGTCCACTGCTGGGCTTATCCAGCGCCCTGTTTCAAGCGTGCATCCAGAATCTGCCTGCAATCTGACATTCCTATTGTTTCGGCGTTCAAATTTTTCTGGGTATTAAAACAATCGCCCTCTCATTCGTCTCAATTACTCCGACAGGCCATCTGTCAATCACGGCTCCCGATGGAGTGATCCGCACCACTTTTATTGGAAGAAATGTTGGAGAATCTGTTTGTGTAACTAGCTCCTGCCCCTGTATTATCTGACTTGTGATCTTTTATACTACTGTTTTTTAATGTACCTACGCGAAATTTTGTCTTTATCTCTCATATTTCAGAGATTCTAGAGAGTAACATAATAAAATTCTCGTTTCGCAAACATTAGACTTTATAATATTAGTACCTAGGATATGGAATCGATTAGTTTTACGATTGATCGTGTAGATAATCCAATAGATTTTTTCCGTATATTATATATACATAAACACAGAAGACATTACAGATTATTACAGAACAAATAAAAAAAGGATGACGAGTCTATTGTTGTAACTAGATGTAACATTACATTACGTCCGCTGGGACGCAGAAGGTTGCCGGTTCGATTCCCGCCTCGGGACAAATGTTATACGACCTGCAGATATTTTTTCAGGGGGTTCTGGTCGTTTTCTGTCTATAAAAGTATAAGCAGTAACATAGGTTTTTTCAAAAATTCTAGATAATAAAATAAAAGTTCCAGCACAAGCAGTTACCAAGCCTTTATTGAAACTTGTTTAGAGGGCTTTAAGTTTAGATTAATGCATATTTGATATTGGTCGGAAAAATAATGTACGGTGGTGCGCGATGGCGAAAAACTGGCGGGCAAGTGTCCATAACTCACAAAATTTAATCATGAGCCGACCAAGTTGCCTCCATTCACGAACTCCATCAAGTTACTTTAGGTTATGGCGTTCTTTTGTATTTTTAGTTCTTTTCCAAGCTACAAATGTATTCATTGGATAACCAAGTGACGGTCTTCTTTCACGCAAAGGTTCAGCTGAACGGGCCTCCCCCTAAGGGTTTGCCATAATCACCACGCTTGACAAGGTGATTGGTGATCGCAGTAGACGTTTTAAAAATACTCAGAGCTGTGGTCCTGCCTCTTTTTGGTTTCTCGTTCCTCTGAACTCTGAAAACATTCACAGGTTGAAGGGGTCGATTCTCACGCCACAAACGCCACGCTTGAAAGACGTGCAAATTGATAGCCCAAATCTCAGTGTAATCCTAATTAGAGTCCCTTACTTTGGAACATCCATCACTTTTCATGCAATTTGAGACGACCGTCATCGCCACAAGAGCACGCATCGCCCAGGCTGCGCCAATAATTTTCAAGGTAGGTAATACGGGGTTTATGAGCTGAAAGAAGAAAAGATAAATAAAGAGCAGGACTAGGTTCTTGAATAGATAAATCATTTGAGATGTGTTGATGTGGTTCCTTCTCGGCTCGCACATCTCGCACACATGTTCTGACTTCAGGATATTACTAGTGTCCACTTGAAGCCGGCACTCTACGTACAATACGATAGTCGTATAATATGATAGTAACACAAAAAAAAAACATTGTTACCTCGCCATAAAGGCATTACATAGACCGCAAATATCTTATATGATTTTATTAGGTACTTCTAAGTCTAAATTGTAATTTAAACTCATAAACTGTTCTAATTTTAAATACTACATAGTTCTTATTTGGCTATTTAATTGTGTTTTCTTTGTTGAAAAAGCTTTTATTACTACCTTTCTAAGTTAAGATTAATTAAGGAGTATCTTATTTATTTGATTTGTGGATATGGGCATTTAAGATTTTTTTTAAACTATGATTGAATATTTTTTATATATGCAGAAACCAAATGCGATCTAAACTGGAATCTCGCAGTGTCAGGAGCGCGCGCATAAATATATGTTGTACGTGACTGGTCGCGCACCGGCTCGTCACGTCGACAGTGCACACTTTGCTATATTGTACTCTATAGATGGGAAACTCATTCTATCAGAACAAAATGCTGAAGTCAAAAAAACACACGTGTGAACATAAGAGGACGATAACATGAACGGGATGGTGGATGGACCTATGGTCTTTAGGTCATTAGAAGCATAACTGTGTGCGCTTTTTACACAAATATTTGAAAAGTGTTTATGTTTTATTGTTGATATTAGTATTTAAAAACTATTTTCGATTTAAAAAATAATGGTGCGAATCCTGCTACTGTTCAGCTCACGCGGGTGGTACTCAAGTACATAAAAATGCCCATATCTTGTTGTTTGGAAATTTTCCGCGTTCTCGGCAATAAAAATTATGAAGATAGGCAGCGAAAATACAGCGTGTGACTTTTTCGCTATCTGTGCCCAAAGCCTTGTAAATTTATGGTTTCTTTTTCTGTTACAATCATCTTTATCGGAATCGTCTACGCCGCTTCTTCCACCTCTTATGTTTTTCAGGAGATACGCTTCTGCTCAGTATTATTTTCTCCACTACGGCTACATTAATAATACATGGTCGTTCCAAAGTACCAGTTACGTGGCTATAACACTAAACTGGCTGTAAAAACAAAGCAATGGCTTACTGCAGCGATTTCTGCTGCCGTTATACTAAAGGGGTGTATCCAAGCTTAACACGAGTACGTAGATATAGATAGATACCTAACGTATTTTGGATGACGTCATTATTATTTTTATGGGCCGTAGTTTTTGTGCTTGAGTTATGTTGCCTGAAATAAATAATTTATTTATTATTTTATCGTTATTTTTGAATATTTGATTTTTTTTTGTAATAAACAAAAATAATATCACTGTTGGCTGATTGATATTTTTGAAAAAGCTTTAAATATTTTTGTATTTCCTTAAAATGTAATAAGCTTGTGTACTGTTTTAGATTTCAGACCAGATGGAAATGAGAATGGAAATAAATATTAATAATCAATAATCATAATAATTACCATTAAGCCCTACCCACATCACCTACATACCTACCCGGAGGTACCTTTTGATTAAGATGTATGTACGAGTATTAGTATGGGGTATACTTATACAAAAGAAGTTCATAGAGGTAAAACAGATTCCAATATTTCGCAATGCCATCGACCATTTGAGCTGAACAGTATTTTTGATATCTACATGCTAAAGTTAAGATCAAGATGTCCAAATTGAAATAACTAAATACAGTCGTAATACCACTTTACTATTTTATTCCTTGGAAAAGCGAAATAATGTATTCGTGTAGTTTTTTTTCTACATGACTACTTTATTTCGCTTTTCACAGTTTTTTATTACTTAGTAATACTTCACGTAAAAACATATATTACTAGCGGTCCACCCCGGCTTCGCACAGGCATTTAACAAAAATTTTATTTATTATGGGGAACCCTAACTTTTTTGAAAATATTCTATAATATAGTATATACATCAGGGAAAATTAAGGATTCTTATGGTGAAATAATTTTTCAAATCGGTTTAGTAGTTTTGGAGCCTATATGACTGACTGTATTTGTTTAAGTTTTATTGTAGGTATTTGTTTTGGTTTGTGTCTGATAAGATGCCATAGTAATTATAATTTTTAATCTACTTTTATATAATTTTCAAGTCTTAGTTAAATAAGACTGTAGAGAATGTGCCATAAGTAAAGTATTAGATTAAGAAAATCTGGAATGTGATTATGTTATGTGTTTAATTTATTAAGCACATAAATCACAGTAGTGAATTGAATTGAATTCAAACAAACAAACAATAAACATAGTATAAGTTTGTACTAACAATAATATGGATCTGTGTCTGAAATGAAAACATTTTATTTATTTTTTTATAAAATCTTTCATCTTTATAATATTAGTATAGATGATCCGTTTTGACAACATTTATTTCAAAAAAGAAGTTGCTAGGGATCAATGTTCCGTTAGGAACTTTTTGTTTGATCAGATGCAACCAGAAACTGATCATATGATCGGATGGGAAATAACCCATTACCTCGAGCAACCATCATACCCAGTTCTGGAGTTCCCTAAAATACTCAAGTAATATTTCGAATAATAAAACTAAATGCAAATTTGTTATTCGCTTATAAAATAAGTTTATCTGTTAGCGAGATAATTTGCAACA
Source organism: Eupithecia pulchellata (assembly GCA_963931895.1). Classification (NCBI taxonomy): domain Eukaryota; kingdom Metazoa; phylum Arthropoda; class Insecta; order Lepidoptera; family Geometridae; genus Eupithecia; species Eupithecia pulchellata. The sequence goes on along the minus strand of OZ007537.1, from coordinate 8,016,406 downwards.
GACAGACAGACCGACACATGTCAAACATGTTACACACACTCCCCTGTTTGGGTCGAGGGTTAGAATATTCTTTTGTACTTATTTATTATCTATACTAATATTATAAAGAGGAAAGATTTGATTGTTTGTTTGTATGTTTGTTTGTTTGAATTGAAGGCTCCGAAACTACTTGACCGATTTGTAAAATTCTTTCACCATTAGAATCCTAAATTTTCCGTGATGAACATAGGCTATATAATATTTTCAAAAAAGTTAGGGATCCGCATGAAAAATTCAATAATTGAACCGTGCGCTGTATATTCAACCTCTTTTTCTATTATCGCGCGTCAGAATATAAAAAGAGGTTGAATATGCACAAGCACACGGTGCTTGCTTTTTCTCTACGGCCAGTGTCAGTTATGGAGTGTCGAGTCAATGTCAAAAATCCCAATGCTGTAAGAAAAAGTAAGGGATCCGTATGAAAACTGTGAAACCCATCGTGTTAGTGTGTATAATTTCTGAAATTTTTGTTTAATACCCGTGCGAAGCCGGGGCGGGCCGCTAGTTATGTATATGAGGAAATCCCGTTACCACGATAGTGTGTAAACCTGTCAATATGTCGAGAATGGTAAATGAACGCGGTACATAACTGATATATTTATATTGTGTTTTATAATAGTATGAATAGTGTATAAGTGTTCAGATCGGAAAAGTTTAATTAAATTGAATAAAATTCATTTATTCAAGTTATTACAATATATATATATATATGTATAAATATAAAAAATATACGAAATTAAACGACAATAATTTTCAACTACCTACTAAAATTTTAAATTCATATTAAAAAAATTATATTTAAATTAATTATCTATTTTAAATTATCCTTGGTATACTCCCTGTGTTTCTTAAATGCAAATAATTCTCTCAAGAAGAGATCGCTCCTAAGCGATAAGGCCGCCCATTATATTTGTATCTTTATTAGTTTTCACACACACATATCCAAAGCCTTACATCACACCACCAAGGCTCACTTCAACGTTGTTATGGGGGACTTTAACGGCAAGGTGGGAACCCAGACTGGCAACGAATCCCGAATAGGCCCGCATGGTTTTGGTGTTCGAAATCACAGGGGACAAATGCTCGTCAACTTCCTCGAGAAAGAGGGGCTGTTCTTAATGAACTCATTCTTTAAGAAACAGCCCCAAAGGAAGTGGACATGGCGGAGTCCCGATTCTGTGACAAAAAATGAGATCGACTTCATCATGACGGATAGCAAGCATATATTCAGAGATGTCTCAGTGATCAACAGGTTCAATACCGGATCTGATCACCGACTCCTTCGAGGCTCTCTGAATATAAATTTGAAGCTTGAAAGAAACCGTCTGATGAAGTCCACGCTCCGACCGAACCCAATCCAAATCATGGCGGGCACCGAGAAGTTTCAGCAGCTTCTCGGGGATAGATTCGCTGCCTTGGAACCCACTGATGACGCTGACGAGACCCTACACAATCTGGTAGAAACGCTGAGGGACGAGGGCATCAAGTTTTGCAAAAAGCAGCGTACTGGTAAGAAGTCCAAACTCTCGGATGAGACTCTTGGGCTGATGACAAAAAGACGGGAAACCACCCAAGCGACTTCGTCAGAGAGGTCAGACCTGAACAAGCGAATTGCGAAGATGGTACGACGCGACCTTCGGAGCTCCAATACACGCCTCATCGAAGAGGCGATAGAGCGAAACCGAGGGTCCAAAGTATTCACTCAGCAGCTTGGAAGGAGCCACCTGACGAAGCTTTCAACGCACGACGGAAGGACCGTATTGTCGAAGCCGGAGATATCGGCCGAGATAGAGGACTTTTATGGCCGTTTATACGCTGCACATGCTCCCCGTTCCCAACGAGACGACCACGATTCTAGAGCCACCTTGATACGCCGCTATACCGACGAACTGCCAGACATCAGTCAAGACGAGATCGTGTTAGCTCTGAGGCAGCTTAAAAATGGAAAAGCCCCCGGTGAGGACGGAATAACATCAGAGCTTTTGAAAGCTGGAGGATACCCTGTTATACAGGAGTTACAGAGCCTCTTCAACGCCGTCCTTCACAGTGGGAGAACTCCAAAGGCGTGGAGTGGGAGTTTGGTGGTGCTCTTTTTTAAGAAGGGAGATAAAACCCTTCTTAAAAATTATAGACCCATCTCGCTCCTAAGTCACGTCTATAAGCTTTTCTCACGAGTTATATCGAACCGTCTCGCCAGGAGACTCGACGAGTTTCAGCCACCGGAGCAGGCTGGGTTTCGCGGAGGATATGGTACCATAGACCACATTCACACAGTGAGGCAGATTATACAGAAGTCCGAAGAGTATAATCAGCCCCTGTGTCTGGCTTTTGTGGACTATGAGAAGGCCTTTGACTCCGTTGAAACCTGGGCTGTTCTACAATCCTTACAGCGATGCCAAGTAGACTATCGTTATATCGAGGTGCTGAGATGTCTCTACGAAGCCGCTACGATGAGTGTCCGAGTACAGGACCAGCAGACTAAACCGATCCAACTGCGCAGAGGAGTGAGGCAGGGGGATGACATATCCCCGAAACTGTTCACGAGCGCGTTGGAAGATATGTTTAAGACGCTGGACTGGAAAGACAAGGGCATCAACATAAACGGCGACTACATCTCACACCTGCGATTCGCTGATGACATAGTCTTAATGGCGGAGTCGCTAGAGGAGCTGAACCGGATGCTGGACAGTCTAGCTTCAGCCTCCCGATGTATCGGTCTTGGCATGAATTTGGATAAAACCAAAGTCATGATCAATGCCCACATTGATCCAAGACCGGTGATCGTACATGGCCACCTTCTCGAAATTGTTTCTGAGTACACTTACCTCGGGCAGATTTTGCAGTTGGGTAAAAACAATTTCGAGAAGGAAGCCAAGAGGAGGATCCAGCTAGGCTGGGCAGCGTTCGGAAAATTACGTCGAGTCTTCTCGTCATCCATACCGCAATGTTTGAAAACGAAAGTTTTTAATCAGTGCGTCCTACCAGTCATGACCTACGGAGCTGAGACATGGACACTCACGATAGGGTTGGTCCACCAGTTCAAAGTCACCCAGCGCGCTATGGAAAGAGCTATGCTCGGAGTTTCTCTGAAGGATAGGATTCGTAACCAATTCATCCGACAGAGAACTAAAGTCATCGACATAGCTCAGAGAATTAGCCAACTGAAGTGGCAGTGGGCCGGCCATATTTCGCGAAGAACCGATAACCGCTGGGGTAAACGTGTTCTTGAGTGGAGACCGCGACTCGGTAAACGTAGTGTAGGACGCCCTCCGGCCAGGTGGGATGACGATCTGCGAAAGACTGCTGGCAGATGCTGGATGCGACAAGCCGAAGACAGGGCGCTATGGCGCTCATTAGGGGAGGCCTATGTCCAACAGTGGACTAACATAGGCTGATGATGATGATGATGATGATTAGTTTTCATCAAATTCATCTTCATTATCTTTTTTATATCTTTATACCACTGTTAAATTGTTATGTTAACTATAAACATTGTATTCAACAAATGGGCCTGTTTACTTGGACTGAATGGTACGTGAGTCACGCTCTGATTGGCATTACAACTGTGTGCGGAAAAGCTTTCAAGCAATTTTCAGCAACACATGATAATTACCTACCGTTACGTAGAATAATAAAATGCCTTTTATCATGTGGAATATTATAAATGATAAACTTAAAAAAACACGTGCGGCTTGCCTAACAAATCATACCTAATGTACAAAATACAAAACGAATGTATTTTATGTATGTATTTACTCATTTCGCACAGGAAGGCAGTGGCCGGCAGCGTCGTGGCGAGTAATTTCAGTGTCTATTGGGTATTAAACAATTATTTAACAATAAAGTTAACCCAAGAATACTCAAACCCAACTAAGATTTACTTTGACAGTTTTTAATAATATTCTGTCAAGTTTGTGCTATAAGAAAGAAAACGCTTTGGCAACACATGTTCTTTCTTGCAGCAAACCAACATCTATAGTTTTACACAACTTATCTTACGCATTTATATGAATATTAAGGGTAATGGTTTTATAGATAATGTTTCCAAGCTTTCAATTAGCATTATAAGTATCTAAATCGTGTGCACCGTCAACAATGGTAACCCTGCCATAGAGTCGTGAATAGAACTCCATGCCATAGCCCGTATTCACAATACTCATACACAAAACACAAACAGGGCACGTGTAAATAATACAAGTACAAAGCAAAGTTTTCGTTGAAACGGTCTCTATGAATCCACACTTCACGGGCAGTCCTCCAAAGTTATCGCATAAAGGCGCGGATATGTTTTGTGGTATTTCTTCGATAACAAGGAAAGTTTTGCCCTTCGACAGCTTTATATTCCTTGTTTGTCCGCGGTTGAGATCCTACCATACCGAATCATAGCATTTATTAATTCACACGGATGCTTTTTTATAGATAGTCCACTGCTGGACCTCTAGGCCTCCCCTAATGAGCGCCATAGATGGCATTACCGATCATTTGGGGGTTATTGCCCATAATCCTCACGCTGGGCATGCGGGTTTTTATAGATGATGCTTTAGGTTGATTTGTATGAAGATATTTAACTTTATTAAGGATAAGTAAGTATCTTATACTGCCATATGTTCCTGAAACTAGGTACCTACGTCAAATTTAAGTTTAATAAGGCATTTGAAAATCGTTTTGCAAGCCGAACTTATAGAGTTGATTAAGATAGTTCATTATGGTTGGAGTGATAATGTGGTACGAAAATGTATGGTAAATTACTCACATCAACCGCCTATCCAGTCCATAGTTCAGCAATTTTCTCACAATACTACTAATTTATAAAAACGACCTATTCGAATGGAAGACGAATTAAAATAATCATAGCTTTATCTATTTCGGTGCCGTGTTTACGTGTCGACAAATAATATTTAATTAAACTTGAAAATGAAGCTTGAAGCCGTCAGGACTCCGTCGAATTGCGTCGGATTAATTTTGATTCATTTTGTGTAGCTTCCACCTGTTCGAGATTTAATTAAGTCGAAGTTGAGATAAGTAGCTATCTCGTTTCACATGATTCTTCTCGGCAACAGACATAATTTTAAGAGGCAAATTTTCACTTCTTTTTTATGAGCGACAGAAACTGAAACTTTGTTTAAATTTATCTTTCGCCAATCTCTGTCTATCAATAGATGAACGTTGTTGATAAATATACCTAAATTCTGTAGAAATATGCGAGAAGTTTATGATGGTAAAGCTGAATGTTTGCATACTCCAAAGGACATGCCGTTCGGCTCGAGCATAGCGTGGTCAGTTTGTGGTTCAATAGAGAAAAGCAAACATTAAACAACCGATCAAAGGTGAAAATCCAAATACTAACAAACCAAGTCCTTTGACTACCCAGTCATGAATGAAAACCAACAGGGGTACTACCTGTCTATACTCTAGCGCAAAATATTTGCCACCCCGCTATTGCGTACAGATTTTAAATTCGGTTGACATTCTGGTTGAATTATTCTTTTAATCTACTTTAGTTTATTTACCTACGTTACATGCAATGAAGTATCTCAATTAGTGGCAGAGATAGTGTGTGTTTTGTATATTATTTTTGTAAGAAAATGTGATGAAAACTAATTAAACGGTAAACTTCTAAGATACAACCGGGAGGTATTCGTTAGTGCCCTATTACTCTTTGATAAATAGAAGCAATTACACAAAATCTGAGAGCGAATTCCTCGCGAAGTGTCTCAGAGTTCATTATAATTTTACAGCTTCTGATATTCATCGACTTGAGATGTTATTTGGCCCGCGGTGCGGAGATATTTCATTTCATGTCCTCTGATTGGTTCGACAAACAATTCAGAAAATTGTTCATGGTTGCTCAATATTAGGATTGTAAAGTCCATAATGATTACTAAGTTAAGAGAATGGTAGAGGCGGCTTGTTCCAATGTGGCCTTTTGTTCTGTTAGTTTTTCTGTGATGCAAAATGTCAAACCTCATTATGGACAAACCTTGGGAATAAACAACGTACAATCTTTGGTGAAAAAGCGTCTTTATTTCCATCTTCGAGAACCAGCTTAAGCATTTGAACGGTTACCTCAATCCCTCTGCAAGTTTGAATTTAAAATATTCGAACGCTCTTTTGCGTGTGCTGAGAATTTTGTCGACTTTCCGTTCCGGACGACTAGAAACGGGATGATTATATTTTGTTCTGTTTGTTTTGTTTGAAACAAAAGAGACCTCCTGAGGCGCGCTGTTATGAAGTTACTCAAAGACAAACTCACTCAAAAGGGCACGAGAATTCTCTACCAATTATTATAACAAATTTGTTTTAACATTTTTCTTCTTGAGATGTTTCTGAAGTAATTTAGAGGGTTTAAAAAATTCTGACTACACCTGTTTCTTTTTATACACGTACATATGAATGGAACAATTTTTGTCTATCTAGCACTAGATGTGAAGCTACGTGACTTTGCCAAATGATCCCAACGACATGCCAGTAAAATCACACTTATTCCAACCCTGCAGACTCAAGCAGTCAGCTGAAAGGTGTACCTACTCTGGCCCACAAAGCCGACAAATTTTCTCGCCATTCACAGAGGGTGGCCCCCAGCCCTATTGGAAATAAGCGAATTCTGCTGGAGACGTAAGTAGGTCGCGATGTTTTATGAGAGTCCATGATGTTAGAGTCTCTTACCTGATTTGGATAAGCGAAATCGGTTGATTTCACAATAAATACGGGGTTGCTTTTATTGCTAAGAAATCAGCACAAAATTGCAAAAGCTTATTATTATGATTTTTATTATTTAAGTAGCAACAAAAGCTTTATTTCGAATCTTAATCGCTTAATTTCCTATTATTGTACTAAGCACAATAAAATACACAGATGTAGGAATTTCTATTTTAACATCTCAAGAAGTTCTACTCTATAGTTAATATTTAATGGCAGCATCATGCTTCTGGTTTTGCCCACAGTTAAACAACGGCTCAAATTTCCACATTATACAAGTAACATGACGCTCGCCGCATACAAAATGAACTGAAACCAACAAACCGAATTGCCGTACCTACGTTAGGTTAAGTGAAATTTTATGCTGCGTAAAAGTTCACAGATGGGAACAGCCTCAATGGCACGTGGCTAGTGTTTATTGTTAGAAGCAAAATTGGCGCAGTAGTATTAATTCCAAGAAATAAAATGTTATTTCGTGTATGTTAGGTATTCAGGAGGGTTTCTATTCAAGTTGTTTTTATGGTAAATATTTATATAATAAGCAAAACAACATTACTCACAAATCGTAAAGATTGTTAGAAAATAAATAGAAAGTCATTATTATCAACGTTGAGCTTTATTTGAAAGCTCTAAACAATCCTTAGCACCTCAAACATTTCAAATCTCAATATTAGATGAACACAATCAGTGATCTGGGATAATTGGTACAGGCGTCGTCAGCGTTCATTAGAGATCCGTCAGGGCTTGACAAATCTGTGCAAGATGAATCAACAGAAAAACCTCTAGTTTGAAATTCACCTAAAAGTCGAGGCGGTTGGTGTTTGAGGGTTATTGATGTGATATTCTTATGGCACATACGCGAGAGCACTCTTACTTGTAATGGAATGTTTTTATTATTTTGTAAGGCGAGACAATTTGTCAAAATACGTTTACTTCTCGCATAGAGCCTGCCGTAGCAAGTGCTACGATATTTTCATAGAATCTTAATTTACCTATAATAACCTTCGGCTTTTCTTGCATCATCATACAATTTTAAATTAGAAATAAACTCTGTCTGTCTATTGACGAATGTGGTAAGTATAGATAATTTCCTTGAGAACAATAAATAAAATATTTATTTAATTCCACACAGCATCAACTAGCCCCAAGTTAGGCTGAACTTGTGTATGGGAACTAGATTAATGATAAACTTTATACTTTATTAGCGGTTCGCCGCGGCTTCGTACAAGTATTAAACAAAATTTAGGATTCTAATGGTGAAAGAATTTTTGAAAACGGTCCAGTAGTTTCGGAGCCTATTCAATTCAAACAAACAAACAATCAAATCCTTCCTCTTTATAATATGAGTATAGACACTACATTATATAATTTTTAATCGGTAAGCTTTTTTACACCGCGTGTAAAGCCGTAGGCGTTAGTTCCTAAATCTTGTAGAACCTGCTACGACGTAGAGCCCACTACGCCGTAGCAATTGCTACGAACTCTTTACAAGTAAAAACTAAACAATGAGACAGGCTTCTTAGAACTTCAGACCGCGGGAACGTGGAAGTAGGTTCGGTCCGCGAAGTCCCGCTGGACTCCGACACAATGATGTATTAACGGCCACGGGGACACAACTTCGTACCGAAATCTTTAAAAAACTGCGCGCGACGATAGTGAACTAACAAAAGGTTGGGAATATCGTCAGTTTTCTGACTTTATTCTTTATTGGCTAGATTGATATAGAGACTACCTACTATATAGTTCATACTTTTAATAGATGAATCTATTGGAAACACAGTAATCATCACCATCTGCAGCAGTTATTACGAATTGCTTATGAAAAGAAATGGAAAATTTTCTTTCGAAAAAACCTAATTAAACAGCTTTGTTTCTAAAGTTAACTTTGAAATAACACTAAAGAGGCGAGCAAACGTGCTCTATTGTATCAACACGACAATCGCTTAAAGACACAATGGACGTGTTTTTAGGAAAATAAAAGTTCTTCAGAAACTAAGAAACTCCACGTCACGAACACACGAACGAGACGTTTCAAGCACCTCGAAGGACTGATGTAATAAAAACCATTCGAGGAAACATGAAATAATGTGTCTTCAGATTGTTTACGTAGGTTTTGTTTGGATGATGGTATTTTTAAAGGTTTATAATCAAAAAACTATAGAAAACTATGGAGCTTCTTTATTAACAAAGAAAACTACTATCAAATAATAGAAACAAACTACATACTAGTTCTTATTTACAATTTAACAATGGAGATAGCTAGAGCTCGTTTCAGACTGTTTCTAATAATCTACATGTAGCTCAACTGATCCATTCAACCAGTATTAAGCGTCCCCCAGACGCTGGCTGTATTGCCCCACTTTATGGCAGATATGCTGCGCCAGATATGAGCTTCTCCAATTGAGATGAATTTTTCATGTAATCTCAATGCAATGCGACAATACAAGTATCAGAAATTATTAATTCAGATTTTAGAATATGGTTTTAAAAGCCTTCCAAAATATGTAGTTGTGTTTTATAGAAACAACAAATATTAAGCCTGCAAAAAATGGATCTGCCTCAAAGTAACCCAAAACCAAAAGTTCAATAAAATTGCAAGCTATATTCAATTGAAAGCTGAACTAACACGGAGCGTGTTCCAGAAATCCGCTGGTGTGTTTCAGTGGCGGCACTAATAAAATGGCGGTTCGAGCCATTAACCCCGTGGCTACCCTTACACTCTTTGTTTCTATTCAAAAACAGATACATGATGCATTCCGTTGAACCTACTTACTTCCTCTAAAATTACGCCCCAGCGTACGTTAGTTGATAAGTTAGTTGATTGCAGACCTAGGTTTTATGCAATTATTTAATAGAATGTAAGACTATATAATATAATACTTTTATTTTCACTATAAAAAATTATTAACAAAATATTATAGTCATCGATTTGCATAAAGCTGTAATTTTGACAGTAGTTATACATAAGTATTTGAGAAAAATATAGAAAACTAGGTTATAACAACAAAAGTGAGTTAATGGATAGAATCAAGACGTTGTTTTTCGTTTCGGATTTGCGTAGTTCCATGTGCGAACGTTAAAGTTTGAACTTTATGCTACCACATAACGCATCGTCTGGTAAATGGAATTGTGGTATTGCTGGATATAATTTCTAACTTGGTATTTTACGCGTGGTATCAACGCAAACCTGTACCGAGATACCAATGTTGGAGTTACGGAACTATGTCAATTTTGTTGAACATTCTATTATAAGTTTTAATTCAAACGCAAAATATGAGATTTTACGTAAATTTTTGCATGTGGTTGATACAAAGTAGTCAATTTTATTTAATTTTAAGTAAATATTAAGGCATGAGCTGCCAAATGAAAAAAGTCGAGGATTATTTGGCTAAAATCTTGTTTTCTTCTAGGACGCTTTTAAATTATTCTTCGTTAGTACTAAGTACAGTATTTAGGTTTTAATTACCTACTATCTTTAGAACAACAAATATTGAAGTTAAATGTTATTCTTGTTCATTATCGCCATGTTAGCATAAACCAGATTAAACCATATTGTAACGACAAACTTAGTCTTCAGTTGTGCAGTAACAACTAGATAGCTATTACAAATCGCCCTAAGTACGCCCGGCTGGGTTGAGCGCGCTTAGCAATTAGAACTCAAGCATACAATGTTTTACAAGTATTGGTGCTTCAATGGTTGGATCACGTGGTTAGCTACAAGCATGCTTCGAGAGCTTACATGATACCCCATTACCAGTAAATATACCCTATCTCGAGTCCTGTGTGTCGTTAGCCGTTGGAAATTATTTAACCAGTTCAATTATAACTCGTACATATGTATTCTAATAATTCATTTTAAATTTTAGCTTCATATTTTTTTGCAAAGGAAACCTGAATTTGATACGCATTTTAAAAACAAACAAACCATATTTGCCTCGCATTCACAAACCATTACGAAATCCCTTTCATATCAAAATAAATCACACATTTCATCCGCATTTTATGCGACGAACCGTATATTTGTATACATACCTACGTAGCCACGTTAATATTATGTAGGTATGTAAATGTAAATGTGGAATCAACAATACTTGGCTTAGAAGCTTATCGGAGCGACAGGGTTGTGCGTCTGACAAAACATCGGTGCCGCTTGATTTGCCACTGATTCAATCTTTCAATGAGCCGTAGGTACCTATGCCTAACATTAAAATGTTGCCTGTGGTTACAATACACACAAGGGATGTACAAAAACCATTAAAGGTTTAATGATTTTAATCCGTGAATATTTGTTTACTACCATTCCCGAATCTGAAAATATACGCTATTTTTCACAAAAAAGCACCAGTTTTTGAAGAGATTTTTTTCAATAAAATCGTGTAATTTGAACAGGTACTGTAAAACCATTAGTGAAAACTTTAGAGCAATATTTACAATAATCTAAAGGTTTTCGCTATTGCAGCACGTAACCACTCAAGGTACCACTCAAACACTCAAGGTAATTTCGAAGCAATTAATAATACCCCACCAATGCAATTTTTATTTTGTGTATGTATTAAACTTTAAATTTGCCGTGTGGTGCCGGCATAGAATTTCACCACCCCAACTCTTCCCGTGGGTGTCGTAAGAGGCGACTAAGGGAAACACACCGGGGGGCGGGCAGCGCCTTCTGCAGAACAACTACACCGAACTGCGATCCCAACCCGCATGCCCATCGTGGGGATTATGGGCAATAACCCCCACATAATGATGCCATATATGGCGCTCATTAGGGGAGGCCTATGTCCAGCAGTGGACTATTATAGGCTGGTGATGATGATGATGATAATGTATGTATTAACGTCAAGGCTTCAAATCATTCCATAAGTCTACATACATCCATATTATGTATATATTCATCCGTATAAAATATATCATTATCAAATCATACCTACCTTAATAAAACTACCTTAACCTTATAAGGAAGGTAGTTTTAGGGTCCTGCCTGCCAAAGATCAAAGTTTATTCTAGAACTGAGTAAGCGAAGACATCATTATCGTTATTGACACATTTGTTTACGTGGTTATATGTATATTAAGGTTTTAGTAGGTAGTTAAGGTTAGGTTTCTATACATATTATGACAATATGTACCTCTATAGAAACCTAAAACATCACAATATTTTGAGTTTATTTTCCGTGAGGGTTCTTTAGAATTTTTTCGTCTGTAATCTCGAGTAAAGTCTCGCGTTGCCAGGTGATTAAACACGTCTATAAAAGATCGATGGACTACTCTGAAACGGTTACCTTCGCTTTTCTTTGTATTTGAGATTGAAGCGGGAGATACGCAGATACTCGAATACATGAACGAAAGGAGTGATAAGAATGCTGAATAAAATTTTTTTTTTGTTGTTTGTTCGAGTGGAAAAAACTGAATTTTTCCCAGCAGTTTGTTATCATACTTTACGGTTTGGATACTTACTGATATTGAAAAGCCGTTATTTAGAGTTTAGAAAATTCTAATTCCATTTTCTCATTTTGGAATACACGAACGCTAACGATAACAAAGTAGCTACAAGATTTTTTTTTAAATTTTCGTGATAACTACACATTTGAACCAGCAGATGTTAATTACATTACGTTATTCAAATTAACTAAACTTATTGCATTTAAATACCACTTTCAAAACAGCATAATAAACAGATCGTAATGGATATTTCCCGTAAAATCCCTGAGGACTAGTAAAAACCTATCTGGAAAATGAATTATCCGAAATGAAGTCCCTCCCTGACTTGCTCCTTGCAGAGAACTCATCGTAGACAGCTAATTCAGTTGTCCGACCTTCGTATGCTGAGAGCTAGCTCTAATCCAACTTTTATAACTAAACGAACTATAACCACGAGCACTTTGAACACTCCAAGCCTCGAAACTCGCTGGTTGATTCCGTAACGAGAGTATCATTCAATTAACTTTACACCGCATTAGACGTGCTCGAATGTCTTTATACATTGCAGAGTTTGTTTTACCAAAGCCGCGGGGCAAACAGGCGATGCGCCGAACTAAAGCGAATTTGCATGTTGACACACAAGCGTCGAGTGTACACTGTAGTGCTTCATTGAAATAACTTTCACAAATACGACAGTGCAAATATTAGTCGTATCGGGCATGCGGTACTCTGTAAGCAAGAATAAGAGACGTGACGGAATATAGCTCTATATAGCGTGCCTCTACGAATTGTTTGCAAATATCTGGGGTAAGCGTTGATCCAGGAAAATCTGATTGAACTTCGGAAAAATATGCATGGCTTCGTTAGCATAATCTGCTTTGAACTTGTGTTTTCAGTTATGAATACATTTGGCCTAGTTTCTGGTTTGAGGATGACAAATTATTGTTTTGATTCGAACTTGGGAGTTTTTCAATCAAAAAATATCGGAATTTATGTCGCGATCGCAAGAGTAAGAAGAAAAACTTCCTTTTTAGACAAATTTCAACGATAACTTAGGGAAAATAAAGGTACCAAAATGTACACCAACTGCAGTCTTGTAGACTCTTGTAGCTGCGTTTGTATGCGTCTAAACACAATTTCTGAAGAGTACGACGTGGAGGCAAACAACATTATCCACTTGCAAGATAGCTTTTACGTTGGGTATTAGTATTATAGCTGCCGGCATTCAGTATATTCTCATACTTTGTCCTGTTCCATGCAGTGTCTTTTCAAAAATAAAAAATAATTGTGTGTTTGAACAAATAACATTATTCTGTCCGTTCAAAATGGTAAATAGCCACAGTCTGTGCATGGTTTGTAATAGCGTACATTCAACAAATACAATGTTGATCCGTCTTTCAGTCAGAAACGGAATCACGAAAAATCCATAAACCAAATGTCTACGATAGTCATTTCGCTACGTTCTGAATATTTCTGATTCATTCGGCTATCGATTCCACTCGAGTAATCAAGCTCGATGTCCTTTCAATTACAACCCACCACATAATAAAGTGGGATGGTTTTAAGATTGTCCCTAGGGACCAGTAGGGTCCTTCTTCTGTGCGACAACTGCGTCCATTCAGATGATGGAATATCCGTGTACTTAGGTACCAATGGGGAATATTCCGCTCAGTTTCAGACAGAAATAGGGCAAGTTAATTTTACCTTGCCAATTTCCTCTACCGTAAGGGATGTAGTATTTTACGTAGGTAATGTATAACAGCACCGGTTGGCTAAGTGGTCGTTGAGTTTTAGGTGGAATCCGACCTTTAAATAAGGAAGACCGTTTAAGAAAAGTTGATGCGCCCTCTTTAGGAAATAACCTTTGACCTGTTACAGGGAAGGTTAAAACTCGTAAGTATTAATTTTTTACTAAGAATCCTCTTGGACCGCGAGCGTTTTATTTTATCTGTCTTTTACTAGGACGATTTAACCATGTTTTTACATTTTTTGAGATATTATTTTCTTCCGACGGAAATTTTGAGGACTTGTCATTTTTGTGCCTAAATTTTATTGACCTTTTTACTCTAGGTAGGTACTTATATCTTTGAATAAAAGCCTGCTGTATAAGTTGCTGAAATATGCCCATCTTTCCTGTCTATGATTGAGATAGCGAAGTTTTGGATTTTTTTTAAAAACATACGTAAAGGAACATACGCTCAGAACCCCGTAAAAATCATAGTTTTAATCAAAGTTATCCTACTCTAAAAGAGCATAACTCATCCCAAAGTTTAGACAATGAGTAGTCGTGTTTATCACGGAACTTGCGCAATAACGACACAAATCACAAGCATTTGTGCCGACGATTAAATTTGGGTTGCAGCAAGTCTGCTCCACAAACCTCTCAACAGTTTGATAGGCTCTTTCAAATAGCTTTTAGAGCTCAGTAAGCCATTAATTACGGTAGTAAAATGTTTTTTAAACAACACAAAAGATAATACTGAACCGAAGAAAGAGAAATTAAAATTGTGGATAATATCCCATAGCTGGTATTATTGTAAAAGATCGTAGTTAATTTTCATTCGCAATAAACATAAAAATTGTATCAAATCCAAGAAAGCCCGATTCGATTTTGCTATGCCAGTAATCGTAAAACTAAGTCGTTTTCGATTCGGAAAACTTTGTAAGGTATAAATCCGATCGTAAACCGATGTCATTATTTATAGGCAAAGCTTGGGGCGTTGTGTGTGCGCGCCTTAAAACGAGCACCTGTAATCTTTAACGGCTTTCGTCTTTGAAATTACGAGAAGACAAGAAGATTAGAATATCGGAAGTGTTCATTTAAACCTAAATTATTACATAGATACCTAATACCGTTATAGCTAGATGAGACAGGCATACTAATGACCGGTTTTCCACTCGCCCGACAGCAGCGCCATGTTATCGCGAAGCATTAAAAAACTTTATACCATAAAATCTCAGAATAGAGTTTATTATTATCAGCGTCAATATATAAGAAGAAAAATTCTAAAAGACAGCGCCGCCGTTATGGATCTTGCTCACTCGTCAGATGTTTTTAACGATGCCACACTAAGCTAAAACCACCTCCAATCGACACCTCCAGATGTATTGACTCCCCTAGCTCCAAAAGCTCTATTGATCCAAACAATCAATTTCCATAAAACACAAAAGCCCGGCGAAACCGCCAGAAGATGCTGCGTAAGACGCACGCACGTCCCACACCAATATCCAGGCATGTCGCGGAGGCGCGGATTTCATCGCGGATTTCCTTCTGCTCAGAATGTTGCAAATATCAGACCAATATCACGAGTGCTTAGCACGAGATTCTTTTTATAAAATAGGTATGCGTGAACGAAACTAGCAAAAGAAAAAAGCATCAACCGCCTCGCAGTTATACACATTTCCAAATTTAAAAAAAAAACATACTTTGATCTGAGTTAAGAGGACACATTTGCTTTTAGATGATCTGCAGCCTTATTGTCTAACTTGAAGTCCATTACCAGTGAACTTCAAACCGATTACCAGTTGTAGACCCAGTCAGAATGTTGTCGGTATTGTATAGGGTATTTTCAACTGGTCTTCGGTTTCAGCTATTTACACAATACGAAAGTGACAATCGAAGTTCAGGCTAGGTTTGAAATGCCAAACTGAAGCCGATTACGATTACCAGTTGAGTTAGACAATAGAGCCGCTGGTATTAAAAGTGGTGGCACTAATTCCGCTACTTATTTCATCCCCTTATTACACATGACAATAATATTATAAATGTTTATACGTTTAGAGGGAGGCATGGATGTCTTTTACTTCTTTACACCAAAACTAGGGATGTGGCTGAAATTTGGCATACATGTAGTTTTAGAACGGAAATATAACATAATAGGCTTTTTATTTTATAAATCAGTTCAACAGGATATAAGTAAACTTTTTAACCTTTCCATAGAAACAACGCATGCAAAGCCGCGGGCAGAATGTAATTTTACTTAAAATTTGCCACTACATACTACATATACAGCACTAACCATTATCTCCCTGCACGAAATATTTAATGCCACGAACAACCGCCATCTATTTTAATTAGGTAATGAAAAATTTATCAACAGTTTTTAATCTCAGTCTACTCTGTAGATTTTTGAACCGATAATTATTAGAAAAATAATTTATTTAGCAACTGTAAATTATATTACGTAGAAAACATATAATAATAACACGGAGTAAACCACAGAGGTTTATGATGGAGTATTATTATATTATTAGCAAGTCAGCCGAGTAACTATCTGGTAGATTTAACTAATAATAATGACTTAGGTATTTAATAAGTGTAAGTGTAAGTGTAATTATTGGGCACTAAAAGAGGTATAAAGTATGCAGACCTACATCGTGAGCAAAAGCACCCACAGCCATTTACACTGGTTTGTTCGGTATAATTATTTTTATAAAAAAAAGATCTGGTTCCTTAATTCTATCAGCAAATTGATTGACTTGACCTTTTCTCTTACATAAAAACCTAATAAATACGGGCAGTGCCAAAGGTGTAGCAAATTCTGAAGAATTCTTTGTTTCCGTAACAAGTTCGTTCGTTCCGCGGGTAGTTAGTTCGCTCCAATTGAAAGTTCTGGTCCGCAATTTCCGTCAAGCGCCATTGAAATTAAGACAGCTCTCGCGTTTTTTTTTATCTGAAGAAAAGTTGTTTTTGTCTGGCACCTGTTATAAAGTTTGTGGTAGCGCGACTGAGATTTTCCCTAGCGATAAGAATTTATCCAAGAAAATAGAGAATTTTTTACATATATTTCTATGGTATGATTGTGTTTGTTCTTGGAAAGATTAATAAACACTGAACAGTGCACAGGATAAAGACACACAAACTCTACTTAAACAAGAAACGAATTCGAGCAATCAAACAAATTAATCCTTAGAAAACTTATCGAATTATTTTAAGTTTTCCGCAACGCTGAATATGACATTTGTTACCCTCGCTGCAGATAAAAGGTAAAAATTCAAGTATTAATGACAAATTCAAGCTCATCACCTACCATTAGTGGAATGGCTCAACGTCGGATTCTTTTATCGTTAGCCTCTCGAAAAAAGTGACAAGTGCAAGAAAAACCTACACAGGAGGGTTCCAGTCTTTTTTCAGCAGGGCATTTATTCGTATTGACACATTTTCGTTTAGATGTCACTTTTGATTATTGTACGTGCTTTTGTAGAAAGATGTCGAAGAGAAAGACACATATAGCACACATAGACATAACTTAACTATATTAAAGAACTACCTAGTATGCGTAGTATTTTGTAAGCTTTTCGCATGAGTTACAAAAAGTAAAAAGTAAAAAAAAAGTCGACATCAGTAGTAGTAAAGAAAAAAAAGTAGTAGTAAAGTAGCTAACCAGTAACTTAAGTTACAGTAAAGCATTGGTTTTTTGCCACTTTGGTTTTTGGCCAAAACAGCTGTATGACCTTGTCCTCAAAATATCTGTTGGATTCCTCAGATTACTACCAAGTTAATGAGCTTACAATAAAATGGTATCTAAGTGAACCTTAAATTTTTCACTAAAATACGGAATTCTATAACGCTAAAAACCTTTCTGTTCCACAAAAAAAACAAGTTGCCCCAAAAGTATCTACCAAAATCCAGCATTAATTAATTTGTATAATAAATCGGAGACGCCTACGAACGAGTGGTGTTGTTTACACAAAGTAGATTTTTCTTTGTTCAATAAAGGATGAGATTCGCTTTAATAATGTGAAGTATCAACATGACTCATTTAGTGAGTATAACATAATACGCCTACACCAAATATACGGTAAATCTATTTTACAAGATAGGTACCTACCTCACCTGACTTACGTAGGTAATATTAAGCATATTCATTGATTGGTTAGCAGTGTATCCAAAACGAGATGCGTCCAATTAAAATTTTATACGCATTTTGTCCAATACTCCATTTGTCCAAAATGTTTTTCGACAATTTGATGAAATTTTCTTTGTAATGGCAATATGTTTGGGCAATTCATCAAACTACGATAGTTTTCATAGTAAAATATGTTTGTGGTTTACGACTTCTCTGCCAGTGCACAGTTCATGGAAATTTCAAAGTCATTCAGTGGAGGCGTGTTTATTGAAAAACGCCAAAAATATTTTTGCCTCAACCACAAATTAATACCAACCCGCATTTGTCTGATACTATCAAAAGGTTCAAAATAAAACATGAAGGAGGTAAATTAACAAAAATGTGTCAAATAATCGTCTGCCATTGACATAACGTTTCACTGCGCATTCATCGTGCATTGTACATTACAAATTCACCTAGTGACCTATGTAATAGTATGTACAGTACATAGGAAAGCTAGATAGCCTGATACCCGAGGGACACATCGCTGGCTCACTTCCAATCCTGGCTCAGCTATCAGACCGTCAGGGAGATTTCATATCGCTCGGTGTCAACCAACTTCACTGCAACTATTGCTAAACCGTTACAGTAAACTATTATTGCAATAACGTAGCACAATGCTTATTTGAAAAGAGCTGGAGTCGGCCTTTTAATCTCAAACGTTCAGAGAACTGTGTAAATTGGTCAGTAGTTGCCTCGTTAAGACTTTCACGAGCATTTTAAAAATATAAAAAAAAACCCTCCGATGGAATTCTTATTAACAAATAAATCTATTATTAAAGAAAATAAATAAGAACTAGTATTTATTTAAAAAGTAATGGTAACTACAGACTGTTGTAAACTATTTACAGGTTGAACAACTGATCCATATGCAATGCCTGCAATGAAGATAATTATGATCTAAGCAAAACTGTTTATAATAAGCAAGCCATTCAACTCATAGCTTTAATTTGCTTGTTTTTGAAATTGATGATTGTTTTTGTATTGAGAATGTTCCGGAAAAGTTCACAAGTAAAAATAGATAAGTGATGTAGGTTAATAACCCATACAGGTCGCGTAAAACTACAAAAAATAATGTGCTGAAATTTCAAGTTGGTTTTTATTTTTTGTAAACAACATCACATATTTTGTACTTTATTCCATTTTTTATAATGTCTTGTGTACACATTTGATATTATTATAAGTTACACTAGACAATTACAATCTAGCCATAAAATTGGCTAAGCGGTAGTAACTTACTTTTATAAAATAATATAACTAAGAACGTGTCCGTTGGCACTTTTCTTACGACGCTAGGGAGTCTGAGCACTTCAATAATGCAGGTTATGTAGGTTTATGTAAAAAGTTATAATTTTTTAAATTTTCACTCATGCGAAATAACCATGCGAAGCCAGAAGCGGACCGCTAGACATACATAAGCATACTGAATTACATTAATATCCATTTATTTTGATGACTATGCTGCTAATAAACTGCACTCAAATAAATCGGGAGGAAAGCGGGATGACACGATGTGACTAGAATACCTCTTACGATGAATTTCGACATGCACGTTCCGGATGCAGGATAGCCTAAACAAATCCAAAGAGTTTATACACTTCAGTGATCTTTAGGTCATTATTACTCAAGAGCTATTTCGATCCAATGCACAAGCTTGCAACAGAAGGTTAAATTGAATCCAGTATTCACTTTGACTGGACTATATTCATCCAGTAAAACTATAGCGTGCGGGAGTTTGGAGTTTGGATTTCATTGAATACTTCTCCAATTTATTTATTTGAAACAGCTACGAACAGTGACCACACTATTTTCATCGAATATACGAAAAGCTTGTTACATTTTCTGAGCATATTTCAATTAAAGTTAGTCTATCAGATAAAGGTACAGTCCTGGGGCAATTGGACCCGTTTAAAGGACGGACGGATGGTACGTCCTGCGGCTATGTTTTGACAAAGGCTTGTATGGGTATCTGCGCGCCTCCTTTTGTATCTATGTTGGATTTGTTTTAAGGTAATTTCTTTATTCTGTAATATACGTTTTCCGTTGTACCTACTTAAAATAATACGTCCTTTGTGTTACTTTAAAAGATTTAAAAAACAGGCAGTAAGCACAAAGACGCATCTTATAGCGTCTTTGTGTTTACTGAAAACGGAACTAGATAGTGCTTTTTGATTAAAATTTTTCAGCAACGTATGTGTATACAAAATCCTAGGACCTAGGTAAACAGCCACTGAAGCACTTTTAACGTACTTTACTCTGCACTCCAAAGACCCCGCATCTGCATTGAATATGTTACGGTCCATTTCGTATTTTTTGTCAAGAGATATGTAAAAATTTACGGAGAGGCAGATAGTGGTATTTACACTCGAGGGACCAATATTCACTTATAATCTGCAACGTTCGGGCCCTTTAAGGATGTGGTTCCGTGAAAAAACTTATCTTATCAAAGCAACAAATAAGAAATTTTTGTGAAAAATCTACAATGAATTCGTTAGATTCCTGGTATGATTTAAATTTAGGCATGCCTAATTAAAAGTTAATAGATAAGGATTAAAAGATCATAGAAGCTGTAATTAAAGAACATATAGAAGACCCAAAACCTCTCTCGAGAATCAGAGCTACACTCGACCACACCTCGACTGCCATTCGGTTCAGATTAACAAGATGGCCCTTAATGGGCTATCGACCGAAAACAATAACATTTCGCTTGTCGTATTTTTAATTAAATTGAAATATTCGTTCGTACTCAGACATTCATCTGAGGACAGAATTCCGAGCAACAAAGGGACCCCAGATTAAATTTCCGGCGGGGTCCACTTCTGCCCTAAAATGCTCTTTAGTACCCCATTACAAAAGGATTCGTTGTAGCTCTAGAATATTAGAATACCTCTCATTTATTTGCTCAATGAGTACTATTGTTGTCCACTTTGGAATTCCAGATGGATGTCTTCTCCACGTGATAGAGAGGGTCTACGATTGGGGACCTTCCACTTCAGTGGTCACTAGGTACCGCAGTTTTGTTTTAATTTATTTTTATAAAAGATTTTCATACGTAATATACCAACAAAGCTTCTATTAGCCACGATGCGTTTTCATCGCGGAGCTTTGAGCTGACGAAGCTGCTAATTGCGCCAATAACTTTCAGACAACATCACCTCGAACCAATTAATTTCGTGAAAAGCTGCTTGATATAATGTGACGTCATAACCATATCCAGAGCAGTTTGATAACGGCCCCGTCACGCGAGGCGCAATATCGCCGCATTAGATACGGCCTGCGAGCGGGACTTATGCTCAGCGGAAATTCAATTGGACCATTCGCAACTTTCCTGGCCCTATCTCACTGGGGCCCTATTATTGCTCAAGCAATATCCTCCTTGGAACGAGGGTGTTACACACAACAGGGTTGTTTGGGCACACTAGCGCTTCCCTAACTGCCACTAAACACTTTTAGATCTAGAGGCGAGGTCTTTTTTTATTCTAAAATGCATTGTTGGTAAACTAAAACTAAAAACGGGATTCTGCGACATTCAGAGCTTGCCGTAGCAATTACCTCATAGGAATTTCGTTGTAAACTAATAAAAAAATATAGTCATTTAAATACAAAAACTATGTACTATTAAGAATTCAAACGTTTGAGTAAAAGCTGTCAACAATCTTGAGGAAGCTAAACTGATCTATCACAATACCAATCTTAAGCGTAAAGGACGACCAGGCTGCATTGCCCATGACCATTTATTTAATCTAATTATTCGACTCGATTAAAACAGGATAATATTAATAGGGATTAGACGTAATAGTTGCGTAATCGACCTGACACTTAAATAAGTAATAATTAGGGTAAATATTTAGCCATGCAATTCGGTATTATAGGGTGATAACTTATAATGAGTTTACTTAAACCCTTTTAACTGACCATATTCAAAATAAATGGTTCCCATTTACGATAAAAATATATATTACTAAGACGAGCAAGTCGTCACCGTAAAACAAACTGAACTTGTTACAGTTTTTTTCAATGATGACTGTATTTATTGGCACAACATTTTGAATGAAAATAAAAGACAAAAAACAAGGCGGAGTTCGGTACTAAATAAAGTTGAAGACCTAATTGACAACAACTAAAACTTTCAACTCCAGTGATAAAAATGTCATTACCGCATTACATCAGGGTAATGTAATGAAATGAGCAAAGACGGGGAAGTCCCGAGTAGTATTTATAAACAAAGCGTCCGCCCCTCATTATCCTAATCCCTTTCGATGGATTCCAGTAAACTCAGATTAAGGGGAAAACTTCCATTTTTCCTTCTCAAAGCTTCTCCAGTGTTCTAAAATGTTGTTTGATCGCTGATAAGTTACGAAACATTTCTTTTTAGGCTCTTTGTATTTCGACTTGGTTCGTTGTTTTGGTATCAAACATAAACAACCCATGAACTCGTGATCTCAAATAATTTTAGAAAGCAGGATGGTTCTTTTCTTTGCAGTAATATGTGCCTGAAGTGGCGGTGAAAGCATTTTACCGCTGCTAATGAGGTGGGGGATTTTGTGAATGTATTTGGTAAATCTCTCTACTCCCTAGTTTGTTTCATACGCATGTTAGGGACGGAATACTCATGTCCATAGATATAGGCACGAGTATACATACATACCTATATGCTCGTAGATGCGAAGGCAGGTTTGGGTGTAGCTTTAAGCCTGTAGCTATACATTCACCTAAAATCTCGATTATAATGTTTTATGAGTCCTACCGCTTCTGGGCAAAGACTTCTCCTAAATCCTTCCAATAGATTATTATAATTATGTTGTAGGATTTTGCATGCAGCATTAGAAAAAAATACTTACGCCATTCAGGCGTTGTGAGTCGACGGGTGCTCTTTTTCAGATCGAAAATAGTAATACTTCTCAATAAGTCTCCACTTTTTATATACATAACTTTAGGTTCCAACTTAGAATTAGCTAAGCTGAAAACATAATAACAGAAACTTTTACCTTTATTTAATATATTTTCAAAAAGATACATTTTTAGAACTTAAATTCGAAATATTCATGACTAGACTAGCGATTAGACCCGCTCCGGCTTCGCACGGGGCAATGCTGATACTAATACTTATGTTATACATATTTGCCGTGTGGTGCCGGCATAGAATTTCACCACCCCATCTCTTCCCGTGGGTGTCGTAAGAGGCGACTAAGGGAAACACACCGGAGGGCGGGCAGCAGCGCCCTCTGCAGAACAACTCCACCGAACTGCGATCCGCAACCCGCATGCCCAGCGTGGGGATTATGGACATTAACCCCAAATGATAGTACCATTAGGGGAGGCCTATGTCCAGCTGTGGACTATTATAGGCTGTTGATCTGATCTGATGTTATACATATATAAACCTTCATCTTGAATCATTCTATTTATTAATAACTAGCGGCCCGCCCCGGCTTCGCACGGGTATTTAACAAAAATTTCAGAAATTATACACACTAAAACGATGGGTTTCACAGTTTTCATACGGATCTTTACCTTTTTTTAACAGCATTGGGGTTTTTGACATTGACTCGACATTCCAAAACTGACACTGGCCGTAGAGAAAAAACCAGCAACGTGCGCTATACAACCTCTTTTTCTATTCTAACGCGCCATAATAGAAAAAGAGGTTGAATATACAGCCCACGGTTCAATTATTGAATTTTTCATGCAGATCCCTAACTTTTTTGAAAATATTATGTACTAGCGGCCCGCCCCGGCTTCGCACGGGTATTAAACAAAAATTTCAGAAATTATACACACTAACACGATGGGCTTCACAGTTTTCATACGGATCCCTTACTTTTTTTAACAGCATTGGGATTTTTGACATTGACTCGACACTCCATAACTGACACTGGCCGTAGAGAAAAAGCAAGCACCGTGCGCTAATACAACCTCTTTTTCTATTCTGACGCGCCATAATAGAAAAAGAGGTTGAATATACAGCCCACGGTTCAATTATTGAATTTTTCATGCGGATCCCTAACTTTTTTGAAAATATTATATAGCCTATGTTCATCACGGAAAATTAAGGATTCTAATGGTGAAAGAATTTTTTAACTCGGTCCAGTTGTTTCGGAGCCTATTCAATTCAAACAAACAAACAAACAAACATACAAACAAACAAACAATCAAATCTTTCCTCTTTATAATATTAGTATAGATATGCCTATGTTCATCACGGAAAATTAAGGATTCTAATGGTGAAAGAATTTTTTAACTCGGTCCAGTAGTTTCGGAGCCTATTCAATTCAAACAAACAAACAAACATACAAACAATCAAATCTTTCCTCTTTATAATATTAGTATAGAAAACCGCATTAAAATACGTATTCGTCTATATCGCGTGTCCCAACTAGACTTCATCAAAATCGGTTCAGTAATTTAGGCATGAAAGACGGACAGAAACAGACTGAATTACTTTAATATTTATTATATAAGTATAAGGATAACTGCTATGTAGCCAAATATGTAGCTCAACTTGTGATTTATCGTTAAAGATAGGTAACATGTTGATCTAGGTTTTTGCTAGACAGTTTTTGATAAAGCTTTCGACGTTATAAAATCTTTGTACGCACATAAAAACCAACACCTTGTAATAAAATCGAATGTCAGTACAAAATCATCGGAATAACAGTAAACATACTGTTAAAGCACTTAAACGGTTCGCGTGGAGTTCCCGTCATCAAGTCAGTGCCGGTTTACTGAAAACTAATGCAATAAAAGAGAAAAGCCAATCCGTGGGATTTCGGATAAAGTTACGTGAGGTTGCCGCGAAAGTTGAATGGTTGCTAATTTTTATCAAACTCACCCAGTGAGAATACGTTTTGAAATTATAGAAAGTTGTTTGTATAGACATTTGGTTTTGGCTGAAACTAGTTGTCCAGAAACGAGTTAAGTAAGCCAACATTATAAAAATAGTTACGGGAAGTTATCTAGATTCTAGCTCTCAAGTTTTGGAACTCTAGGATCTTTTGTGAATATAGAAGGTCCATCGATGTTTTAGCTATTTGTCAAAAAAAAAATAAATCGCATGAACGTGTATAGTATACGATGCTTATATGATTTCCACGTCACAACGTATATGCATACATAGTTGCTCATCTTAACAATGCTTTCCGAAATCTTTGAATTTGAATCGTAGAGCCCTGAATCTCACATCAATAAAAATAAATTTGAAGTATATTTACAATATCTTTTATATTATCAAAGAAATATAAAATCTTTGATGTTATTATAGAATATCGCATAGTAAATATGATGTGATCAATACATTCCATTGTGCGTCATGGGCAAAGAAAGTGTTGGATAGAAAAAGAGTTGTTATTTTGAACAGCCACATAGAATGTGGGTTCGTTTGTGGGTTGCCGATTAGTTCGACCCGCGACCTTGCCCTAATGTTATTCAACTACAATTTGTGAGGGTATTATCTATTCCGCTAGTTCGTTTGGGGAATCTGCTAATCTCGGGTATACAGATATACATATACGGCGCGTTAATGGGGCTATATAATTATTAGCTGGGATTAGTCATTACCCAAAAGGAGTAATTTGTATGCGAAGACAATAGATATTGAAATTGCATGTACTTTGTTCGACGAGATCTGTGGCACAATGGGCTCATATTGCGACACTGAAAGTTGCGGGTTCTTTACTACCTCGGGACAACGGTATGATCTGTAGATATTTTTTCCAGGTTTTCTGGTTGTTTTCCTGCACCGTCATGAATAGAAACCTAGCGCTTTGCATCAATCCTACACTCACGAATAAATACAATCAACCAGCCGCTGATATAAAATGTACCTGAAATGTTCTCAATAAGCCTGGATTATCTTGGATACGAGAAAAACAAACAAGTACGGTATTCACATCCTAGAAAAATATATAGCTTTTTTTAAAGGCTTGTTGCAAAACCGAATATAAAAGATCACAGAGCCGAGCCGATCCAGCGGTAATGAAAAGTAACTGCAGTCCTCTAAACAGACTTTTTACGATCTCTGTATCCGGAACATATCGAGATGCAAAATGAAAATTTAGATCTCGCTGAAGATTATTCAATAGCATCATAAGGTCTATCATCTGTCTGGATACTTTACTCGCTATCATGAAGCTTGCAAGAAAATGAAATGAACATAGGGAAAAAAGAGTTTGCTTTATAGCCACCAATTTGATTCTGATTATCAGAAATTCTTAAAACGAAACTCAAAACACCTATGTTAGACGATTATTCAGAAATAGATAAAAGACATTAACCGCCTATTCCCAAAGTGCAATCTCCATTCAAATGCAATGTGATTTGGAAGGCGTCCATAGCGAAACAGCGGCCGGGGCTAGCACCATTACGGCGAAACCAGCCCAACCTGATCCTTATAGTCCCCAAATACGTTTAGAACGATGCCTCTTTTAACCTATACGGGGTCTAGCTGGCTTGGGCACGTTATACCAAACAATGATGAGCCAACTCGCTGTAACGGAGCTGGATGTTACGGGGGAACTAGGTCTCGTACTATCGAGAAATATAAATTTTTGCAGTCTCTAAGTTTCTAAAATCTGATGCATAATAAAGTGCCCATTTAAAAGACTCCCTGTATATTCTCTATTTATCCATCACAACATTAGAATACATAGTTTATATTAGAATCATAGTTCATGAATGAAGAGTCAACCATGAAGTCGGGACGAATAGGGTCAATGCCTATTTTCAAAATAATATTCCATTGTGAAAAAGCCACGCAGAAGTGGTTATTGTTCAGGAAGTCAATAGAAATACCAATAGGTTCCTTTATTGAGTCAATAAATAAATTGAGAATAAGTAAGCAGACTGTACCAATTAGGAGAGAGCCGGGAGAGATAAGGTATTATAATATGCCGCATTTTCGTTGGAGTTGATCTTATTAATGAACACGGTATCTTGGTAATAACATTGAATTATACGATAAATAATGCTGAGCCTACATTATAAAGTACGGCCTTGAATATTGTGTATTTTCGATATTTCGTAAATCTAGATATGTACCTATACATATATATTTATTAATTTGTAAAATAAAAATTCAAACATTTTAAAGGTGAGCGCGGTCAAAGACAAATGCTAAAAATCTAAATTTACAAAAAACGCTAATAAATTTAAAAAAATCACTTAAAACGCCATTGAAGATCGGCCCTGTGAGGTTGTTGCCTAATAATAATTAACCTTTCTTAGCTTATAATAAGTTTTTTTAATCTCTGATGAGCTAAATATCAGCATTTTGAAGTAAATAAATAAACTTACCGAATTAACAGCGGCCATAGCGACTCCGCGTCGCCAAACGCAGTGCTACCCGAACATTCTGGAAAAAGAGAAGATAAATCAATGATAGAACAGAATGGCGCTGTAAAAATGTTCAGAACATGTCCATTCAGCGTAAATACGAGAGAGGACGTAAATGTCAATCGTAAAATTAACCCAAGAGACAATTATTTATGTTCCACTAGTTTATGCCCGCGGATTTGCACGTGTTGTTTCTATAGAAACGATTAAGGTTATTTCTTCAAGCGAACTAATTTATGGGATAAATTATCATGCTCATGTTTAATTTTTAGTCCTATGACTATACAAATATGAGTATACAAATATTCAGCTCCGATTGCCCCGTAAAGAAGCTTAGACCCTCTGCTTGTGTCCAATTATCCAAGGCATTTTATTGACTTGACTGAATCATGCTCTGTTTTACAAACGGATGAACCAATTTAAACGATTTTTAATAAAAGCTGTGCCGGCGTGCCCTATAGACGTGTTATACTTGTACATTGGACTTATTTGAATAACTAGAGGAAGTATTAGGTATATGTGTAAAGCAATTGCTTCTTCTGCGGGAGTCGATGAGGTAAAATATTTTTTGTTTCATAAAAAAGTACCTGACACATAGGTATATCTCATTGTAAAAACAAGTTATGCTAACAATAACTAGTGATAGTGGTGGACTACTTAATACCAAAAGATTTCACAATAATTACGAGTGGTTATTGTACAAAACTCACAAAATTGATAGATAAAACTTTCATAAGGTTGTTAAAACTGATTTATCGACACTTTCCTGTTTCATCATCATCCTCATCACCTCGCCAACGAGGCGAGTTTAATAAGAGTTTTTAATTAATTAGAGACTTGTTAACGTTACGTAATTTTTATGACATTGATGAATTTATTAATTTAAAGCCATTACATAATTGCATGCTATAGAATATTTAAACATGAGCTCATAAATAAAACTTTTGAAACTATCATGGTTATTAACACTAAAGGGCAACGTTCGTAACAAAAGACAAAGAAAGAGGGTAGATCGGTATATCTGCCAATAAAATCTAACTCGCAGTGACCTTCAGTTGTTCCGTGATCATGGCGCATGAAACTGTGCCGAAATATTGGAAAACTCAAAACTCTAATCATGGTAAATATCCCGTTATGACTTTAATGAGCTCATAAATCATATCACCTTTTACACCATGTTCTAAGCAATAAAAATATCATTTCATTTACTTTCACTAATGCTTAGGTAGCTGCTTCACTAAGCACATGAATAGCACCAACGGCTCACTAAGTACACTCAGCTACGCAGTTAGTCTAAATCTAAAAGCAATATCGTAAATGCGGGTCGGCCTTGTTGACATTTTGCTTATGCTCTGACTCAACTCAATGCAGTCTCATGGCTAGACCCAACAGCCGAACGACGACGCCCCTTAGATTAGGAGCCATTATTGTTTATTTGCATGAGTTTAGTAGTAGTAGTAGCCATTGTTGAGGCAGAATATTACTTAAAAATTTTATACCTACTGATTAGGAGGTTACCCTAAAAAGTTAAATATTGGCCATAATCACCACGCTTGGGTTACTACAGGTGTCCAAAAGTCCTGTAAGGTCTAACTAAGGGAAATATAGCACTTTGATTTTGATTTTTTATAGCCGATTTCAGATGAGATGATGATGCGTCTGTTTTGCAGATTTGTCGTTTTTGTAGAAGAAAAAAAACATTGAGTATGTGCATCGAATCTACTTCCTAGCACTCATTTTGCTGAGTTTCTACTACATGTTAATATTTATCAAACCAACTCCTCGACTATGCTTTTACATGATGGCAACCCACGAGGTGCAAGCCAATGTATACCTAAACACCGAAGCATTAGTAATGAATTCCGGCACACGAGACTTGATCGAGATATGTCTTGAATAGAACAGTCGTCCAGAGTCAGTGGGGCAAACGTCCAAGTCCATTAATAAAATTGAATCAGACGGACATTCCGAAGCACAATATATGCACGTGCGGGAATTAATAAGAGGATCGAGGAACGACTGTGGTGGCAAGGACTACTCTTGCATAAAGCACTATAGATAATCAATGCCTAGAGTCTACTGTGGGCCTAAGGCATTGACAAAGCTGGTCGTAGCAATGGAAAAATAGTCAAAACCATTTCTATTTTTGGCTCTGTTAGCTATAGAGCTTTTGCGATTAGTTCCTATAGGTACGTAGCTATATAGATGATATCAAATTAAATAAAACAATTATAATTGAGTACTTACTTACGTAACAAACACCAGAACGAAATGGTAGTTACTTTATATTACCACTGATATACACCGCATGTTGTCACAAGACTTTAGAACAACAAAGGGAAAAGAAAACTTAAAAGAATGAATAACAAGCTTGGTGCGAGAGCTGTTAGCAGTGTAAAGAGTCCTGGCAATGGTTGTGTAGTTTTAATTAAGAGAGACACTCCGTTTACGACACTTTTAGTGGCCTGCGGTGCATCCTGTGGTCTAGATGCAGACTTAACTGTTTGTGGACCGCATGAGCAGTAACGATTTCTAGAGTGTCATTATGGGAAATACCTATTTTAGATCTCTTAGTTCACAAATAGAATCAAATAGATATTTAAATCACACAGATAGAAATTACGTAGATAATTCCGGTTAATATTTACCTATTGGGTATACCTTCTTGACAAAAAATAGGTAAAGCAACTTAACTTGCATAGTACCAAAGCTGTTGTGATTATTGACCCTTAATTTTTTTATATAATCCTAGTTATATGGAACACACGTACGAAAAGCTTCCGTTCCAGTATGCAGAGCATACAAATACCGTATGTAATTCCCCCAAAAACTGCGCCTGCTGTTTACCAAACACAAAGGCCGTACAGTAAATAAAATGCGAAGTTCAGTCACGTTTAGTGGGGCGCCAGCGAATAGTTATTTTATGCCTAAAGTTAGGACAGTATGAAATGAAGACGCCCGAAACTATTGTAAAACGTGAAGCTTAAAGTTTGGACGAGTAACCGGAATTGCGGTCGAAACATTCGAACTGTTCGCTTCAAAGCTTTTATGAGGCGAGTACGTTCGCTTCGGAATCTAATCGCGATTTTATGAACGCTATATCAGATGCTTGCCATCATTGTATAAGGATGAAAACCGGTGCAGGTTAATAGCAAACCACATTTTTAACAAATGTAAGATATATGAGAGTAATATGTACATATTTTCAGTTTAGAGAGTTCATTGAATTACCTATGTTATTTCCTATTTGATTTGTACAGCAGAGATATCTTTCTGTTTTTTTTTACGTTTTTACCCGATGTCAAAGAAAAGCATTTTCTTTTATAAATTGTACCATAATTATGATGTTTTATCGGCACGGTAGATGAACAATGAGTGACGGCGCAGGGCGGGGGTTAAAATTCATTTATTATCATTTTGTAAGCCACTGCCAAGACCTGGACGATATGATTGATGTTACGTCGTGGGCTCGGCTTACGAGTTACGATATTATTTGGGCTGCATGCGTAATGTTCTAAGAATAGATAGATGATTAGTGACTTAAATGAATCGTTGAGATGTGGATTTGTATATGAATTAAAATAATTTCATCGCATTCGTCGGAGTTTTGGAAAACAACTTTAGGTAATTATGCCGCAGTCAAGAAATATAAAAAACACGCCTTGAAATTTCTTTCTATAATTATGAACTACGACTATAGTCCTCAAGAAAAGACTGCTTTGCCAGCATTTTTCCTTATCATCCTGGGAGAAAGTATGCGTAATTACACGGAAAATTTTCATTTATTACAAAAAAATAAAGACACAGCTTAGCTGTTTAAGCGTCGTCATTTTTATCACTTTGCATGAAAACTTTAATAAAGTAGCGTCACTACGCCCCGGCAGGTAAGCAAGTTATTACATTTTTATGCACGGCCCGCTTTTAATTTTGTCTTGTACCTTCTACTGACATACACAACACGGGAAGATTTACAAGAAAAATATGACAAGTAGCTAAATAAAACCAGGACTTTCCTTAAAATATACGTTTGGTATAATTAAAACATATTCTGTTAGCTTTTAAGATGGGTAGATAAAATATACACACAAAGGCTTGTCCTCTAATTCTTATAAAAAGAACCGAATTGTACCTTCAATTTAGTATCAGAATAGGTATTGCCAAACGAAACAGACCCACAAGTGCAACAGAACAAAAA
This sequence comes from Eupithecia pulchellata, assembly GCA_963931895.1. Classification (NCBI taxonomy): domain Eukaryota; kingdom Metazoa; phylum Arthropoda; class Insecta; order Lepidoptera; family Geometridae; genus Eupithecia; species Eupithecia pulchellata. The sequence goes on along the minus strand of OZ007537.1, from coordinate 7,984,835 downwards.
CCAGGGGCCATTATAAAATTGAGTTAGCGATCATATTGGATGACAATGGCTTTTCAGCGCGGAGCGGACACAAAGCAAAGTAATCCCTGAACTTTGTCGAGCACTTGGCCAAGTGGGAAACATGTCCAGTATCTGTGTAGTGGCTTTTAGTATTTTTCTGTTTGATTTTAGATTATTTGTTTCAAAAAAAGTGTTGTCGTGCTACAATAGAACTTCGTGAACTGGTGCTCACTCCACTTTATCCCTCTCGAATTTTTAAAGGATGTTTTATCTCTTACTAAAGTGTTTCCAACTACCAAAAACATTGAAATTGAAAACATATTTGCCAAATGTGGCTTATATTACATATGGCAATAATGATACTAAAATGATCTGGTTTATTTCCGATTTCACAATATAGTTTTTGATGTTTTGTTGATACAACGAGCAAAGTCACAAAATCTGCAGATATCTATGGACCTGAACAACTTCATTTAAATGTGAACAATCGCGTGTGCAAATCGGACGTTCCGCTGTTTTACATAGAAATTGAAACACAGCGTAAAAAGTTGAAAGCGTGCATTTTTTGTCGTAAAAATATTAAAAGATTAGGTTTATGAATTACATACCATAACTAGATTTAATTTAGCTTTTTATGGATCAGTTGAATTACCTGTAGATTATTTGCATTGGCATTAGGTAAATTGTTTCAATTGTAAATAGTTCTCATTTGATTATTTGGTTGTAATTTTTTTTGTCAATAAAGCTTTAAGCCAGCATTCATGGTTAAACTTTTATTTAAAATAAAATGAATAAATTGTGTCAATGATTGTGAGATTCACAGGGATATAAAGAACACCGTAAAGGTGATATGGATGAAATAGCAGGTCCTACGAACAACATAACGATCTCCGGCTGCCCTATAAACTTAAAGAGAAATGTACAAAACCTAAGACGCTGTGTTGTAGATGCCTGAATGCTGCTATGAAAGGGCACTAAAAGAGAATATATACCCTGGAAAGTAAATATTAAGACTATCATTAATTAATTGCGATTTTCAGAAATTAAGGTTTTTGACAGTTTGACGTTTCACCACCAACTATTTCTATTAAATAAACAAGTACGACAAGTGCGAGTGTAACTCGCGCGCCGAGGGTTTTTAACTTTTGTCGTTTAGGTAGGTACGTATATTGACGACCTGTTAGCGCGGTGGGCTTACAACGCAGGAGGTTGCGGTTTGATTCCCGCCTCGGGACTAATATTTGTAAGATCTGCAGATTATTTGTTCGAGTGTTCTAGTCCTTTTCTACGTACACAAAAATAAATCATCTAATGTGATACTTATATATACTTTATTAAGTATAACAGATATCGTAGTAGTACGAATTACACAAGCTTGCTTAGCTTGTCGCTAAATGATGTTGTGTGGATTATCCAGGATACATTACTCTTCTCATATTTTTTTGGAGCACGGTGGAATTCATGAATTCAATAATCTTATTATCTAAATATTCTTCGAGCGCAGTGGAATACATTGGGTATGGACTTTAAAATTTTGAGAACAACGGTTTCGTGGCGCTGTGGAACCCTACTATTACAGTTACTACAGAGATTAGTGGGTAGGTAAGTGGGTTGGTACCTACAATTATTTTTTCGACTTTTTTCTACGTATTTCACTAAGTATGAAACTTAGACGATTTTTAAAACCTGTTTTGAATTGTCGAAATCCATACCTTTGATTTGATATTGCTCTCAATGAAATAGCCCCCATTGTATGAAAATTCGTTTTTTGACCATATTTCAAAAAGTATTGTTTTTACAGACTTCTCTATATTTTTCCTGTAAAATATAGACCTATATCTACAAACGCTTAGTACATTTTATATAGATCACTCTGCTATCTTCAGAGATAGAGGGGGGTCGGGGGGAACGGTCAAATTTTCGACCTTTTTCAAAATATTTCGAAAAGTATAAAACCTATCGAAATTTCAAAAACTGCATTAAAATGTACAAACTAATACCTTTCATTTGATACCCAACTCGGTGGGGTAGTCACCCCTTTAGAAATTTTTCCCGCCCTTTTTTGACCATATTTCAAAAAGTATTATTTTTACAGATTTCTCTATATTTTTCCTGTAAAATATAGATCAATACCTACAAAAACTTGGTACATATCAAATCGATCGTTCTGCAATCTTCGGAGATAGAGGGGGGGTACCGGTCAATTTTTCGACCTATTTCAAAATATATCAAAAAGTATAAAATCTATCGAAATTTCAAAAACTGCATTGGAATGTACGAACCAATACCTTTCATTTGATACCCAACTCGGGGGGGTAGTCACCCCTTTAGAAATTTTTCCCGCCCTTTTTTGACCATATTTCAAAAAGTATTATTTTTACAGACTTCTCTATATTTTTCCTATAAAATATAGATCAATACCTACAAACACTTGGTACATATCACGTCGATCGCTCTGCAATCTTCGGAGATAGGGGGGGGGGAACGGTCATTTTTTTGACCATTTTCAAAATATTTTAAAAAGTATGAAATCTACCGAAATTTCAAAAACTATTTTGAAATCTACAAACAAGTACCTTTCATTTGATACCACTTTCGACTTTTTACGTTCCATTTAAAATTTCGATTTCAAAATTTGTATGGAAAATCTTCATTTTGATTTTTCATTTATTTTAATTTATTTTTCTATAAATATGTGCGGGCGCACAAAATGTATTATTATTTCAAATTTCAAGTCAATAGCTGCAGTAGTTTCTGAGATATTAAGGATTCAAAACACAAAACAGACCCAAAGCGATTTCATAAGGGTTTTGCAACCGAGATGGCAAAACCCTAAAAATAACACTGGACAATCCCATTAGCATCGTAGTCCCAAGTTAAGCCGAGCTTGTGTTATGGATACTAGATGACTGATATTCTAAATAGAATGCATTACGTTGATAGATTAATTTTTATTATATCTCTCATATCTCTATGACGACGATGTACGACCAGAACAACCGAAACAAATATCTGCAGACTGCAAAAAATTAGTCCCAAGACGGGAATCGTACTCGCAACCTAATGCGTTCGCAGGCGGACCTTCCATCCCGCAACAGAGGTCGTCCCAACGTGTAAGTTTGTTCATAGATCTTTCTTCAAACGAGCAATATAAAAATTGTGGAGGTCAGCGTCAATGGCAGTCGGCTGCCATGTTTACTCACAATAAAACACTCGTTTACGATGAACAGTGAACTTTACCACGAGGTTATTATGACCCTGTTTAGTCCTCATCCTTCGCTAATATACCTTACTAGAGTCTCACAGAGGCATCTTACAGCCATGGCTTTTAAAGTTTGAAATCAAATAAATAGCTAAGGCTCGTTTTATCTGTTGGTGAGGGTTACCGCTTTCGAATAACCTAAAGCGATAAAAAAAGGAAAAAAAACATCGAAAAAATAATTACAATAAAGTATATTTATAAAATTAAATATAGATCTTTTGATGTTTTCTAGCCGAATGAATTTATTCGTGCGTATAACCTAGTTCTTCAATCAAAAGTATTCACGAAACCATTTTGGAGAATAGAAAATACGGGAAACATTTCGACGAAAACTTAATGTAACGAGAAAGCACAAAGGGTGAAACCCACATTCAAAACCTTTTTCCCATCACTTAGTTGAATATTGAAAGGTTAATCCCGTTTCATCCGGATCAATGTTTGTTTACCCAAATAGTCATATTTTATTTTGTTTAAAATGCGAACTATTTTACGCAAACAAACGGGTTCGTGGCTTAGGCCCCCAGTGGTGGACGCACCTGTGGTCGACGCCCCCGGTCAGTTTATTTTAATCCGAACCATGTGTTAGCAACGGAAAAAAAGAAGACGCCTTTCTGTGAATGTGAAGCGTTTGAGCTGTCACTTGTCAACGTCAAGCGCCTGCGGCCAAGAAGAGGAAGCAAAAGAAAATACGCGCGAAAAGGAGTGACGTCAGTCAGACGAGCGAGAGGGATACAACATGGTGTTTTGTTTATTAGTGGATGTTTATAGTGTGAAAAACGCAAATAGAATGTAATAAACTTGGGTACCAATGTTATTGTTATGTAAAAACCAACTCTTTCAATAAAGTTACCATTTACTTTTGTATTTCGGATTGATTTTTCTAATAAATCAGAAGTGGGATAGATCCACGCCAAGTGAAGATTCGGTAATGTATTCATATTTTATTATGATACCTGTTGATCAAGGATTCTCCCTCAAAGTGTACCTACCTAGTTACCTACAACCTGGTCGGTAACTGTTCATTAAGAAATAGTAGTGAAATACCACATCGCACTTCCGTATAAAAATAACCTGCGGTCAATTTTGTCGATTTCCTTGATAAGTAACACATTATATACATTTAATGCAAGTAGGTACCTACCTACTATGTACTGATTGCATACCAAATTATAGAAAAATCTCAGAACACATATATACACATAACCTAGAGTTATGTTGAGTGTGAACATACCTATCAAGAAAAGGTGCCTTTTCATGTCACAACCTAATAGCAGATAGCAGGATGAAATGCCAGACAAGGAATCTGTAACTACTCATGCTATACCTTATCTCTTGTCCCCTATAATATTTCTAAGAAGACACAACATTGAAACTTAAAATTAATCCGCTTACTTACCAATATTTTCTATAAACCTATTTCTAGGATGTGTACTTATTGATATTTATCATACTACTGATAAGATCAGGTAACGATAACAAGTTTAAGTTGTTTTTTTAGTTATGATAAAAGTTTAAGAAAAGGCTTGGATAAAATATCTATTACCTACATTATTCTCTCAAAATTTTATCCCAACCTTATTCTCAAAATATTTACAAGCATTTTTTTAGCTATTCTGCCACTCTGAGCAGAAATTGCAAGATCAAATTATGTTGTATTAATAAAAATAGTTTTTATTTTGAGAAAATCATCAACAGTAAGCCGAACAAGCAGAGTGATTCTTCTTAATTTGAATATGTTAAATGAAAAGAACTGTGGTTGAACGATGAATATCAAAATAAGTTTTAAGTTATTTCAAAGATCATGAATTACAAAACTATGAAATTATACCTACATAAAGGAACTTGTGCTTTCAAAAATCAACTAATTACAATTTAAACTTCACATACATTATTATGTCTGTGCTCATTGAAAACTATTAGCCCCACGGTTGATGCTAACTTGAAAGGAATTACCATCTTTACTGTGTTTACTGTGTTACCTAGACAACAAACATTAAAAAAAAAAAATTATGACAAAAACATTAGTTAGAGATATAAAAGCTAAATGATTTCTGTCTATATTTTTATTTGCATTCATGGTAGCATCGCAAACACCAGAGGGGTATAATTATATTGTAGAAACACCTACCTACTTTATTCCAAAAACTGAATTTATGGGCATTACAAAAGTACCTACTTAAAATTAATTTTGTTTAATTCTAATTCAAATAAATTACAATGATCTAACTAAATAAAAAAACTAGTATTTACAATTGAAACAATTGAGCTAACTGCAGACTGTTGCGAACAAACTACAGGTAGCTCAACTGATCCATATCAATAATTAATAATCCATATTACCTCTAATAATTCTAATTCTAAGGGAATTGAGATCTTCTCTGACATCTTACATGGGAGTATTTGTGCATTATCACCATGCGTTAACAAACCTAACACAACCAGTCCAACTCCGTGAAGTACCGGAGCAGGACCTTCGGTGATTAATATTTTGTTTATCCAAAAAAAAAAAGACTTATACAAATACCTCTTTATATCTCTTGTTTTATCTATGATAAAAAGAAAAGGTATCTTTTACATAGGTACTCTATATCACATACTGAAACTATAATTTTAACCCCTTTTGTGCACATAAATATCAGACTATTAATGTTATCATAAATAAATATATAATGCTGTCCTATCCACACAATGATAATAATAAAGAATATTCATAATGTTTGGATACTTTATAGTTTTCATGTTCATAGTACAACTGTACTAGTAAATCTTATTCAACAAAAATAAAGAGAATTGTTTGAAATATCATGTCATTCGTTCACTAGTTCAGTAGTGCATACTTTATTCCTTTCATTCACAACTACGTTATGTTAGACGGAATTCCCAAGAAATAAATAAATAAATAATAAATAAATATTGTTGGACAATCCACACAGCATCATCTAGCCCCAAGCTAAGTAGAGAAAGGATTAAGAAAGAACAGAGATACCGCCATATTGACAACACGGTCTGTTTACGTAAATATGCATTTATCATTTTTTTTTTGCTAAGCAAGGTAATACGTACATAATGAGCTGTCAATAAGTACGATGTTGGATTATGTACAGGTATGTATTCATTTAAATGCGAATGAACTCCGCAGCTCTTTACAAATATAAAAGAAAAGAAACAAAATAAAATAGAACGGTTAATAATATATGTATATTTTAAATTATCTGTGGTACAGCCCCGTTTTTTTAATGAAAATATTTTTAATCACCCAGAGGTTGCCTGTAAGAGATCGCTTCTAAGCGATAAGGCCTCCCATGGTACTTTTCTCATGTAATGTCTTGTTTTATGTTCCTTTTCTGGTATACTATTAATCATTTTTGTATTGTACTGTATTTGTATTTCACTAAAAGGATTCATACTATAATAATTTTGAAGATATAAACGAAATCAATAACTTAGTATGACAACTTAGTTATACACTAGTTTGTTTCATTAGTAAAAGTGAGGTACTGACATGATAATTTTATTAAATATAAAATAAAAGCTAGCATTTAAATAAGATATTAATACAAGACCAAAAAGGTAGAAATAAGAAAATTTTGAAGCAAAATGTATGAGTCTAAGTAACTGATCCACACTTCATGTTTACAAATTTAGATTGGCAAACGTAATAATAGTTTAAACTACTTAAACTTGGTTAATATACTCAATAAGCACATGAGTAAAGTAAAAGTATATAATATTGCTTGGTTATCTATGTATATATTGCACATGATGGTACAAAATTATGACCAAACTTTAAAATTTATTCGCTATGGACATGCAATATTTTGTTTATCTACAAAAATTTTAAGTAACTTACATCAGCTCAACATGTAAAAAAAAAAACAAAATATTTATTTTAATGAAAATAGAATAGTTACATTTTATTAACTTTCTTGTGTTTCGTCAAATAATACAAATATTAAATAGGCATGTAGTAATTATACTCTACTCTAAACTTTAACTAAAAAAAAAAAAGATAATCTTATACCTAAATATCCAACAATAATAAAAATACTATACTTATACACTGTATGAAGCGGTTCTAAGAGCAATTGAAAATATCTCACACAAAAGTATCACTATCACATAAAAAAATATTTGCTAATGTATAAATAATATGAATATAAATAATATAAGTACACAAATACTGCTATAATTAAACACTGCATAATATTTAGTTTTGTGGTCGTAATATTTAAACAGGAAAGAGTTTTATTTGGATTGAATAGGGTCCGAAATTACTAAACCGATTTGAAAAGTTATTTCAACATTAGAATCCTACCTATTTTATTATTACAATCTATGATAAACATAGGCGATAGATTTATTTCAAAAACCAAGTTAAGTATGAAAACTCCAATAATGGAACGTGAATAACATCATGAGGAATGCTATAATTTTATAGAGGACATAAATATCCACAGTAAAATAAAACTCCACGATACCATTATGTCTAACTATTCTATTTGTGTCACAAAATAACCATAATTTTACTAAAAATAAACTATAGTAACGCTAACTAGACAGCTATGATATGCGAATTCGCTTTAAATTCCGAAAATATCGTAAACTTTCTTTATAATTTACTCCATCTAGTTACCCCGATGAAAAAGGAAGGCTACAAATGTATGTAAGCTAAAAAAAGAAAATAAAAAAACAAATTCAATTTCCAATAATATATATATTCTGAAATGTTTCAAAAAAAAAGCCTTTGCTAAGCTGCAAGTTATTTATAAAGTGAAGAGTCCAAAAAAAAAAAAGATTGAGAACTATGGGAAAAGTACTTATTGCATAGGTACAGTATAAAAGTGTACTGAGTATGGACGGCTTACTATCAAGATCAACCCAAGACCTTTTTATGAGTACTATTGTTATAATTTTTAAAATAACTTCAAACAAACCTTATACAACATTAAAACATGCAACCCAAACTAACGTCGCTGATAAGTATAATTTATCATCTAATGTATACTGCATTTCTCAAGTCAATGATATCATAATCATCACATCACCAACCTATAACAACCTTGTTATATTATATAACATGATATAATAATGCCAAAATGAGATCAATATTAACCAAATAATTGGTAGATAACGGTTGCTATTCTGGAGTAATACAGCTTTTCTATTGAATGTTGGCCTAATTTCGAGAACACCAGTAAGCTGTTTATAGACTTCCTAATCTTATACTTCAGCGGTAAACAAACAATAGATTTTAAAAAATAAATACATTCTAAAAGGTAGTTTCTATTTAAAATTGTCTATAAACAAAGTAGGTCGTTAAAATAGTTTGTAGTTGAAATGTAACACGAAAAAAACTAAAACAAACTAAAACTACATATTAAGAAATTTAATAATAACGAAACAAAATAAAAGATTTATAGTTTTGCACAATATTTTATTTTGCATAATATTCATTTATGTATGAACTAGAGGTTTGACTATGTCATCACATTGCTCAATGCCCGTCGTAGTTAATATAAATTTCTTGTGCTATTACTAAAACACAAGAATTGTCCTCACAGAAAATTATCAGTACTAACTGATGTGCAATAATCTTGCAGCAATAATCTCCTGTTAAACTCAATGTGTGATAGGCTCCCATCAGCAGTTCAAAAGTTAAATAAATACAAGTTATGATGCCTTCTATCTAAGTTACAATGAGAACACATGATAAATAACAAAGCTTCGCAACTGATTTGCTAATTTGAACACAACAAAATGAGATGATAAGTAAATATTAAATGGAAAACCGATCCATCTTACAGTATTTTTATTAGAGCACAGAGCTAAATGAAATCTGCGCTACACCATTTTATTTATGAAACTCGCGTCATAACTATGTTTCGTTCATATTGATTACACATTAAATAGTCAAAATCATTTGAACTTAGTGTATTATGTGATTATATGTATTATTAATTATACATAATAATTATATTATATTATTATGTTTTGTGGATCTCAAACAAAGTAAAATTAAAAACAAGGGTTTATTAAAATTAAAAGTATAAAATTAATCATTGCGAACTACTTGAGATTTAAATAAAACGGAGTAAAAACATCAATGCGACATGTAAAAATATCTGCTGTCGATTTACCGACCAGTGGTCGGTCCTTCAAACTAGTGAAAACATGAATAATGTACTTTAAGAGTACATTGTGTTAAGTTAGCGGTGTACTTATGAAGTTAACTGTGCTGCAATATGGATTATTGTTATTGCAGAGACATCTATAGTCGAATTAAACAGTAATTGATTAACATTTTGGGATGAACACCGAACTACACTATTGTTAGAGGTACCTTGGAAGCATGGTAACTGATAACTCTAACGTTGATAGATCGCTACTCATTTATTAATTTGATTAAGGTAATAATGAAGGTTTAATACGGAACAATATTTATCATGTATTGTACGTCGAAATTTATAAGAAACACTTATGAGTTTATATTAAATATGGAACAACATACATCACGTATGGCAAGACTTTAGGAAAACTAGATCGGTCTGACCTTACACATTGTACTCTGTACATCCTGGCCATTAAAAAGGAAATAATATTAAAGTGTTAGGAAATAATGAGTGTTACATCAGAATCTATTTTCAACTATGATTCTGAACAATAAGTACTTTATACACATTATGCATTTGGCCACTCATTAACAATGTAATGTGTAAGAACTGTAACATAAGAATTCAGACAAACTATATTCTTCCTTGATAATGTATATCACCTTGTACTTCGTACACCGATAAATTAATATAACCAGTCATATAACATTATCGACATGGTTAACAAGTTATTAAATATGAAGATTCTTCGATCAGACAACTAATTTCTTTAAATGATAAAATAAAATAAAACTATTAAACACAAATTGCTTAACTCTATAATGGGTGTCTATGTGACTATTATGACAGCTTCCTCTAAATGTGCTATAGCTGTTTAGTATTTATAAACAATTAGCTCAAATACTTGACTGAGCTCTTAAATTGACACAAAGTTACATTATATTGGGGTATCCAGTACAGTAGAGTTATATTACTCTACTAATGTTTTTCATAAAAATGTAAATCACTACCTATTATACATATTACCATTAACGATCGCACTGTCATAAATCAATGAGGTTATTGATCATTACGATCAAAACATTCGTTATTGTTTTTAAGTTGCTTAAAATATAATAGATAATAGTGAATACTGAACATGTTTAATATCCACTTAAAATAGAAAAACATAGGTATAATGTATACTTATGGAGAGATCCTATTCCCACATTTTGTAACAGACGAAAAAGAACAGAAGCATTTAATAGTTGTAAATGAAGCAGAATCTAAAACCCATACGTTTCTTGGAATAAAATATTATCAAGTGGATATAAATAATACTATTAGTATTGCGAGTTTACCCGATTATGAGGACTCAAATACTCATAAAGAGTTTGCCCAATTACGAAGACTCAAAAACCTGTTTGTGAGTTTAGCCGATTACGAGGATTCAAAACATTAAACAAGGTCCCTCTGTAAGTGTCTGTTAGTTTGCCCGATTACGAGGACTCAGACACGTTAAACCAGAAGCCACTGCAAGTGTTTGTGAGTTTGCCCGATTTCGAGGACTCAGACACGTTAAACCAGAAGCCACTGCAAGTGTTTGTGAGTTTGCCCGATTACGAGGACTCAGACACGTTAAACCAGAAACCACTGCAAGTGTTTGTGAGTTTGCCCGATTACGAGGACTCAGACACGTTAAACCAGAAGCCACTGCAAGTGTTTGTGAGTTTGTCCGATTACGAGGACTCAGACACGTTAAACCAGAAACCACTGCAAGTGTTTGTGAGTTTGCCCGATTACGAGGACTCAGACATGTTAAACCAGGAGCCACTGCAAGTGTTTGTGAGTTTGCCCGATTACAAGGACTCAAATCGTGGTGAAGTTGGTAAAAGTAAAGGTTTATTATTTCGTTACTTGATCATTTTGAATAAATCTATGACACAATGAGATTTTACTGTTTTAACAGAAATAGCTCAAAAAAAAATAATTAAAATATAGAGCCTAGATTCAGGTTCAGATTCAATAACTATATTTCTTTAGGATTACAAAATAAGCACTTAGACAAGTCAAATTTCATACAGTTTAACAAAAAAAAGAAATAAGATGTTACTGATTTCTCCTCACTTAAATTTTTTGTTCACTAGTGGAAGAAGTGATAAGAGATCACTAGTACATTCATATATAACTTATGTCTAATGCAATGTTGGTTTTGCCTATCTAAATCTAAGTTTAATGTGATTTAGATACATGTCCTGGCTCTTGTTGGTACAATGATGCAATTTTCTCCACGTTTCTGTTATTAATAATGTTCATCAAAACCCTAAAATACAATAAATAGTTGTTAACTTAATGATTAAAACTCTACTAACGTTTTTTTTTCTCTTCACGCAGACGCTGCCTTTCATAGTGACATCTTTGATTGCCTGCTCAAGAGAAGAAGAGGAAGATAATGATGCATAAGTCGCTAAGATAAGACTTCTCTAGTTATCAATTTAATCATACAATATTTTTTTTTTTGTAGCTAAACATGCATAGGGACCTACATGTAGTATCTATCTAATGGCCGAGCGACCAGAACTGTGGACAGTCCTGAAAGTCAGAATGCCCGAACTGTTAGCAACGGAAAAAAAGAAGACGCCTTTCTGTGAATGTGAAGCGTTTGAGCTGTCACTTGTCAACGTCAAGCGCCTGCGGCCAAGAAGAGGAAGCAAAAGAAAATACGCGCGAAAAGGAGTGACGTCAGTCAGACGAGCGAGAGGGATACAACATGGTGTTTTGTTTATTAGTGGATGTTTATAGTGTGAAAAACGCAAATAGAATGTAATAAACTTGGGTACCAATGTTATTGTTATGTAAAAACCAACTCTTTCAATAAAGTTACCATTTACTTTTGTATTTCGGATTGATTTTTCTAATACATGTTCAACGTCAGCTCGGAATTTTCAATGACGTGGGTATGCGTCAGTCATCCCTAAATGAAGTCGGTACTACCTACCATGAATAAATACATAACTGTGTTATGTAACGTGTATTTATTGTTGTATTGTTATATGGTTTGTAATGGGAAAATTAAGTCTTCCATCATGACTGTGACTGTCAAAATAAAAACAATATTCCAAAGACGTGTGAGCTACACGTCTTTGGTATATTGTCCAGTGAAATATTTGGAAATGCAAATGACCCATTAACTTTAACAAGACAAGCTCTCTAAATAAGTATTTCTACTTCAGTTTTATGGTTCTATCGAATTCCTCTTTGGCTATTTCGCCACTGCATTATGAGTGAGGCCACATGGACGTCGTAAATTTTATGTTAATTTTGTTGTATGAATACTTAAGGAATCCACGAGGCAAGATGTCATGTCGTAACGTTTTATAACACAACATTTCAGCAGCTATCCTTGAGATATGAACATTACAAGTAAGCACATTCGCGGCATTTATTATGCAAACAGTCAAGCTGTGGAACCCTTGGAGTTAGGTACACACTATGAAGCCTGAGACGAAACACGTTCAAGGGTTGTTAAATTCATTTTCTGCTTGTAAATCTTCTCATCTCGATTGCATCAGATCACCTTGCCACATAAGAGAGATAAACATCTTTGATACACTGATAAGTTGAAATAGACGTTTCAAGTTCACAAACGTGAAAGGATTCGTTTCATAGAAAAATAACCGTAACTTAGTCCGATAGCAAAAAAGTTTATTGGTTCAGGGATAGAGGACGGAGGATTGACCTGATAAATGTTACGTCTGGAGGTTACGTTGAAGGATCTAGGCACTCAGCTCTTTGTAGTCTTTCAGACTGCTATCTACCTACCGTTTTCGGTGTGGTAGGTAATACTCAGTGCTAGTTATTTTAAGTGGGTTTATATATCATTCAAAAATGTCTCTATTCGATACGAAATCGGTCGCATTTGTTTTAGTTTTTTGTACATTTATTTATGTGATTAATTACTAATGTTCTTTAGCATGTGTTTAAATCGTTTCCACGTATTGTCCACTCTCTTGGCTGAGTTTAGAACACGTTTAGAGACAATAGTTATTTTAGTTGATGACGTCACACGCTCTACATTCCGTAGTCGCATTAGCGACGCACTATTTGCGAAAAATCACAAAAATACACTCGGCATTTTTATTTCGCTTTGTCACTTACGGTCCAGCGACATTGATGTTGTCACTTCTGGTTTTAGTGACATACTTGTAGGTCTAAAGTCTTGAACTTTTGTTTGAAAGGTGAGCCCAAGAAACACTCTAATTCTATAAATGCGAAAGGTTGGATCGATGGATAGATAGATATCTTCGAAATAAAAAAACTCACCTACTCAGATTTTTGTATTGCCCTTTTCAGTGATAATAAAGACTTTGGCCACCATCTCACTTATTTTTCTGTCCCTCAAAGTCCCGAGTGAACATTTTAGTTCATGCAAATGCTGATCCTGATAATGATCATAACCCACAGCCACCCACTCTTCGCACATGTTTTGAATGCCGGCCCTCTCAGCGCTCTCAGAACACGTCATAAATCGACCGTTACTCCCTAGTTACGTTGTTTTTCGGTTACGTTTCTCCTCGCCGAGCCAAGAATGTAATTCATTTAATGGAATCGTAAGCGATGTATCAACACGCACAGAGGATTCTTCTTTTATTTGTTTGTTTGTGCAAATAGCTTGTATCGTAGAGTAACTGTAAACTTTGTGCACTCGATAGTAGGTTCGCTCCTTGCACTCTTGTTAGTCTATAGAGATCATACGAATGGATATAAAACTGGAAACGAAAACTAAATACAACTACAGAGACCAATCTTTATTATATTCCACCTACAACCTGTAATAGTACATTTCTAACGTGAGCTTCGCCTTAAGAACTCCATACTGCCCTCTCTTTTGCTTGTCGCATCCAGTATCAATCTTGACATCAGTCTTTTACTGGTTTCTACCTGTAACCAACTGCTGTAAAAAATTGCAGAATTGATAAATACGTTTTATAAAAACTACTTTATCTTCTTTATCAATCTTTTAGTAGCTACCAAAGTATGTAGGGACAATACTATCCAAAGTTTTATGCTGGCTGCAGCATCAGGTAACTTTTTCTTTAGAGTAAAATAAAGCATTTAAAAAAGTTTTTTTAAAAAAGATTTCACGATTTTTTTAATGGTAAATTTTTTAAATAAAATAGCATTTCTTTTTACGAAGTCATTTACTAATTCTATGTAAATAATATTTAACAAAGTCTATCTCAATTATCATTTCAAATCAGACAATATTTGTTTCTAATTTATAATAATAGCATAGTGCCTCTAATTGAACCAAACCAGGAGTTGATTGTAAATGTTGCGTACATATATATATATGATAGGTGAATTAAAGAAAATATAAAATTACGGCACGCTGTTCAAAGTTGGTGTTAGACTAATCAATCTGCGAATTCACGAGCACAAAATAAAGCCACATCTAACTTTGCAATTAAATCTGCAATGGAGTACTACGAGTATAGTTATTAATGCAAATCTGTCGCCTTTTCTGAATCAAACCATATAGGTACATAATCATAAACCTCTACAGTTCATTTAGTTCTATTTACGTAAGTCATATTTTTTAAAGAAAAAACAATACATAACAACGGTTTTATTTCCAAATATTATTACGCCTGAGGAATATTGTTATGCTTTGTTTGACCCTTATCAAAAATCTAATGGGTATGCATTTGATTTTCAGATAAGGGTAGGCATAATTATTGGATATTTAGATAATTAGGTAAATAAATAATGCTGGAGAATCGACACAGCATCATCTAGCCCTAAGCTAAGCAAAGCTTGTGTTACTAGACTAGACTGATATATTTATTAAAATATATTACAAAGACAGACGTACCTCTCCACCATACATTTGCTAATTTGCTTAGCAATGAAATATGATTATCGACCGTGTGGTGCCGGCATAGAATTTCACCACCCATCTCTTCCCGTGGCTGTCGTAAGAGGCGACTAAGGGAAACACCGGTGTGTTGGGGGCGGGCAGCAGCGCCCTCTGCAGAACAACTCCACCGAACTGTGATCCCCAACCCGCATGCCCAGCGTGGGGATTATGGGCATTAACCCCCAAATGATAATGCCATCTATGGCGCTCATTAGGGGAGGCCTATGTCCAGCAGTGGACTATTATAGGCTGGTGATATTGTTGATGTTGAAATATGATAAACAAGCTCAACTATTAAATTATTTAGATACTGGAATCCCCTTTAGGTTAGGTTTTACTTGGTTTTAAGTAAGATATCTTACTACTACGTAGCATATGCTACGGCGTAGACATTTCGTATCAGTGCTTAACCACAACGAAATGCACTGTCGAAGGCTCTACGCAGTTATAAAGCTTAAATACAAAAGAAAATCCACAAGTCTGTATTCATTACAGACCCAATTAAATGAGTATCTATAGAATTAATTATTTCAGTTTATATTGGTGGTGGGTGACATACAACAATCAATATCGAACAGTAGAGAGACTTTCATTAGCAGCTGCAGAAACTGAATAATTATGTCAAACCTTTTATTAATTTACGATATACACTGATTGCCGGACATAATTACGAGTTCTAGGAAAGCTTTAATTACTTACTTAGTCATCATTAATTTAACACAACCATTTGTGCTTGCAAACATTCAAGAAATAATTAATGTATGCAATGTACAAATAACCAAGGTTTTTGATTGATATTTAAATTACATCGGCGAAATTAATTATATTTTATTTATTCACCAGATTTCTTTTCACGTGTGTACATGTTTCTTCTTCTCGACGTAGCACTGAGATTTTGAAAGCTTATTTAGGATGACAATATACTAGAATCTTGAACTCATTGATCAAAAAAACTTTGATGTTGTTTTATTTAGATATAGCGTTTGTTGAAAAGATACGATGACATTTTAATGGTGATCTTAAATCCTACATTTTTCCTAAAAGGTTTATCTACCCAAGAGTTCTCTAATTAAATTATCTAGCGATACCGTAGCAGCGTCAATTTATTTTCACTCCACTAACCTTTAGCAAAATGTCGGCAAAAAATATATTCCTTAATTACTTCTACTAATAAAGTAAATCTGGTCCTAAAGCTTGTAGTAAATAACAAATCGTTAACACAGAGTAGCGAGCTCGGAGAACGTTAGGCAAATAGCATCGAATAGAGTTAATGAGTTCGGCCTGATTAAACTGCCAAATGGGCGCTACTTACCTGGACAGTGCTTAGCGACATCACATAATACTAAATTGTAGGATAGAGACAGACATGGACAAAAATACATAAATAAATAAAGCTGGACAATTCACACAGCATTATCTAGCACCAAGCTAAGCAGAGCTTATGTTATGGGTAACTGACATAATATAATAATATACAACTACATACATTTATAGATATTTTTAAGTACCTTTACATACACAACTTGAAAAAATATTTGCATATCATACGTTGTTGATGTTTCAATTTTTAATACGTTTTTTTTTTTAATTAGTAGTTTCATTTGGATCTCTTAATGAAAAAAGTGACTGATGAAAATTTAAGATACTTCCTAGCATGATAATAGAATTATCAATCCGGACTACATATTTATTTTACACAAAAAACACAAGAAACCAAGAATTTTGTTAAAATATGATGACAGTTATCGTTAAAAAACAAATGCAGAAACGAAACGACTTGTTATCTATTTTCATTTTGATTGCGCTTCGTTTTATTGCAGCTTATTTTAATGCTTGTTTTTCGAAGCTTTACTTATTGTTCCGTAGAAGCGAACGTACAACGTTATCGTAACTTGTTTCACAAAACAACATCCAACGGCTTTAAGCTTAATCGCAAGCTTGATTAGCATCAGAAAATAAAATGTTTCTACAGCCCCTAATGGCTTTCCAGCAAAATTGGCAAAACAATTAAAACAAAATATAAATTGGGAAGTTTATGAATAGAACCGTCATTAATTTCGGGGTTGTCTGAAAGGATTTTAATGTAGGTTTGTTTGTTTAGGAGTTGGGGATTAGTTCGCGACATGTCGAACTGGCCACCTGGAGCGGTCGAACTATCCCTAACTACTTTCAATACTTATTTCGGCTGTACCCAGAACGAAATATACAACGTTTAAATCAATGTTAAACCCTATTCAGATAGCTCATCAAACTTAATTATGGAAAATCAAAGCAACTCTGAGCTCAGAATCTTTGATTTTCCATAATTAAGTTTCGCTGCTCACGTTTTGAGAATAACTTGGCACTAGTTTGTGTTGACATAATAATGTAAAACGAAAAGCTCGAATAAAGTCTCCATTATTATATTATTAACGTACTTATGTACAACGAATAGGCAATAAACTCATTATAAAATCGATCCCGCTCTCAACACAACCCGTCGAATGCCAAGCGTAGTAGTGGCAAAAGGCCCCTTAGGAAATAAAATAGGTGCGATGGCTTAAGCACTGGGTACAATATTTTAAAAAAATTGTTCACCTTGTTTAAAGAGACACGTTTAGCACTATACAGAAGATATCTGATGAAATAAACGCCCAAATAAAACAAAACACAAAAAAACTTCCATTAAAATAAAAAATCTTTTCTCAGAAAGCCTAAAGCTCTCGAACCAAAACAATTTCTTCGTACTGGTAACACCGCGTGGGCTCAAAAGCTCTCATTATTGTGGTCTCTTATTCATCACGTAGGTTACGGCCTAGAGGTCGTGTGTCACTTATTTATGTTCACTAAATACATTTAGATAGCGAAGTTTTTTAATGTCTGTCGAAATTTAATAGAATTGTTCTTATGTTGCTGTCTGATTACAAATAAAAACAAGATCTGTTCAGTGCAAGTGTGATTCCCTTGCAGGTTTCGAACTTTTTTTAACTAAACAGTATGTACTAGGTTAGAGACAAAGAATGGTATGAATTCCATGGCTGTTTTATCTTATTTAGCTTTGGTTAATTAACGGGCATTATAATGACCGCTTGTATGTGAAAACTTTATAGCAGTAACCACAGATTGTTATAGCACTTAGAGAGAGTCAAATTCTTAAACCAGAAGAAACAGGGATACGGGCCAGAAAGCCCCGAATACATTGTTTGAAATCTCAATCAAAGTTTCATTGTCTGAAGGGCACACGGAACCAGACTTGATACGAAGACAACAGAAATCGATTATAGCCACGGTAACAATGTCACTTCGCTTGGCCCCCTACCAAATATTCTACAATAGAGATATCACTTTACTGAGCGGAAATTTTATGTTGTTTTCAATTAATTTTCATGATACTCGACCAGTTATTTGTTCACTTGTATAAGCATGAGAGTTTTTAATTATTTCTTAAGAAATATTTGACGATATAACTAATATTTTGTATAACTGTGAATTCATCTACGATCTAATTTGTAGAGATACTGCTTCGGTTGTATGAATGAGTGTATCAAAGATTCAGATGGACTTTTTCATCTTAAATTATTATTTCTTACACACGAAGCAATTTATAGCTAACAGACATATCAAATATATACTTGCTTCGTGTGTTAGCTATAAATTTAATTTAAAATAGACGGATTCATGAAATACTTGGTAAATTATTAGTTTAAATTATTGTTGCTATATTTACTTCAGAATGTTATAAACCTAAGGTCATTACCCGACTGTATTAACGTAGTGTGATTCAGTAAAGGTGTCGGACGGAGTTGAAAAAATTAGGAACAGGTGCAATTTACCTAATTAAATATGAAATGTTTGATGTTGTGAAAATGTGTTGTATAATATAAAAATTTATATTATATAATATTTTCTATAAGGTCGTCCCATCAGGGTAAAAAAACAAGGTAAAGTGAATATTCAATTTCAAAAGATGCATGTCACAATATGGTAACAAAAATAACAAAAACATGGCGAAGTAAGAACAAAATTAGAATCTTTCTTTGCAACACAATAAAGCCTTTATTTCGCTCGTCTATTCGGGAATCTTGTCGTAACGTCTGTATTATTTTGTTGTTCGCAAAACCCACATTACGTGTATTAAATCAACTCACACAAATAGGCAGGTTCGATCCAATACACGCATTAGGGAGAGTTGCCAGAGAAATGTTTACTGGGACCATATAAGGCCAGAGCCAAGCTTGTTGTTGTTCAAACATAGATCAAGTGCAAACACTATGGAATTTTTTACATACCACCAAGGACATCGAGAACATGGCACGTGCGTTGTCCGCCATTTAAGTTTCTTACTTAGCAGACCCGTTTTGAAAAACCTCATATTGTCAGAGGCTCTTTAACGTCTTATATTTTTTTCAGCCCCTTAATTTTAACTGATTGGGTTATGATATACCTACGCGCGCGAATATCATAACCCAATCGTCAAACAAACAAAACACGATAAAAAAGGTAGGTAGGTCTGTTAAGCTTACGCTCTGCGTAACATTTCCCCTCTGCGTGCCAAGCTTTCTCCAGTTGATTTTTATCCCGGCGGGTCGCAAGCTAGTGATCTGTAACGGCTCTGATTGGATAAAGGGTTCCGCGCAGAGTGCAGATCTTTATTGTGGAATTATTTATGAAGTCAAACAAAATATTTCCACTAAAGTCCAAATTCGTTAAGAAAATACGCACGAAAAAGTTCATCATATCTCTAGAGTTCTTTTAAAAATATACGTCTCGCGAGCGTTAGCAAGTCAATACAAAAGTCAGGTAAGATCCTTTGCTTTTCTAAGTAAAAGTATCAACTTCAAAAAGTTTATCTGCATTCCTGCAACTGACTGCAAAAGGTTGGACTTCAACTCCATCAAGTGGGACATCGTATCTTCATGTTGGATATTCGTACGTACATTGGCAGTGTAGTCTAAATGCACCCTTATATGAAACTGACATACCGATCTATTGATGCATCATTTAATTAGCACAGTTAGTCTACAATACAGCTATTTTTAAATCAGTATAAATACAATTGGATGCCAAAACCAAGGCGCTATGTGTGAACAGATTGATTTTAATAGGTTCGATCGCCATGCTTGATGACCAGACAACTCAGTCATCAAATAAAGTAATTTTGACATGTAAATGGTGTCTTTACTTAAGCACATATACATACTTTGCTCCTTTTTTCGTTTGTATTAGCTACATTATAGACAAAGAAGACCAAGGTTACATAATCGGTATTATTGTCTTATTCTTTCCTAATCTACTCAACTTCAACTTCTTGTTTCATGGCGCCGTTTCTACTCAGAAAGGGCAATTTGAGACTTGCTTTTGAGTCCACGTTAGAAGCTCATGCTAGAGTTACTGTCAATCTAGTTGTGGGAATGATGCCAAGAAATAATGTTCTCCACACATTATAAAAGATTCGAAACACTAAACTACAGTCGTGTTGTTATGCAAGCCATAAGTGAGATTTATGAAGAAATTGTAAATTACGCATAATTATTTTATATACGTTATCACTATATTTTCACCTATGCACCTTGTACCTACTGTACACACTAAACATACAATATATATGTGTAGTAGAAAGTCGCCTGATTATAGGTATTTTCTAACAGTATGTTTTTTTAATTCGTAGGTAAACCAGTGAAACAATTGTTATATGTTGTCACCAACTAATAAAAACAATCTTCAACGTTTTTCGTTTTACTATGTATCAGTAATCATCAGTATGATTACTTTGTTAGACTAAAAATAATATTTATTTATGCTTAACTAAGAATAAATATATAATTACTTCGTAAAAATAATAATTATAATGCCGGACAATCCATACAGCATCACCTAGCCCCAAGTTAAGCAGAGCTTGTGTTATGGGTACTATACTAGATGACTGATATAATATTATTACGTAGGTACATATCTTTATGGATATTTTTTTTAAGGAATTTTCGAAAAACCTACAGAATTATACATAGAATCTACTGAAATTTTGTATCTTTCTGAAAATAAGATGTCCACATAGTCCTGTCGTATTTTTATTTGGCCAATTGTTTTGTTTTTGTGGGCGTTCGTTTCTGATTCGGCGCCGCATGAGTTAGTGAGCGACAGATGCGCGAGAGCCATGCGGGAGCATTCCACGCAGAGATAACAACAAGATACCTACTGGAATAACTACTGCTACTCTTCTGGTTCATCCAATAATAGATTAAGTTTTATTTAAAAAAAAATAAAGGTGATATTAGAATTTCTTGCAATTTTTTTTACATACCCATCCATAATTTCTGTCTATTTAAAATCATTTACTTTTTAAACCATAGGTACTCATTTTATAATACCAAATAAGTAATTTATGATAAAAGACGGTAGGTATTTTATCACCTACCTAAATATATCCTAATCTAGTCCTAAATCTCAACCATGATCTTAATTTAAAGTGGCAACACTTGAAATAACTTTACTGACCAAGTAACGATGCCATTAAGCTTTGATGGCGATCTTTATAATGCGATTCGGTTCCGTTTACATTGTCATATCTTAATGTGTAGGTCGTTTGTTTTTGACTCGAGTAACTGCCTCGTAAACATCTACGTGAGATATTCGCTGAAAGGAAATTGCTACTTTTAACTCGTACAAAGTAGGTATATCTAACATATTAGTTTTTTAAGGTGAGTATAAAACATTAGTATGGGGCTACTAATAAGTTCTACTACTAAAATGAAAACAGTCTTATTATCTAGCTTAGTTTTTATAGGACGCCTTTTTGTTATTCGTTCTACCATATGTGGTAGGCAGGTAGATAATGCCATCGGCATTATGCTCACCTTTTGTATATTTTTATGTGTGCAATAAAGTGTTTAAATAAATGATAAATAAAAAAATAAATAAAATCTGAGCGTCTGGCAGCGTCGCGTCGGTCGAAGCGACGTGTGACTCGAGAGCTGGTGATTATTTGGCACAGCCGTAGCTCACCAGTATTGCCATACAGTGAGGCAATGCTACTAGCGTCTTGGGAATGCTTCCGACTGGTATTGATAAGGATCAATTGAGCTACCTGTAGCTTGTTAGCAAAAGTTTGCAGTTAGCTCAATTGTTTGAATTGTAAATACTAGTTCTAATTTGGTTATTTAATTGTAATTTTCTTTGTTATTAAAGGTTTTAAACCATTTAAAGAAAGTAACATTATCAGATAAATTAATTTGACTCTTCTGTTTGATGATACCTATCAAACAAAACCTATTTGGTAATCAAAACGTACCGATAATAGAATGAGCTACACAAAACACGACCTTCCGTAGGGGGTGGTATTGTTGAAGCGATAACACAGAGTCGACCCACATTCCTAATTGTATCGCATCCACCCGATACCATTGTTCTGGTTACCGTTGAAATTAATTTAAATAGACACAAGTGCCTCCCTGTCTTTCCGCTCTGTCGAGCGTAAGTCGATGTGCAATCCTTTACACTAAGTTTTGTTGACGGGTTTGCTCGCGTTGTAGATATTGACGTGTCTTGTAAGGTCTAAAGGAAACAAACCTGATATTTGATAACCTAACCATGGCAATGGACAACTTATAAGCAACCTAAACTCTATTTGGAGAGTTGAAAGCCGGAACGCAACTCGTGTTTGCATATGGAACTTAGGATAACTACCAGACGTAAACTAACAGTTCGTGGATTATATTCTACGATGAAATTTATTGGTCATGAAATAGTAAGTTTCAATATTGACGAATATTCAATATTGGTGTTTTGATACTATCGGTGAGTATTTGATTTCATGAAAACATTTGACTACTTAACTAGGCTATCAACTCATCACAATCAGAGAGGAAAAACATCGTTTTTGGACTTTCCAATTCGAGCGAACTTCCATTTTTTGTTAGATTGTTTCAGGAAAAACTTCACCTCCCTTTTTTCCGAAGCTCGCGACTGTTGGCGCGGAAAAATTCCCGCTCCGCTCTCCTACAAATTACCTGTAAATGAAAGATTGCGTTTTAGTAAAAGATTTACAGCCAACATATAAATTTTTATAACTTGTATTTGTAAATATTTCATCGCGACTTGATTTTATGTTGCTTTAAATAAAAATAGCTAAAAACTATTAACACAGCGTCGAGTGGAACTCTGATTCGTAAGATTTGTTGTGTTTTTATTGACCTCGAAGTCTCTACAAGAATATGAAAGTCTCGCTCTGAATCAGCTAAAATATCTACCGTAGATTCACTGTAAATTTTTCATAGTAATATTTCTTTGATAGAATGCCATAACCATAACGCCTAACCAAGCAATCAAGAAAGATATAAAGTCGATACCCCGGAACCTGTCGTAAACTGGAGACAATGTTACCACTCCACGTTTGTGAGCGGCAAAAACAAAGTAGCCGTCAAAATATCCAAACATTATTCTCAAGTCAATCTGACAGACGGACGTCATGTCCGGGAACAAATGGAATCATGTCACAGATCGTTCTACATATTGGACAGACAGAAGAGAAGACGTGTGATCTATGTCGCTTGTACAGAATGGACATGTTTCGTTCCGCATCAATAGCTTAGCTGGCGTCGGAAAAGTTTGTCTGATTTCTACTTACCTATTTAAAATAATGAAATCTTTGTACAACTTTAGACAACAACTGCTAACCTGCGCTTTTCTGTTATACCAGCTATCCTGTAGCGCAAGTGCGGACGATTTGCGATTACTTTTCCGATATAAGTTAATCGAAAGTCTAAGTGGGTCAAACAAGAAAAATACCTATCACGAATTTATTTTAGAAAATTAGTTTTGCACCATGTAATATTTTTGTATCAAACGTCACCTATAATGAATAATCGAGGAATGAGGGTGATGATGGATAACTATCTGGGAAAAAACATTAAATCCGTTCGGACTGAACGTTCTACTATCCGACTGATGAGCGGTTACTCGAGCCGGGATGGCGCGTCATCTCCGAATAAACATGAGTGCGCACTGAAAATAAAATATTATACGATCGCATTCGAAGCGCACGAGCTGAAATAGACTGTGTGTCACCAGCTAACGGCGTGCCCTACTACGGCAGACAGTTAACACACGTTTTAGCTATAAAGATGTTACATAAAAACAATCGAAGTGCACTGAAGCAGTCTCAAAGTGCACGCGCGATATCTCTAAAACCGTAAAATATTGTCTACATATACTCGTTGGAAACTCTTTGACCTTCTTTTATAAATTTACCTGGGCCTATAAGTAAATTATGACTCTTGTTTTGTTTTCATATCAAAAAAATCTGCAATTCTTGTTGTATGACTAAAATCGACCCATTGTTAGCATGGAATTCATGAGCCTACCTTTCGTATCTAACATTAGGAACAAGTATTTATTTTATTTTCACTTTGTGCAATTTGAGATTCATAAAAAAGTTAAAACCGTTCGGACTTATTGGTACCTAGTCATAAGTTTAAAAGCGCTTGAAGATGCCTGATTCATGTGTAAATGAAGCTTTAGGGAAGGAGATTATATAACAAAGTATTGGTTATACGGGCGCGGGTAATCCCGTGGTCATCGCACGGCAGGGCTGCTACAACTTTTAATGGTGATTACCATAGCAGTTATTCAGCACTGACACATAAAATTACGTCACAAAGTGGTAATGGTTGGACTGAATCGGGGATTCCGAATGTGGAGTCATATTCAACTGTGCGGTTAAAACTACTTGTTAACGCATTACATAATAATGTATGCTTGTTCCATGCTTGTTTATTGAGAGCAGGGGTATGTATCTACTTAGTCCTATTTTCATTTTAATTGCCATTATTTTCATGATTCTTTATTGCTCTATACATAAAATTTGATGAAGACTGTCAAAGCATACGTGCCTAAGTAACATAAACGTTTCTTGGATGAACACGATATGATAGCACAAAGTTGCGCACACCAGCCCTAGGCGCGGTTCGTGACACGCATGCATGTGGGTTCTAGCCGTAGGGTGACTTGCTTGAAGTAATTTCTATTCAGGCCTCCCCAGCAGGCCCCGGCTACAGGCATCTAAGTGCTAATAGTGATAACGGGAAGTGTTCCGCCACAGCCAATAACGCTAGCGGAATTATATTTTGACCTTATTACTGGGGGCCGGATCTTATTTTAATAATACGAGCGATGGCGGAGGCTTGGTGATATTCCTGTTTATCTCGCACTCGTTTCATTTGATGATATCGCAAAATAAGGCTGCTTGTGGGAGATATGACACTCTTTGACCCCGTTCATGTCAATTTGAATAATTCTTTGTTTATTTGCTGTGAATTACAGTCATCTTCGTAATGAAAGCTAGCAGAGTTTGTATCTCAACCAACGAGTTCAAGGAAGACGTAAAAATTCAATCCAATAACAATAGGGCAAGCTATTGTTTTATTGGATTGAATTTTGCTTGCTGGTAAAGTGGTATAATCATTGAAAGTAGATTCGTGTTCCCGCAGTTCTGCTTTTGCTTTTTATCCAAAAAACTGCCTCGGATTTACACAATGAATTTGACATAAGTTTTTTACACGAATTCTATATGAACGACTCCCGCTTCCGGTCGAATACATTGATTAAGATTAAGGTTTATCTTAAAATGCGAAATTAAGGTTTGGATATCTTGATGTTTGTTAGATAGATAGAAAATAATTTATAATACCATACAAAGAAGAAGATTAGTTCAAACAGGTATGTTTAAAGTAGGGGAAGTATAAGGGCGGCCTTGTCGCTACATGAGCGATCTCTTCCAGTCTACATCTCAACTTCTTAAATAATTCATAGCGGTTGTTTTGCGTAGGTATGTCATTTATATACTGTTTATCCCGAAGGATCTCGTGATACCAGTGTAAGTATGTAGTTTGTGGGAAGTACTAAATAGTATTTATGAAAATTAAAAAAAAACAGTATGTAGGGCCCGGCTCTAAACAATATTTAATAATGTTTTTGCTTCTTTATCCTCTTTTTACAGAGCCTCCCGGAAAACGTGTCACAAATGCCAACTGTCAGATTAATGTCATGCCGAACTCGCAATAAATGTCAGAGGCGTTTTGGCATTAGCCAAAATGCCTATGTCAGTAAACGGAGAATTAACTTGGCTATCTAGACAATAAATTAAAAATTAAATCATTGGTCTCTAAAAAGCTAATCTTTGTTCCATGCAGTTTTTCAAAGTACTTAGAAATAAAACTAATCCTATGATTGTAAGGATTTATGAGTTTCGTTTTTAATAAATTCTATAATTACCTACGTTTTCTGAGATTTCGTCTAGAACGGAGAACGTACTTACTGAAAATAAGACGTGTTATTTCGGACCCTTACCAGACTCTACCCATGAGTGATTTTATTAAATATCTGCAAAAAGTTATAAAGAGTCCCGCATTACTTACCCTAGAAACACAATTTAAAGTACTTTAAGGCTTACTCGGTCTTTTAAGGTCAGTTGAAGAGCGATTTTTCAATAAATTCTGTTAAAATTTTAATATTTATTTATCTAGTGACGGGGTCCTTTAAATTATTATCATTTTGAACCTCGAGAATAGTTCAATTAGTTCTGCTCGCATCAAATTCACGATAGACTCGAGTCCAAAACAAGCCGAAGAAATAACCTTATTTCTTTTGGCACACGATGACGTGACTTGACAGGAGACAGCTGCTTATGGAATCAATTTCCTCAAAATTCAATGTCGGCTGAAGATATTTTCGCCTGAAAATACTTTATGAAAGAATGGTATGTACTTTGAGGCTTATTTGTGGGAGTGTTGCTGAACGGTGATAAAAAGCTATTTGGTAGCTATTTGGTTATAGCATAAACTAGTTTCACCACACTAAAACGTACAGGGACGGAACGTTCTTTATCATCAAAATATGCAGGACAGAAAACATTTTTAGCACTTTTAGATTAAACACTACCATATATTAAGATAGGAGTTGAATTGCAAGGAGAAAGTATGTACCAATTGATGCCTTTATTCAGCATTGAGAGCATTAAATACGTTTTTCGTTCTTTAATTGTTTCATATAGTGCAAGTGCAATATTACCAATATCACCATCCATTATTCTGTTAAAAAAATAATTTTGCAGTTGACTGTACAAAACTGCCGTCCTTATAGCTTGTGACAATCAAACTCCTATATCTTCAATTGTGGGCGGTGCTATTGTATTCCTCTTATACATTTGGAGGCACGCCAGAACGAATGCGCTATGAGCGTGAGCAATCCTAATAACCTGTATCGGTTAATCAACCCACCGAAGGTTGGCAATTAGATACGATTGACAAAGGATATTGCTAACTACCTCTGAAATAGCTCAGAGCAATAAATCTGTATCGAACAGTGATAATGGCCCGGTAAATGGAACGGTCTTGGTATGCGGTAGAGCTATAGAAGTGAAAGAAAGAATTCGTTACTAAAGTTTCCTTTGCCTCATTTAATATATTTCTCAGATCTTTTATGTGAAATACCAGGGCATTGAACAAGAGAATGGCTGCCATCAGCCCGTGTCATAAGATAACCTTCCAGAGCAGAATAGAATCATAATAGAATATACTTTTTTTTATTTAAAAAGGTTACATAATATTTCGCAATGTGCAACATCAAACCACAGTATGTTTGTGTCGGTGCTCATGCTCGTCTTTAATATAAATTATTACTATCAATATAAATTAAATAGTTTATCGCATTTGGATTCCTTAGTAAAATCTCATTCCAATATTACGTTAATGACGTTTTATTTTACGACAACTTGTAGGTAGATGTTATTATTATAAAATATATTTATAGTTAAAATAATAAGTAGGTACGTATCATAATTTCTATGAAGGAAGGGCAGCAGCTTAATTCTTTGTTTTTTACCCCTCTACTGCATTGTATGCTGATGAACCCTGCGAACTGAAAATTTTTCAAAGTTCCATGAATTGATATCTCTTGATAAGGGATTGATAGAATATAATAAAAAACATTTACTGACTCTTCATGATTTAACCTAGCTAATGATACACAAAAAATAATTACAGATAACAGGCAAAGGGAGTAAATTCAGCATTGTGCTGCATGCAAAAAAAAAAACATGCGGCGCTGATTTTAGATCTACTCCAACTGGAAAGTGGTCACCGATTTCTACAATAGAGGTTTAATATCATACAAACATAACCATACACATGTCATATAAACCATTTAGTTTATTAAAAGAATGTTATTTACTTTGTATATACCTTTAAATTCTGTTATCTACGTAACTGGCAATAAATGAACGTTGAACTCTACCAAACGAAATAACATTCAATTCCGCGAATAATTTATTATTCTGTCATAAGTTGTTAATAGTGTTTTATATTATAAATAGTTTCTGTACATACGCCATTCGCCAGACTACGTGGGATGTAACCGCATTTCACGCAAACCGGTGATTATGAACTTGGCCGATTTATCTTTATTTAAACAGCATATTGCGTCAAAATATGATTTATGACGTATTTATTCACTAACCTTCAAAATCAAAATCAAAGTGCTTTATTTCCTTTAGACCTTACAGGACTCTTGGACACTTCTTATTCATTATTCTGATAACTTCATTTATTCATATGATAAAGCATTCTTACTTCTTCTATTGATATAAGTCAGAATTAGATATTATAACTCTACTCTTAGCATTAAGCAACTAGTTTTAAGTAAGCAGACCATTAAGAATAAGACAGTATATGTCTTTGAGAATAACATTTTTCTGACTAGTCCTTCGTAAATTCATGTTCAACATTTAACAACCGTCACTAGTAAATATAGTATTTTTTTATTATTTCGTAATTTTACCAATTAACTGCAATAAATGAATATTTTTAAACTCACGCGATCTGAACACATAATTATTAGTACTATTTTAACGGGTATTTATCTTGTTTATTTAATTTAAGCGTTTATGTTTTTATTTATTTTTTAATTAAAGAATCGCGATAAATACCCGTTAAAATAGTACTAATAATTAACTGCAATAAATGTTAGATAAATGTAAGATTTACCTGTATTAGTTGGGTATTTTTAAGGTACCTAAGTTATCAATCAAAAAGCTTTATCATAATTTTGTTTGAGTGCATCACTTAAAAAAAAAATATTTTGGCTCTTAGATTTTTACAACCCTGTAACATCATGACATCGTTGGTAGAATTGCCATGTTCTGCTATTATTCTGTAACCATTTAGAAGGAATGCACGATAAGCGAAATTGCCTTGCTTTCATAAAAGGTGAAATAATGTACCTACCTAAGGAATGTCGCTCGGAATTCCGTGTCATACGATTTTACGCAATACTTGGGTGATATATTGTACTGACCAGCGTTTGTGTTCGAAGTTTGTACAGCTTGTAAACCATAAACATTATTATCTGAGGCTAAAGCTTTATTTAAAAAAAAATTAAAAAAATCTACCCGTCATGACGTTATGATGTTCAAACTCGCTTTTTTGGGCGGGAGGGGTCATTTCACCCGCAATCATCCGTAAACATCGTCCCACTGCTGGAAAAGGCATCCCCCGCCCCAAACCGAACCATGTTTTATTTCCCTTAACTACCTACCCGCGGTCTCACGGACACCAGCGATAATATTTTTTTGAATTACGAAGTGTGTGCGCAATTGTTACATCTCGTGCGGTTATGTACCTTTTCCCGTTACCCGCAGTACCGCGCCTGCGCTTGTCGAGGTCATAAGTGCGCGCGTTTGCTTTTGGTGAGTAAAAAACTTTTGTCAGCGGTCTGAGCGACCGCGGGTAGGTAGTTAAGTGACTTTTTTCAATAAGTATTTTTTATGCTTTTAGTGCATAATGGCTATTAATGATCAAAAAATTAGAACCCAAACTCTTAAGAAAGTTAGATTATATCGAGCATTTCAGCTAAAAGCTACACGCTGCAACTTTCTCTTCGTCGGGTATTGCAGCTCAACGCGGAACCGCTTCCTGCGGCTATTGGAAGTGATGTTGGTGCAGATAGGTTGGAAACTCGCAGGACCTGCCCTGTTTGTGACCCTAAGTAGAAACGCAAGACCCAATACTTGTGTTTTCATTGCAAGAAACCAATAATACGCAAACATGTTGTGTATTTTTTACTGCCGCTAAAACTGTAAAGTTCATGACATGCAATTTTTAAAAAATAACTCTTTTTACATTGATATTATTGTATGGTTTTATTAGTTCATTCCTGAATTTATAGAAATTAGTAAAGAGAAGTCGTTGATTTACGTTATTTTTGTTATAGATCTCATTTTCTTAATATGTTGAATTTTTATGTTATATCTCAGGCCTTAGAAGAAATTTTAGTTTAGTGAATAAACAATGTTGATTTTTTATATTTTTGGCACCTAAATTTATTTAAAAAACTCATTTAAATATAAGTTTTATTTCAAATTATCTTCCACTGCCATAGATTTGTTTTACTGGAGCAAGATGTCGCCGACGTCCCACAGACCGCGGGTAGGTAGTTGTGTGACTAAAATAGAGGGTAGGTAGCTAAGGGTTGCATTAATTATTTTATTAAAATTGGAGTCCGTCTTGTTTACATTTACACTTTTTACTGTACCCCCTTCAGACAGCTGGATCCGCCCTTGGTTATTTTCAGTATCAAATCAAAACTCACAATTCACTATAATTTGGGAATAAGAAACCAGTACCTAAGAACCTAAGTGTAAATAATATCTGGTTAAAAAAGTATATGTGAAAACCAGCCAAGTTCGTTAAGATAGAAGCTTCACCGATAAGGCTGCGATCATAGAGAAAGCTGCCAAGTTTTATAGGAGTACCTAATCTTAATTTGTTACTTAATCGAGGTTTTTCATGAGTCAGTTGCGGCATGGCAATTTTGGACCCAAATAACTCAATAACCTAGTTTTACCTTAATATTCCTAATTATAGATCTCACCACACCAGCAAAATTGCAAGTCCGTATTAATAATGAAAGAGATACCGAGTGGATCATAAGCGTGCCCAATGGTTCGTGTAAAAAGATACTGACTGCTCTCCGAACTTGGCTGGAAGACCGCGCGTCTCAATTCAAGAATTTATATTCAAACAACATAGAAAGCTATAGTAAATGAATGTTTTTGAGTGCGTAACTTAGTATTTATATTTCAGAGAATTCACGTTTATCTTTTGTAAAAGAAACATGAAAGTGAAACTGATAAAATATTGGACAATCACCCCTGAAACAAAATCTGCTTCAAATTCTTAGCTAAAACAAAGTTAATGCCTCACAGTTCGCTGGTGCCTAGACTACATTCAAAGTAAATGGCCCGTGATTTTGAATAAATGTATTCATTTAACAGACAGGGATTATGTGATTATTTTAGCGACATTTACGAAATAACACGATACCAGGCCAATTCCAGGTAGCTTACAAAGTTATGATCCCGATACGATCGGCGGACGTAGATTTATCTGCTCGGTTCCGATTGTTTGTTTTACGGCGCATTTCTAATCACAAGACATTTATTTTAAAAGTAGATCGGATTAATTTAGAATAGGAATGAGTTCTTGCGGTTTTTGTGGGCTTTCCCGTTGAGCTTTATGGATAGACGTGTAATTTGGAAAAATATCTGCTCTGTCAGCGGAGTTTCAATACCGAAATTCGTGTACATTGTTCGAAGCAGTTTTAGGCGTTTGTGCAATTCAGGAGAAGCTCCCATATTCGATTTATTTGCTTCGATATATGCACTCCAATATGCCCGTACGGTTCTTACGATAGGCCAATTGGAGTAAAAGGTTTTACGCTTCAGCCATCCTAGCTTTAGTAGTAAGAATACGTGACGTCAGTCCACCTGGCTAAGGGTAGGAGAATTTCGCAAAGCTTCTGTATGTAAAACAGGTCCTTGCCACCCCGTCAGTACGCCCTAACACCTCTCACCCCCACTCAATGGTAAAAAGGTCAATATTCCACAATTATTTTGTTATGATGTCTGAATGCCAAGAAAATCATACCTTTAGTAGTTGTTCACTAATGAAAGTCGATTAAACGCATAAATTATTTCTTCCAAGGGACGTACAAACGACATCAGTTTAAACAACGCGGATGAGCGCTTATTCCTAAAATTTGAGGGTGGAACGAATAATAAAACTCTTGGTATCCATTGAAATTCACAGCCTGACCTAGTCGCCAGAAAGCACAGGCAGAATGTGAAAGAATAAAAAGCCAGCACAGGCAATAAAAACAAAGGGCTCGTGAATTTTTGGGCCTTGCGCGTTTAATATTTCTACTCTTTACTCCATAATGGATCACTCAAACATTCGTACGTTACAGGGAACTCTGCTCAGCAGAAAATATTAAATTAGTTTTGGGTAACTTGAAGGAAATGATCTGCTTTTTTGAAGAAAAAAATCTTAAGTACCTAATGCTTATGATGATGACATCCTAGCAAGTTTCGGTTACGGCGACTGTGTGCCTGGTCAGGCATTTTAACTTAGACTTCTAGGGTGTTGGTTATCAACCTAATGCATAACTCGATTGGTCCGTCTACAAATCAAAATGACTTAGGCGTATCCAGCACTAGTTAAATGTGCCATATTTGTCGCTTTGTGGTTAAGCCCGCCATTCTGTTTTGTGATTCTGAGTAGTTGTTCATCATGTGCCGTGTTTCATGTATAGAGACGGTCTAGGTAAACTGATTAGGTAGGTACATTTACTACCTACAATAGATGGTACCTAACCTAATAATAATTTACAGTTTTCCAACTATCAATTGATTCGGTTTGAAAGTAGAATCATTGAATCACCTATGTTCAAAATCTGTACGCACTTAGCACGAGCATGTAATGTGCAGATTTGCATCTTTCCCCTTAAAAGTTCCATCTTTACAAGCTCCTGACTTTACGATCACTCGAAGTTACAATGTGACACGTACTTTATATTCCAACGGCGAACATTCCCTCAAACAGCGTTGAGTTCTAGAGCTTAAATCTCCACTAAAATAATAGTCACAGAGTAGGTACGATGTCTTTGTTCGCATTTTAGAACACAATGTGAAGTGGGTTCCTGAATTTCTGACAGTTTTATTGTGTCTTCTTAGAAATTCGGTTTTGTAACTCTTGGTAGGTTGGTTTCATTTTTAAGAAGGAAATCATCGATAAGATTATTGAAAATTCCGCTTTCATCGGTGAAATATAATTACTGTCATACGATAGATGACATAGATAAAAACATCCCTAATAAATCACCCAATTTTTCCTATGGCGTCACTTTCTGCATCTAGTCAGTGTCTTTATCTCGTCTTGAAGTATCAATACTTTGAGATTTAAGCTTACTTTTACAATGGATGGTGCAAAGTCCGGGATTCACCAATCTCTCGGTCAATGAGTCACTAGTATAAGTGAATTGGCGTCTGGCGCGACCGACGGCCATATTGGAATATGAAATCCCCGCGAGGGTAGCTGTTGACGGTGTGAGACAGCTGACTCAGTGCGGTTTCAATAAATAGGGCACTAGTGAATGCATTTCGTTTTCGTTCTATTAGTTTACACAAATATATTCATTCGAGTGCCAAATTAAAAGAAATTTTATCCCGGCTTGCTTGTTTCAAGTTGTCAGCCATTTTGTAGACACAAACTTAGGAAAATCTCAGCTCATGTCCAGAACTATTGGGACAATCATAGGAATAAAATAAATTACCGACGTCCACAACAACAGAAAATACTCTTTGTCATAATATATAAAATAACATTTTCTCTTTTAAATAAGTATATTGTGTTATAATAATAATAATAGTGGACTATCTGTGTTACTATTGCTAGGCTGTACGAGGGTAGGTTGCGGCTTTTATTGCCCGACTTTTGCTGAAAAGAGTTGCCGATATCTCAACCCCCTCGATAAATTGTGTTGTTTACGCAAGGCTGTTTGCTTGAGACCGTACAGACAGCGACCTAGGTATTATACTGGTTTTCTAATCTGCTTTGCTATGCATGGTTTGCGGTTTTCTGAATTTTCGGGGAACAAAATACACGGAATTGTTACATACGGTAAATTTTAGCATACTATCATATATTGCTTTAGTTTCGTTTTATACAAATCGGTAGTAAGAAAAATATATTTTTTCTTTGTTGAGTGTACAAATCTTGCCCACATTTAGTTTCATTGGCTTTGGGTTAAGGAGAGAACGTCGGCGCCCATGTTTGTCTCACTGATAGAGATAAAAAGTGTTAGTTTGCGAACTGTTTAAGAGTCGTAAAGTGCGGGAAATATTGTTTGCGAAATGAGAAAGGTCGTGATGTTTTGGTGAATAAAAGCCATTGTTCACGTGTTTTTTTGGGGTTATCAGGACAATAAAGCGGGTTTATTCCCAGCAGTTTTACGCCATGTCTACTAAACTTAAATTAAGGAGAAAACTTTGATGGAGTAAATTCTTTACATTTGTTTCGGTCGACGGACCTTTCTAGAAGCAAACTAAAATAACTGAATCTACACACTTATAACACTTTTATACACGTACCTATTCATAAAAGTTAGCTGATTAACCATTATCTATATATGTTAGCTAGTAACCATTTTATAGTCTGAATGAGTTTCAATCGCGAAGAAAAAGAGATCTTATAGGCAACCCTACAATAAAACCTATTACCAAATACCCAATAACACTAACTAGTTATCAACAGTGGTAAATAACCCAGGCCGTTACCGCGGTATATCACCTCTGGGGGCGCTAATGACCCGTAACGAGAATCCTGTTCCGAATATATGAAATGCCTTTTATTTATGAAAACGGTGGATTTTGAATTGTTTAGTTAGATGTCTTAAGACAATTGAACAGCGGAAGAGTTAAGATTGGACGAAACTTTTTTATATAATTTACGGGGCATGGCCAACAATGTGATGGGACGTCTGTTATAAATTATAACAGACGTCCCATTCATTTGTTATTACATTAGGTAGCCGAGAATATTTATAACTTATAAATATATTCTCGGGTATTTACCGCCTTTATTTAGGCACCTATTTTTCCGTGTGCATTTATAAAAAAAATCAGATTGCGTAAGATTAAAAGACTTAGGACGTCTCTATTTTCTTTCTCGAGATATGGCAAAGCGCAATGTTTGCACTAGATAGGTTTATTACCTCAAAGTAAGTCTTTGGCTAGCAATAGAAAAGTAAATTGAATATTCTTTACAATCATAAACACAATTTACTATGTTGGAATTTATACCAGTAAGAAAACAGTGTAACCATTGATCTCCATTCATTTCGATGGTATTTGGTATTTGTCGTATTAATGACGGATTCAAATGATACTTAATAATCCTTAAAATGTAAATAATCTCAATAAGGTTTCTACTTTCCAAACCATATGACGATTTCGAAAGTTGAATTTGAAAGTTTCTCAAATTCGCGGCCTTAGCAAAAAACAACGCGAGTCTTGTCGTAAAAGTACAAAGGTTCCTCCTGAGGGTTTCCGCGACACTCGGAAAAGAAATGGAACTTTCAGCTTTGATAAAGTTTTAATATATTCTTCGGCAAGTTTCCAAGTTGTCTCACAGCGGTGGTTATGAAGAATTCTATGTGTGCCATGGCTTATAATTTATAAGTCATGGCACACATAGAAATCTTCAGGTCTATGTGTGCCAATTTTAAGTTATAATTGTAAAGTAATATATGTTTATTGAAGGATGCTTATGTACCGCTGCCTAACACTAGTGGTTAGTGAGTAGTAGGATAATCGTGAATGGTGAGAACGCCCAGTAGAAAGGTTAAGGCGACCGTAACAACGCAAAGCATTATTTTTGTGCCAAATGTTGTGTTTTTGTGCAAAATGAACGTTTAATGCCACGGGCAAATGTCACAGAAATTTACTTTTATTCAAATAGAAGTTAAACCACTACCCACCGGTCCATATTTTTGACGTCATAGTCGATTCATGAGTCCCATTGATCTACTTCATTTTTGTAGGTAGTACCGAAAAAATAAAGTTCAAGCGCGAACTGTATTCCCTAAGTTCTTGAGCTATAGCTAAAAAGCTTTGTTAAAGAAAGTTAAAGTTTTCTGTAACAAAGAAACTAGAGATTCTTTTATTTTTCAATACTATAGTATCAGGGTTTTCTTCGTTTAAAATCGCGCTTGTTCTTCAGAAAACAATATCCGTCAAGTACGAGAGTAAATCATGCGCCAAAAACAGTTTTAAAAATGGTCTAAGTTTCGTACATTCTGAAAGAGATATTTCAATCTGTACATATTAGTACCTCTATAGGTACCAGTTGTCTAGAGTGTGTGTGAGTTGTGTACTAATTGTCAATAGTTAGAAACCCTCGGCGGGCCTGTTACACAAGTTTTTGACGGATCTGGTTTTTGTGTAAATCTTTACGTGCCCGAATGTACTAACATAGAAGTTCAATTAATAGCTGTTTTTGCTGAGAAATTAAAAATTGAAATAAGGAAATATAAAGCGAGACGATACCATTCGTTTTGAAATCGATCTCGAAACGCTAAAAACACAATGTACCTATATTCAATTTGTCTTTGAAAATGTTCAAACGAATCCGTTGGAGTGAAACTTAATTAACCTTAGATACTCCCTGCTGTCAACCTCAGTACGCCTAGGCTCGAGATTCCATTTTATTTATATATTTTCTATTGTCCCTCAAGAGAAATAAATTGAGTGGCGGGGAAGCTTTGCCTACAAAAAGCCTGTTAATGTCGAACATAACTTTTTTGGTTATGAATAAGATTTCGTCTTACGCTAGTAAATGTTAATTTAATTCTTGCTGACCTTACAGACGGTCTGTCTAAATCTAGTGGACTATGATAGTCTAACTAACTTAAAAGAGTGAATCAACTTGGAGAAATAAACGATTTCATAAAGATTGTGTTGAGCAATAGGTTCCATAATATAACATTTACACACCTGAGTGTTAGCCCTTCGTTAAACAAAACTTTACGTCCAACCAAAAGTCTCAAGACAGTCCAGAAAACTGCAATCGACACGCTCCTATAAGATGCTCATGTGTCGCGACAAACAATGCTGATAGCTTTGGTACTACAGCTTCTAAACTGGGGCAATCCCGATATCTGTCCTTGTCACTCACGCCTCTAATCCTGGACGTCTCCCTCGCGCCGTTACTAGGGCTGTCTATCTCAGTTATGTACACCTGCACGGCTTGAGCTAACATGACAGTATGTGACAGGTGATGTATTGTTCGGCTGCAGGATCAAATGCGCTTGGTTAAAATATTCATAGGTTCCGGTATCAGTTTAAAATCATAAATCAGAAGAAACTGTTGATTTTTATTTGTTTTTAATAGCTAAAACATTTACCTATTAACTTTAACGACTAGATCTTTTAATTTTATGACTCACAATTGCATATGATTACGTTTATTTTCTTCCTGTGACTTCTCATTAATCGAAGTGAGATATTTTAAGGAAGCTACTGCTCCAATTTGACATTTTTTTTCAAAAAGATATAAATAATTAACCAATATTCGCAATAGTATCAAAAAAAACTCATTCAGTTTAGTTTTTTTTTATTATTGTAAATGGGCTTTTTGTACGAAGAGTGGACGTCGGTCGAGATACCCCGGGGCGGACGTATCTGTTAAAATGTATTTACTACGCGTACGTATAATGAACGGTAAGAAGCCCTTGTTGATTACATTTTGAACGTTTTTCATTTAACTTATGTTTCACTTCTAAACTATCTTACTGTGAGGCTCGGATGTAAGTATTATTTTAAAGAAGACATTCTGTAGGTACTATCGTTCAGAAAAAATACCTGGCAGTTTCAATTTTAACGCTAATAACATATAAAAATATTTGTTTTAATTTAGTATTTCTCTTTGGGTCACAAATAAAAAAGAAATAAAATATGTTAACTTTAAATTATGTCGTCAGGTGGCAGCCCTACGCCGACCCGCAATCACTCTACGCTGCCCCAATGATATTTGTGTTCGATTATAATTAAACGTATGTCCTCTTTCTTTGAAATGTCAAGCTCTCTTTAATTAAAGACCAAGTTTAATTATAGCCCGCGCTTTTATCTTCAAAGTCGAAGGAAACAATGAGTGGATAAGGTTGATAAAAATACGGCAGTGGGCCGTTTAATGTTACAGGTAAACACATAAGATTTAAACCTGCCTATGTTATTTATTTTGTGGATTTTTTCCCTATGGGACTTCTAGGTAAGGAAATGGGATTCGAAAAATGTTATTCGAAGCCTGGCTTGGCTTAGTCAAGCTGTTGGCTAGTCCCTTAGTCAACGCCGCCATTATTTTTAGTGCGCCACACGGTAAAACCTATCTAGATCGATTAGGAATATATAAACAAAAAATATATTAAAGTCATTTATAACGGGATATTTACCATGATTAGAGTTTTGAGTTTTCCAATATTAAAATTTCCAAAAAAAAAAAAAAAAAAATATATTGTCACTAAAGTCTTAAAGCGGCACATTTCAGAGCTATCTGCAAAAATAATCGAAGTTGAAATATTCAATATTGTTCTAAAATAGTTTCGAACTATTTCAGAAGAATATGTGCGTAAGAAACATTTAATGCGTCTTTTTTTCAGTTATTCTGATCTTTATTTTACAAATTGTAACTTGACACTTTAGGAATATGGTGACAAACCTTTTTTGTTTATTTAATTGTCTCCAAAATGTAAGTAACATATGCTCCGTCATTTTGAAAAAAAAAGACAAAATGGCGAACTGATGACTAAGTAAAAATCTTCTAACTCCTTTTCTCATTGGAAAACGTTGTATTTTTTCGAGTCATAGATTTGTTAAATTTCCAGTAATTTTTTGGCTTCATTGTTACGTATTTACCTACCAACAAGGCCCTCTTATCAGCTAAAAACAATGTGCATTTGAAAACAAGATCTTTCATACTATTTATTTTCTAATTTTAATCCAGAAGGATCAGGATCTCAGTAGATATCATAAAAGTTGCTACTTAACTTACTTTTACAACTTTATACCCAAATTACGAGCAAACTCAAATCAAACTTTATGCTCAGCATTTTATGGCAAGTTTTCCCCCATACATACAGACCTATAAATATTCATGGTTACGGCCGAACTGGGTCGGGCTTATTTGTGCAGAAACCAGGCGGTTATTAGAACTCCGATATACAATAAACAAAAAAATAGCGAATGAACTATGTGACCCAAATTAGAACAAAATTATGAATCAGAACTTATTATATGCAAAATTGAGCATCCTTACATGACTTTTCGATAACTCTCACAATTAAAAACTTCCTCTTAGTAGTAGTAGCGCTGTAAAAAAACTCACCATGTATAAATCATTTGCTGCCCGCACCTTTATTCAGGTTTTTAAAAAAACATCATCATCATCATCATCATCATCAGCCCATGTTAGTCCACTGTTGGACATAGGCCTCCCCTAATGAGCGCCATAGCGCCCTGTCTTCGGCTTGTCGCATCCAGCATCTGCCAGCAGTCTTTCGCAGATCGTCATCCCACCTGGCCGGAGGGCGTCCTACACTACGTTTACCAAGTCGCGGTCTCCACTCAAGAACACGTTTACCCCAGCGGTTATCGGTTCTTCGCGATATATGGCCGGCCCACTGCCACTTCAGTTTGCTAATTCTCTGAGCTATGTCGGTGACTTTAGTTCTCTGTCGGATGTATTCGTTACGAATCCTATCCTTCAGAGAAACTCCGAGCATAGCTCTTTCCATAGCTCGCTGAGCGACTTTGAACTGGTGGACCAACCCTATCGTGAGTGTCCACGTCTCAGCTCCGTAGGTCATAACTGGTAGGACGCACTGATTAAAAACTTTCGTTTTTAAACATTGCGGTATGGATGACGAGAAGACTCGACGTAGTTTTCCGAACGCTGCCCAGCCTAGCTGGATCCTCCTCTTGGCTTCCTTCTCGAAATTGTTTTTACCCAACTGCAAAATCTGCCCGAGGTAAGTGTACTCAGAAACAATTTCGAGGAGGTGGCCATGTACGATCACCGGTCTTGGATCAATGTGGCCATTGATCATGACTTTGGTTTTATCCAAATTCATGCCAAGACCGATACATCGGGAGGCTGAAGCTAGACTGTCCAGCATCCGGTTCAGCTCCTCTAGCGACTCCGCCATTAAGACTATGTCATCAGCGAATCGCAGGTGTGAGATGTACTCGCCGTTTATGTTGATGCCCTTGTCTTTCCAGTCCAGCGTCTTAAACATATCTTCCAACGCGCTCGTGAACAGTTTCGGGGATATGACATCCCCCTGCCTCACTCCTCTGCGCAGTTGGATTGGTTTAGTCTGCTGGTCCTGTACTCGGACACTCATAGTGGCGGCTTCGTAAAGACATCTCAGCACCTCGATATAACGATAGTCTACTTGGCATCGCTGTAAGGATTGTAGAACAGCCCAGGTTTCAACGGAGTCAAAGGCCTTCTCATAGTCCACAAAAGCCAGACACAGGGGCTGATTATACTCTTCGGACTTCTGTATAATCTGCCTCACTGTGTGAATGTGGTCTATGGTACCATATCCTCCGCGAAACCCAGCCTGCTCCGGTGGCTGAAACTCGTCGAGTCTCCTGGCGAGACGGTTCGATATAACTCGTGAGAAAAGCTTATAGACGTGACTTAGGAGCGAGATGGGTCTATAATTTTTAAGAAGGGTTTTATCTCCCTTCTTAAAAAAGAGCGCCACCAAACTCCCACTCCACGCCTTTGGAGTTCTCCCACTGTGAAGGACGGCGTTGAAGAGGCTCTGTAACTCCTGTATAACAGGGTATCCTCCAGCTTTCAAAAGCTCTGATGTTATTCCGTCCTCACCGGGGGCTTTTCCATTTTTAAGCTGCCTCAGAGCTAACACGATCTCGTCTTGACTGATGTCTGGCAGTTCGTCGGTATAGTGGCGAATCAAGGTGGCTCTAGAATCGTGGCCGTCTCGTTGGGAACGGGGAGCATGAGCAGCGTATAAACGGCCATAAAAGTCCTCTATCTCGGCCGATATCTCCGGCTTCGACAATACGGTCCTTCCGTCGTGCGTTGTAAGCTTCGTCAGGTGGCTCCTGCCAAGCTGCTGAGTGAATACTTTGGACCCTCGGTTTCGCTCTATCGCCTCTTCGATGAGGCGTGTATTAGAGCTCCGAAGGTCGCGTCGTACCATCTTCGCAATTCGCTTGTTCAGGTCTGACCTCTCTGGCGAAGTCGCTTGGGTGGTTTCCCGTCTTTTTGTCATCAGCCGAAGAGTCTCATCCGAGAGTTTGGACTTCTTACCAGTACGCTGCTTTTTGCAAAACTTGATGCCCTCGTCCCTCAGCGTTTCTACCAGATTATGTAGGGTCTCGTCAGCGTCATCAGTGGGTTCCAAGGCAGCGAATCTATCCCCGAGAAGCTGCTGAAACTTCTCGGTGCCCGCCATGATTTGGATTGGGTTC
This sequence comes from Eupithecia pulchellata, assembly GCA_963931895.1. Taxonomy (NCBI): domain Eukaryota; kingdom Metazoa; phylum Arthropoda; class Insecta; order Lepidoptera; family Geometridae; genus Eupithecia; species Eupithecia pulchellata. The sequence continues at coordinate 7,943,199 of OZ007537.1, read as the reverse complement.
GGTCGGAGCGTGGACTTCATCAGACGGTTTCTTTCAAGCTTCAAATTTATATTCAGAGAGCCTCGAAGGAGTCGGTGATCAGATCCGGTATTGAACCTGTTGATCACTGAGACATCTCTGAATATATGCTTGCTATCCGTCATGATGAAGTCGATCTCATTTTTTGTCACAGAATCGGGACTCCGCCATGTCCACTTCCTTTGGGGCTGTTTCTTAAAGAAAGAATTCATTAAGAACAACCCCTCCTTCTCAAGGAAGTTGACAAGCATTTGTCCCCTGTGATTTCGAACACCAAAACCATGCGGGCCTATTCGGGATTCGTCGCCAGTCTGGGTTCCCACCTTGCCGTTAAAGTCCCCCATAACAACGTTGAAGTGAGCCTTGGTGGTGTGATGTAAGGCTTTGGATATGTCTTCATACATATCCTCTACTTCATCATCCGAGTGTGCCGAGGTCGGAGCGTAGACCTGAATGACCTTCAAGCTGTAGCGCTTAGACAGCCGAAGGATCAGATACGCTACCCTGGTCGACACACTGGAGATTTCTTCGACGTTGTTAGAGAGGGCCTTATTGACGAGGAAACCTACGCCACCCTGGGATGTTTTATCACCCTCGCGAAAGTAGAGAACATGGCCCGAGTCTAGGGTTACGGTGTCCTCCCCCTCTCTACGGACTTCACATAACCCTAGAACATGCCATTTAATTTTCTCTAACTCCACTTCCAACTGCGCTAGATGGTGATCAAGCCTCAGAGTGCGTCCGTTAAACGTTGCCAGGGTCAGCGTGTGTGGTGAATGGTAGCCTGGGGTAGCCCGGAGATTCTTCGCACCCCCTGCCCCGCCGTTACCATGGCCGCTACCATGGCCAGGAATAGCGAGGCGGCCGGGAACTGGGGGCCATTTTTTGGCGGTTGTTATCATTAAGGGGTTATTGCCCATAATCCCCACGCTAGGCATGCGGGTTGGGGATCGCAGTTCAGTGGAGTAGTTCTGCAGGGGGCGCTGCTGCCCGCCCCCCGGTGTGTTTCCCTTAGTCGCCTCTTACGACACCCACGGGAAGAGTTGGGGTGGTGAAATTCTATGCCGGCACCACACGGCTCAAAAAAACATCATTTCATTTCAACCCGGCCAGTATTTTTGGCGTAAAGTAATTTAAGTAATAAATTCGTTCAAAAATGTAACAGAAATTAAAGAAGACATTAGATCTTATCTCTCTCGGTACCGTAGGTGGTTTGAATTTGGAATTTTAAGTCTCTCAAAAAATTTAGTTCTCCATCTATCAGGCCTCTAGGTAAGGAAGACATAGAAATAAACTGTCCATGACCTGACCACTAAAATCTGCTTCCTATTTAAAGAACTTCTTACATCAGTTACTCTCGTAAACCTTACTGTATCAGTAGATTAATTGGTCGACTTAATTGATCATACCTTGCAGTATGTTCGTTTTATATCTCGTCAATAAATATTTTATTACTATAACGTTCCGTTTCGTAATCGGGGATCAGAACGATGAAATTGAGGTGAATTAGCTGCACACCTCAATTTTGCCCGGTTTTTATTACAATTAACTTTTTTGAATTGTTGAAATTGTTTGATTCTCCTGTGTACTTACTGCCGAAATAATGTTAAATAACCAATGTTTCCTGTTAGTAGCTGTAAAATACCAGTGATGTGCTTTGTGAACAAGTAATAATAAATAATGATGGAAAATTTACACAGCATCATCTAGCCCCAAGCTAAGCAGAGCTTGTGAGTACTAGATGACCTATTACAATAATGTAATTACATAAACAGATATTTTTTTATTGTACATAGAAAATAACCAGAATACCCTGAACTGAAGAAATATCTGCAGATCGTATACAAACATTTGTTACGAAGCGGGAATCGAAGCCGCGGACCGTCCACCGATGTCGTTGAAATTAATTTTGTTTCATTAAGATCATTACAGAATCATCAACTTTAACACAAACGTCCACTCCTGGACTGGGAAGACCTACGCCTCCCCAAATAGATGCCACAAATAGCGACCCTGAGTAAACTCCATCCACCGGCTCCCTGCAACTGGTACAATGTCGCCGGTCCATCGAGAGGATCTCCAGACCTTTAGTTCCAATAAAGATTGTAAGGAATTTTTTTAATAAGTTACATTGGCTATTTGATACTTTTAACTTAAATTTTAAGGTAAAAGAAAGTGGTAAAATTCAAAACCTCTCTCGCTTGTCTCGAAAAGGAATTGAGGTAAAACATGCATGAAAATATTAAATATTTTGCATGCATATGTTTTTATACGAATTCCACTACATAACAGATTGTAACTTCATTGGTTTACAATACCTAGTTGGAACCAAAGTCAAAATAACCGAGCAGATGTGTAAGTTAGCCTTCCTCACCCCTAATCACACACTCGGTTGGCTCTCAAAGAGGCGAAAGGAGGCCAGAAAATGTGTCTGACAAATGTTTAATTACAGTAAATAATTATGCCCCAAGAGGGTGTCAGGAGTTTGAGTCTGGTGTCAGTTTACATGAGCTTAGTATTTAAATGTTGAAATTTAAGGATGTTTTATTTTGCCAGCTCAAATTTGTTCTACACTTCACTCCACTCCTACGGGACGACGCTGTACCCTTGCCCTGAGTGTCATCAAAACTTGATTGGTTTTGAATTTGAACAAATCGATACAGTTCATCTAAATAGTAGACATCATGAATAAAATCATAAAAAAGGATAATAAATTTAGATGTCCGCATAACTGCCCAAAAAGCGCGAGTTTTACTTTTTTTCCGAGTCCAACGCAAATAAGCAAACAGAAATATGTACCTATACGTGACTGTGTATAAAATGTTGTTTGTTTTTCAAAGAAGACATTTTCTTTGTTCTCCAATGAATCATATTTGTATCGCAAAGCAACGTTCGTGAAACGCGAAGCTCACTTGATCCCGACAGATTATTTTCCTGATTATTTCAAAACATACTGATCAAAAGTTCTGTTTCATCTGTTTTATTTCCTGTGTTTCCGTGACGACAAGAAAAATTAAATCTGGTGATAGGAAAAAGCAACCTAAGTTTTTAAAAAATAGAGTAGGCATTCGGCTAATTTTGCAACAATCCGGATATTTACCTTGACTTGTGAGAAACGATAAGATTAACAGGTAAATAAGATGGGTAAGCTTATAAGCTCAGTAAATTATTTGGAGCACCAAATAATTAAGTGAGTTCATAAGCCTCTTATTTTATCGAGCTCAAGTCTAGTTATTCGGACTTATCTAGGTTATTATTATTCGACAATCAGACCACAACCTGTCGTCTATTCGTTTTAAAAAAGCGTTTTAATATTGCTAATGTGACAAACAAAATGATCGTTTTGGCAAGAACTGTCCTAAAACTTACAACAATACCTATATCTTGAAAGAAAATGCAACCGTGCAAAATCTATTCTTTCCGGCATGGGAAAATTACTGGACGCCCGAAAATAGGTCAATTGCCCTTGCTAGAGCGAGAGCTCGGGGAATCATGGGGAGTGACAGAGACAGAGTTATTAATGTTCAGGTGACGTCACAGGAGCTTGGGAACGTTTTCTTTTATACGATCTATTGTTTTGATAGAAACGATATGACCTTTGTATCAAAGGAAAGCTCATTTCTCTTCCGGTAGATTTATCTCTCTTCACGATTGTGCGAGTGAAACTTATTGAACGATGTAAGTATATATTTATTTTCCTTTTATCCTTGTGCGTGTTTTATGCTCCGGACATTAATATATACAAAGAGGAGTAAAAATTTTCCTTTGGTGAGTTTCTAAATTCGGGGCTAGAGGTTCTTGAATTCATTGTAATTATTTACTTCTCAATTTTCTAGTCTCTGTTTAAAAATAATTAGAAACTAAGCATTAAAACAAAACTCGTATTTGTAAGCAACACACGCCTGTAATAGCAGTTGTTTGTTTAATCTCTAAATATTATGGCGTAATGAAATAACTTTGCTAATCTACTTTCATATTTATCTCTACCTACTGAATTGGTTTTGTATTTGTTCCCACTTATGTTTTGTGTGATATTGAAAGAAACAAAAATATTTTAAGGAACCTCAATATTAAAAACACAATAATTTGTTCGATAGTTCTTTGAATACGATCCTGTTTTGAATTTTATCGGGTAGTAAATTTTCATAGCTCCTACGTATTGGCCATATAGCTTACTAGCGGTCCGCCCCGGCTTCGCACGGGTATTTAACAAGAATTGTATTTTTCATACCCAACATTCACTTTTATATATTTAATCAAGGAAAGTTTAGGATTCTAATCGTGAAATAATTTTTCAAATCAGCCCAGTAGTTTCGGAGCCTATTTAATTCAAACAAACAAACAATCAAATATTTAGGCAAAGGTTTGTTTACATAGTTTATTATTAAGTGGAATGAGAGAATTTTATCTTGGATTACGTTGATTTTTATGTAGAGAAACACTACCTAGAGACGAAAACGGCTTACTTTTCGTAAGATGTCGCAACAATATCACCATAAACGATAGTTTAAAATAAATGTACAATTGATAAGAAATTGTCGGATTAACTACATCTATTTCTAGAAATTAACATGATGACGTTGGCGAAGGCCAAGCCAGACAGCATACATTACGACGTCGATAAATTTATCCCCAACTCATTCAACATCATCAAATCCAAATACAGGATTAAGCCTCTTACACACGTGTACGGTGTAGGTACGGTATTGAAATAAAAGCAATTTGCCGGCACTGTTAACCCGTTAACCCGGCATCGACGCGCATGATTTATAAATGCGGTACCGCATTAGTCTTACCGCGACACGTACTGTTCGGATCCGGTAAAAGATCCATGTGAAAGATTTATTGGTTGCAAGTGAGCCAGATTCTTATATCTAGGCTTTTGCGACTTTGTCGTTATTGCGAGGCTGATTTTAAGGATCTTTGAGGTTAAAAGGTAAGTCTACCGAAAGGCGATTATTCTATATCTTTGTTTTATGATAGAGATGGAGTTTGCAAGGGTACCTTGCAGGTACTGTAGGAATCGCCCTGAGACCTGAGTTCAAATAACTCATTCCGGGTTACGACATTTTGTTTTATGTTTATTTGACGACCTCTGTGGCGCGTTGGGCAAGGTTCCGCCTGCGACGCAGGAGGTCGTGGGTTCGATTCCCGCCTCGGGATAAATGTTTGTACGATCTGCAGATATTTGTTCCGGGTGTGCTGGTCGTTTGCTAGTACCCATAACACAAGCTTGAGGCTACATGATGCCGTGTGGATTGTCCAGCGTATTTATTAATTTATTTATGTTCTAGTCTAGACTAGATATAATGTGAAATAAAAATACTGTGACTTGGTTTTGTTTCTCTCCAATTTTATTGTTGTTACGAGTTTGTGTAAATGTCTGTCTATTTCTATTAGATGTATATTTCACAAAATGCCTGTACGAGCCAGCAGAAATAGATGTGATTCTGCTTGGAGTATTCAAGTGAGTCCAATTAAACTCATTCATGTTAATCTTTTCATCGAAAATTAATTTTCTACCTAGCTTTTTTCTTTTCTAACCGATTTTACACAACTAGAGGTACCGGGCGTATATTTTGTTCTGAATGCTTTCATAAGAATCAATAAGGCACGTTCGATTCAAGCGATTGAAAGAACCGGGTCCCCTTGCCAACTCTTCAGTTATGGCTCTTTTTACGTCGTTGCTAGTTACACTGATTATGTGAAATTGGTTTGAAGTCTAAACCAGTGAATATCATGCCAGTTGATGTGTGAATGGAATGATGAATGATTGTAAAATGACGGCTTCTCTTTCATGAATGCTGAAAGTTCTTTGAACCAAACTCGACAGAGACAGCGTAAACAAAAGATATTAAACACAAATATTATAAATAGATGGATGTCTGATATCTCTCCACGTTAAGATTAACGAATGGATGGGGCTAAAATTTGCATACACGTATTTCTAAACCTAATTACATAGGCACATTGTTACAAACTAGCTATTCCAGTAAAGCTCGTGCAAGGCCGCGGCCGGTTGCTAGTTAATAAGGTAATTTTGCGTTCGTAAAGCGAACTCAGGCGTAGACCTTGCTACGAAAATTATTTCGTAGCAAGGTAGACCTTGCTACGAAAATTATTTCGTAGCAAGGTCTACGTGCGTTAGCACTAAGTCTACGCCGTAGCAAAACCCTAACAAACGATATACACTTAGTCCTTATGATGGATAGCTTGTGTGAGTGCTTATACTTTACTACAGAATAAGTACTACAGTACTACTGCCGTGTGGTGCCGGCATAGAATTTCACCACCCCATCTCTTCCCGTGGGTGTCGTAAGAGGCGACTAAGGGAAACACACCGAGGGGCGGGCAGCAGCGCCCTCTGCAGAACAACTCCACCGAACTGCGATCCCTAACCCGCATGCCCAGCGTGGGGGTTATGGGCACTAACCCCCAAATGATAATGCCATCTATGGCGCTCATTAGGGGAGGCCTATGTCCAGCAGTGGACTATTATAGGCTGGTGATGATGATGATGAAGTACTACAGTATTTACAGAAATATATATATGTATATACGTACACAAGTTGGCTGATCCATCACACCCGTCGCTTGTTGTAATTGATTTGACAGTCTGTCGAGTCAAAGCTCGCCATAACTGGGACACAGAATCACGACATGGTATAAAAGAAAGTCGTTTCCCGCTGTCTGTTCGTCTATATCTATATCTATACTATATAATATTATAAAGAGGAGTACATATTCATGAACTCCTTAATAGACTTGTTTTAAAAACAAAAAACAAGTAGGTAATATTTAGAGTTTGCATTTGTTTTTATAAAGTGCACTATTAAACCTGAACAATCAGTAAAGTCTTATTATATCATGAAAATGGCGGTCGCCAAATACAACAAAAATAATTTCAGCACATAGTTAGCACATAATTATATGTACCACACATTAGCAATATCAAATGACAACAACTGAACAGGTTCAAGAAAAACTGCCTTGTCCAGTCCATCTCAAGGTTGCCTGGAGGAGATCGCTCTTAGGGATAGGCTGCCCTTTATACTTCTTCTGCTGTAAGCATGTCTGTTCTCATTCTTTGTGTGTTATAATAAAGAAGTAGTATTTTCTATCTCTCTAAAACTGAAATAGGTATATCAACTTTAATTAGGTATTGTATTGTCCAGCTTCGAACAAATCGCGTCTAACGTAACGGGCATTTATCATTGCTACTGAAGTGTCTCGTGAGTAACAACATAAATCATTATACCCCTCCCACTTCCCCCTTTCCGGGGGATTGCAGTGATTCATCAGGTCATCGCCAGACGCTAGGATGCCAATTTTGAAACAAAACACGAATTAATAAAAACAAATGACAGTGACAGATGGTCAACTCGAATCAGAGAACTTTAGTATGCTGCTATTGTGTTTCGATTTGGAAGAGTATCCGGATTTATGTTGATTGGAACGGCAAATTGATGTTTTGTATCCGTAATGATGTTCGCCTGTTGAGACATCATTCACTGAATTGGGTTTCAAGCATTTTTAAGTAATAATAGTGTTTTATGGGGCCTATATCCAGCTGTGGACATAGCTGATGATTTGATAGAAAAAATCACTTTTCCTCTGAACATTGAGGTCATAAAGATCTTGCTAATAACATAAAAAATCAAGACAAACTAAAAACTGCAGATCTGCAGTGAAGTATAAGACAGCAAGAGTAATTACGCAATAATACATATGAATATCATGTACGTAAGTTCTTAGTCATTTACCATGTAAGATAGTAAGAAATAAGTAAGTACCTTTACCGCAAAAGATGAGCAGTATTTGTGACGTCACGTTTGTTACGAAGGTTATGAATATGACTAACTAGCTCCATTTGTGGCCTAGTGTAAAACCGTACAAATGCGAATGGAGCACTTACGCTGTGTTACAAAAACTATAGAATTAACTTAAATTGAGTAAGTACTATGGTAAATATACACTAAAGTTAATTATGTGCAAAACTAATAAACAGATTAGATCGGATTGAAATTCTTTGCAACTACTTAGTTGTTAAAAAAGTTCTGAAGTTGTTTAAAGTTTGAATTGAAAAATGTTATCTTAGATATATGGATATCTAGCGATCGGCCGCAGGTCGGCTTCGCAAGAATATAATTTTTGAAATATTTGTTAAATATACGCGATATTTAACAAATATTTCAAAAATTATATTTTTACACACGTTAAGTTAGTTTATTGAAGTTTTCATCCCTAACATTTTTGAAATTGTTCAATACCCTATGTTCATCCGGGATAAAATAAGATTCTAATGGAACAAGATTTTTTTAAATCAGTCTAGTACTTAAGGAGTACTTAGTTACTTACATTCAATATAAATAAACAAACAATCAATCAGATTTGATTGTTAAACAGGATAGATTCTTTCCTCTTTATAATATTATCAAATAGAAAAATATTGGGTAATAGTTACTTATAGGTATTGCAAATAGGGTAGTGGTAATAAAGGTAGAACCTTTATTTACAAATCAAATTGTATCTTTGCTATTTATTGCTAGTGCTTTAAATAGCCAAAAGTCAAACGGCAAAACGTTCCATTGAGTAATTATCAGGCGTAGTTAATCATGATAAGTAAATAAATTGATTCAAAATGTAGGTCCAAAATACAGTGTTGTTTTTATCCATCAGTATTAGTTAGTGGGTAGATTAGTGTGGTTTAGCCTCGGTTTCAATGCATTTGCCAATTTGCTAAATATGCAGTTTAGTAGTTAATCATCGGCTAATTGGGCGATGTAATTTAGCGTATTCAATTTATTTGATCCTTTCAATTTTGTACTGTTATTTACTCTCGTTATAAATTTCAACTAGGATAAATAAACATGCCTACATTTATTAGTGTTTATAATTTTTCTCTTAAAATAAATAGTATGTAAATATTTCGAAAATATTAATGTATAATTTGTTTAGTTAACAAATAAGTAGGTCATGCCTCTGATCAGCTAAGTGTTTCGTCGAATTAATTTCAAAAAAAGCTAGAAGAGCCCACGTTATGTCAATAGATTTGTTTAATGTGCAAGTAAATAACTGTTAAGAAGTCAATGCACCCGCCGACAACGACAAGTTGACAAAAAAACTATAACTATTAAATACATAAGCATAAGCAGGTGCAAGCGAAAGGCGCACGCAAGTTATTGCTTGCTACGTTGCGGGTTGTATTCAACCCGCCCCGGACTGTGACACCTTTCGAGTCTACTCGAAAGATGGTTCGTTGTGTATACTAGTATACTCACTCTCTATGATAAATAACTATTGAAACTATATAAATATTGAAGATAAAAAAAACAGCAATCAAAGAGCGATCCTGGTGAATTAACAATTTTTTTTTTTTTTGCGGTTCTTTAAACAAAAGCTTTTTGATACCGTAGTCATACAGTGAATCAACGGAAGCTACCATTAAAATTGTGCAAGTAAACCTTTACCTACGAGGCTATGCCGTGATGAGGGTCAAACCAAGATCGATGTAAGATTTACTGCCGGTCTTTATGGGCGACCCAAAACCATCCGTATTTATCTTAGCTGCGTCACCTGTCTTCCTCAACCACATTCCTGCATATTAATATTTGTGTATATCATAATATTGGGGAAGGTGTATGGCTGTGAGGTTGTGCGATTTTGTGCGGTTGTTCTGAGCAGTTCTATTTACTTTATGGTATTACTAGTCGCACCAAGAGAAAAAATATTCTAATATAAAAACGTTCGTGAGTTTGTGAAGTTCTTTGTGTATTTCATCATAAGTAAATGGTACAAAAAACACATCACAATCACACACGGTACAAACCAAAACATCACTTTAATTGATCAAAAAACGTAACAATGCTTTTCTACCTCTCAACGATATACGATATAGAATAATATCCGGTGCGAGTAAGAAGCTACTTTATGATGGAGAAAAATATCATGACTTTAATATTAAGAGCTAGTAATTAAAAGTAACCTGAAAAGATTTTATATTAAGCTCTTCAAAACAAAATAAAGATATAAACATTTCCCGAAATAAACTTTAAGTGAAAATTAGTGTACCTTTTCAATATTAACTACCGTTAAGGAAAACAGCGCGCCATTTTGGCACGTGTAGGTAATTCAAGTAGGTCGATACATGAAATTCTCAGGGGTGGGGTAGGTAGACTACCTATAACTTAGCTTTTTGTTCAAAGGCCGGATTTCTTAAACACCGGATCATTGTATATCTTATGAAAACTCAACCTTAATACATCTTGAAAACGGAACAGGCAAAGGGTTTTTGTTGATTTTGTTCTGAATAAGAACAACAGCAACTTTATGAAACGTTCTTGAAAGACGCCGAGGGAAAGCATCGATATGGCCGGAAGTTGACACCTAAAATTGCAAAAGGCATAACTCATCTGTGACGCAACGTGAATAAATCATCCAAGCGTTTATTTACCTTGATTTTCCTCTTACTATTTTTACAGTATTTTTTTGCATTTTTGCTGAATAGCTGTCTTTTTCTTTGCTGCTGTTGGAATTAAGCTTTGTTTGGTAAAAATAGCCCCTCATTTACAATAATCTGCCAATGTTTTTTTTGCTTACAGTAGTTTTGAATCCAATAAGGAGCACCTCAATTGCCTATATATTTATGGACCTATGTTACCTACTTAATATTCGACTGATTTTAATGATTCTTTCGCTGTTACTTAGAAAAAGATTCTAAGGTACCTAGTATAAAAAAGTTTCATTCCCAAGGGACCATTCGCAGTAATACCAATTTTATTATGTCTTTGTTACGCCCAACTCTAAAAGTATCTACCTACGCATTCTACCGTGGAGTAAGAATCACCCTATATAAAAACATCCAAGAAGGCGTTTTCAATTCCATTCACATTGAAATCAAATGAAATGTAAATGGAACAACAAAAAGTCTAGTCTTTATGTAAGAGGACGAATGTATTGCAATGGCTGATAATTAAAAAACAAAAAAGGAAAATACTTGTTATCCCTAAAAATAAAAATCCTTTAAACTAAAATTCATAGGCTTTAGCTCAAGTTCAAGCTACGCTATAATGGCACACTTTTGAACCAGAATTAAAGAGAATTTCAGTGAAGGATGTCAGATCAACATTTGACAGATACAGCGCGATTTTATGCTATGTTCACATGCGCGCGTTCAACTCGACATTCAACGTGCACGTTCACGTTCATGAGCGTGTGAACAGTACGCCCGAGCCCGTAAACGCGCCTGTGAACGTGAATGCCGCGAACCAAATGCACTGACTGACGCGACGGCGCGTGCGTGTGAACAGCTTGAATTGTCGCCGGCCTGGGACGGGCTGCATGCCGCGCAGCCCGCCAGGCAGCCCGCCAGGCAGCCCACCGGGCTGCACGGCGCGCATGTGAACATAGCATTACAGGTTTTCTTTTCACATCGATATTTATTATATTTATCGATAAAAAGACCGAAACTTTTGACGTAAGTAGGATGAAATTGTAAATATTTGCTTTACCTCATCACAAAGTTGTAGATTGTTTTTATTTTTTTAAAGGGTTATTTTTTATTTAAGTTCAATTGTAATGCTATTTGCATTCGAGATACAAATATGATTGGTATTTTTAAAAAATTCAGATATTATTATATCCACCGTCACCGGTTGCCTACAAGAAATCACTCTTAGCGATAAGGGCGCCAATTGTGCAGCTGTTTATGTGTTTTTCTGTTCTGTTATTCTCTGTCTTGGTGTGCAATAAACAGTAAACATACCTTATGCCAATATATTCATGTAGTAGTTACTGGTCACTGGCAGAAAAGGCAAACCAGACACATTATGGTCACAACAAAGAAGTCAAGTCAAAAACGAAACGTAGCAGCGCACTTTCAAAGCTCATCTAAGCTATGGATTTTTTATAGATGCGTCTAAAATTGTCAGCAAACTGCAGCATCTAATAAAGTAAAGCGGAGGCGCCGGCCTCGAACCATACCAGTTTTACGGCTCAAACAAATACTTGCGCATTTTAATATTCCCAAGTTCGCGAGCACGCCGCCATCATTAGCGACGGAAAGAACAGAAACTAGGCCAGTAGGGCTCTGCAATCGAGCTCTGACTCTATTGTTACACGCTTGAGGTAAGGCACCAACACCACTTATGTCAGACTAGCCCTCAGCTCCTCTAATTCGGTAGCAGGAAGGTATTAGCCCATCTGGAGGCTAAGTTGAATTGCGCAATTGAGTGTTTCGTTTTGGTTTTTTGGCTAATTATTACTATAATTATGCATATGTATATTATAGTACTAATTAGTAGTAGAGTACCAATAGGCCAAAACTAAAAACACAATTGCATGTTGGAGAATTATAAAAAGAGGTATAAAAAGGGATTCCTAACGGGGCAAGGCCGTTAGGAATCTATTCCAGGTAAAATTTCCTGGCGAAATTCAGTAGTCAAAAAGTTGAATTAGAGACGATTTGTTATTTTGATATGTTAAACTAGAGAACTGTAGAATAAAATTCTGCTAGTAAAGTAATTTTCATAACCTAGGATATAAACTTAATTTACGAGTCCAAATTTGCTCTCGTAATGGAGGTGGGATGTGCAATTTGCAGGTGAGACCGCAATGCGTCACGAAATAAATTCAAATAATGAAGGGGCACGACAGTTTTAATACAAAGTCTCAATAGCAAAATCTTATTTAGTTTCTAATTTTTGCCTACCCTTATCTACATTAGAAAGTATTTAGCTAAACTGGACAACGAAGGCAATCATGAAAAGCTTTTTTACCACGAAGGATAAAAATAGCAAACTATTTTTAATGAACAACTGTAGAGTCTCACATACATGGCAACTGTGTCACTTCTATTTACGATTTTAATGACTTGAATTTGAAATAATATTTTCACAAACCCGATGCTATTTTATGAGTGCCAGATACTTTTCAATTGATACCGGAAAAATAAAGCTTTATATGCGGCGTCGTTAGAGACGCGTTGATTGCTTCAACCATAGCTTAGAGGTGAATCCAAACCTCACTAAAATGGTAGCACTAATGTCATACTCTTAAATTTATCCTTTCTTTTTTCAGTACCCAAAATTTTATTTTCATCTTCTTAAATTTATCCTCAACTTCTTAAATTTCTGTTCTATTAACAGTCGTTGTGTTTTTGTATGTCATTCTTACTAACATTAGTTTTTAAGTAGTTTCTATGTTAGTTTTTACTAACAAAATATGGATCTTAGTTATTCGAAATAAAATATTTTTATTATTTTATTTATTTATTTAATAGTATTTCACAAAGCAAAACTAGATTTGTCATACGACTTCATATTCTCACTGCGTTCAGAAAAATACCTTAGTGTTTGTATTAAACCTTAAGATTATGACTTACCACTGGGATAAGTATTTACTAATGGCGTATTATTTAGCATATTATCAAAGTATATAAATAGTATTAAAACGGAAAAAAAAGTAGGTCAGATAGTGGTGGTAAATAAATTAGAGATAACTGATTACTTCTGGTCCATGCGAATAACTAACAAGTTACTCATCATAATGAGTTTTACCCTTTTAGGTCAACAGGGGGGGGGATGCAGTAGGTACCTGTATCTTACAATAGATTGATGTTTATTCTTTTCTTGTCAAACCTATACCTATATAAGATGTACCTACCTATTTATATGGCTAAATAAATGAAACTCTATTTCTCTCTTATATGTGAACCAACTGGATTATTTATGCTTGTGAAATAGTTTCCACGCAAACTGTCTCTACTCTGAAATCGTAGTACCTACATATGTTTGTATGTAGGCAACATTTACAAATAAACTATGACATCCATATTCAAACCCCGTTGGTTATTGCAGTTGCTTTTTATATGTTGTTATTGACCTAACTAGCTAGCTGGACGCATAAAACGACCACGATAAAATATGCATATATCTGAAATTTTACCGATTGGACTTTGAAATTCGACAATAATTTAATTTAGTAGGTTGATTGAAGCACGGCTTTTAAACACCAACGAAAAAAGAAAAGTTCTAAGTTGTGACCTGCACAGATTTTGATTATTTCAGGAAAAGAAGTAATAAAGGATTAGGTACTAATAAGAATACCCTAGGTGTTTGACGGGTAATATTGAGAAGAATCATACCACTCCATATTTTGTACAATCTATTTGTAGTTTCAGCGCAATGGGATCAAAGAAATCGGCTAAATACGAACGTAGAGTGCCAATCTCAAGCCTTCCTCCGTTGACAGTCGGGTAAAAAAAAATGTAGGTACTACTATACAAAATACGGATATTGGGCAAAGACTTTTAGTTCTGAGCACAGAGATTTCTATGATTTTGGTACCAAATGTACCAATATTGTAGTGACAAGACCAAGTAGTAGTAGTAGTAGTTCAAATCAAATAATGCAAAGAAGGTTTAAAATAGCCTAAACCATTTGGACCATCTTCCAGTTTTAATTTTCTACACCAAAATACAATGTCAAAATAATAGAGTGCAAATGTTTCATGTGTTAAAAATAGTCCCGGAGACATAATTTCAGAGATTTTTTCGTGTTGCTATCATTAGTTTTGTTTTCAGACAACTGTGATGGGTATTTCTATTTTGAACGTGAAGTTAGTACAGCTTAGTACTTCCTACCTAGTGAACTTAATTCCAATTTAGAATGAAAGGAGTAGGAGGTATTACCATTGATAAATCAAGCCATAGACTGACAAATCCCATAAAATGTTGCGTTCCTCCGAAAAAGCTTGAAATTCTACCTCATTCCAGATGGCGCTGATCAATAGCCCTATATAATCGTTATATTCTATAATGAAACCATCAAATTAATAGGAGTCGTCAGTCTATGGGTTTAATGGTCCATGGTATTACATAGTTGTCTATATCGAAGAGAATAAAACCACTACGAGTCTATATATACTCCCACAATCTCAATGGACACAAAAATATGTGGAAGGATATGACAAAAGAAATGACAGCAACCGGTGACGAATCCACGGAACGCATCTATTTTAAACGATTCTTTCCGTCAGAGAACCTTGAGCAATGAAATAACTCAGTTATTTACATTGGCGGTTATGAGGTTTGTTTTATTTTCTTTTCAATTTAGAAAGACATTATTTGAAGCCGCTATGTGGATGCTTGGAAGAATTTTATTGAGTGCTGGGGTTTTCTGCTTACCTATATATTTTGCTTTAACAATACGGTGTCCTCCGGTTGCCGCCTACATAATCTGATCCCCATCAAAACCCAGTTGGCAGCGCTATTACCATTTGCGCTCGCTATTGTCAGCATAAAATACTCGTGATATGGATGCAAACTACTCACAGCTCATATAGAAAAGCTCACTCGATTATTCATAAAAGTATTTAAAGCTATGTAATGTTATGTATCGAAAAGTTTAAATAAAAAATCTGCAATCTGAACGATTGGAAATATGATTTGATAATGAAATAATTGTATTCGTATTCTCCGTGATAACGAAAAAGTACTACCTAGATATCCGGGAGTATCGTTCTTTATAATCATTTTAGTTTGAACTATTATCTTATTAAACTTTAACTCTAAAAATTACGTGACAAACCAAGACAACCAATGCTGATTTAAGGATATCTCAAGTCTTCCTTCTCTGGATTCTCCTTTTCTTCAATGCTGATAATTTGAAAGCCTATGTAGGTACTCTATCAATGCCTACGCTCTAAAATCATGTCATCATTTTTAAATAATTATGGAGGACGTCAGTCAATTTATTGTCTAGATATTTTAGTAGGTAGTTAGTTTTTATTTAGATTTTTATTTTATAGACGCTTTATGAATTTTATGTCTATTTCTTTAATGTGTTTTATGGTAACTAGTGCTGAAATAAATGAGTTATATTTTATTTATGTATTTATTCCCATTAGTAATGATAAGTGACAGTAATCCGTTACTTCATTTTATAACCGTAACTACCTCATCATCATTACCGCATTAACATTAATAGATATTATTTAAGTGGCATCAGTCCGGTATGGAGACAGCCGAGCTATTTCGTATACCTACGTCTAAAGAGACGGGAAATTTAACAGATTATTATCTATCGTCAAAGTAAACAAGCTATGTCTCTACGCGTGTGACAGCGAGTTTTGTCCGCTCCGAGCAGTCGTTATGTTCCGCTTCGGACGGCCGATGGCTTAACAGTTGTCTGTGAGCCAAATCTCCTCGCAGTAATGTACTATAACTGCCAAGGCGAATTCTATCGGTATGATACAACAGCGACCTTCCATTGTCTCCGAGTCTGGGACATGTTTGGTGTCTGCGATTTATGTGAACGATTTTTCCAGCGAAATTGAGTTCCATTTAAACTTTCGTGGTGCTCGGTGATAGCTGAAGTTGTACGGAATCGGTCTAGTTCTGTAAGTCTTCCTTACGAAGTTGCAGATATAGGTACTACTACTTCTAACAAACTAGACAAAACTTTTGTATAAACAGAACCTATACTAGTCCAATGTGATTTCCTCTCAGCACTTTCGTAGCGGTTCTACGAAGACACCTTACACCTATGCCTACACCTTATCTTCAGTTTTTTTAAATAGTTATAAAAGTTGTTTATTTTTAATTTTAATATGCCTATTCATAGATGATACTTTAAGATTTTAATGGATAGATTTTTCCATACTTCATAATTTTATCTACAGTATTGTATGAAATAAATATTAAATTTTCTGAACGAACAGTTTTAATTTTTCTAGAGCATCTTCGAAAGTGCGTAGGTGTTAAATTCAAAATAAATCAGAGATTCAATAAAAAAAGTAGTTTTTAAATATAATAGTTTTACAACATGACATGAACTTACCTTGCTAAAATCCAGGCTCCGATTCCTTCGATGTAGAGCACAAACACAATAAATGTCCAAGTACTTTCACTCGAACGGTAAACATACGTTTGTATCACATCTGAATACGAATGGAGCTTTCCAGTTTTTGCCTTTCCAGTTTGTTTATACTAGAATTCACAACCTCCTGGGAAATTATCGCGGAACGGGCTGCGAGTACTAACAACCTTTATATCAACGTTTGTTATCGAAACTGTATATAACACCTTGCATTCACTAGGCATTAAACTTTATCAATTAATAATTTATTTAACTTTAATCACAACATGAAGAAATATTACAACCAGAAGCTATTCGTGAGCGATTTATCTTTTCTTCGTTACTAATTCACAACCATACTTTCCACCAGTCCCGGAAGCGTCCTCCAAGAAACTACATCGCTCCAAATTAAGTTACACTTAGCTAAGTTATTCACAACACAGAAGAGGTAAACATTTTAGAGATTCACATCTTGTCAGCTTTGCACGTCTTACAAGCTGTAATTTCCATTTGAGTTCACCGAAACACCAGCGAAAGCTCGCGGCCGCGGTAAACAAACATGCTTGCACAGTTTATTCTTTAGTTTTGGCACAATAAAGTTTGTTGTTCATCCCCACGAGAAGTTGAACTCATTTACGCGGGAACGCGAATTTTCCTCGACCACTGTCTACAGAATACTGAGCACACATCGCTTTAAAGATCATATATTTATAAATAGATAGATAGAGTATATCCGTTTCACTAAAATTCGGTGGAGTTCAAAGGACACCGTGAATGTCAGGTGAAGTCGGAGCTGTCAGTGAAACTGTGTCGTGTTCCGACGCGACGTGTGCGCGCACCATGCTCGCACTGTTGGTGCTCTGTTACTACAGGCACGCGTTCTACTACTGCAACTGCTGAAAAGCGAAACCTGTTGAAATGGGACAGGGGACCGCGTGAGAGAGAGACCACAGCTATTTAGAAAGCACCGCCCCCAATCGGATGCTTTATTTTGCTACGCAGGCGTGTGTGCGTGAAAAGTTGCGTGAGTACAAGCGCCGATTTCGTGTTAGTGAGTTGTGGAAAACTCTCTTTAGGGCGCCTCCACAAGGGCGATTTTCATGATCTCTCACCACCCTAATAGAATCTGTTGAATTTCGTATGCCGTTAAAAAGTTTCAAATTTGTTTACGTCTTGGGCTTGAATGAAATCTGATTTGTGTCACTGGTTTTTGTGTTGATTGAAACTCGGTAGAGCAAAGTTTTGCACTCAAAATTTGTAAATAATTTTTTTATACAAAGTATAAGAATAATCATCGATTTATAAACTTTATACATTTACAAACACCAAATTAAAACAATATGTACCTATCAAAGGTTGAAGAATTAATTAATTTGAAGTAACAACAATCAACATAAACAAGAGAGTATACCTATACCTAATAAAACACGAGGTATACCTAGTAACGCTTGTTTATTCTTTGGCCAAAGGCTGTCCGAGAGAAGTTAGAGAAAGAGCGCTAGAAGCTCACGCAACGTAAATGCGCACGCATTGCCCCCTTCTCCCCCCTCACACCACTAGGAGATCCCGAAATGGGCGCCCGCCCCTGAAGGTCCAATGTAACGATGTACCCTTCATTATATCGGGAATCAATTGACAAATGGGCACCGACTGTCCCCACAAACACGCTGCAATGTGACGAAACAAGGGCGCTTATTGTTTACCTTCACAGAACAATTTTATTATTCACCGTAAATTAATGCGTAATTAATTGCCGACACTTTTTGAATCTCCTTGATGTAACAATGGAGCAGTAGGTACAAGCTTATTTTTTGAACCCTTTTTTCTGTAACATTGTGTAATTTGCTCGGTATTTTGAAAAGGGTTTGGGTATTTTCTAAAGACAGAAAGAAAGGTAAGCTTAGTTATTTTATTTACTTTTCATTAGATACTAATTTACTTCGTATGTATAGTTAGGTGAATAATAATAAATAAATCCCAATCATATACAATATACACCTATGTTAATGATGCTGTATTAAAAATATTTCCATTTAATTTCTGTTAATTAATGTAATTGGTTTTAATAACCGTTTTAATAACCGTTTTAATTAGGTTCATATATAAATAAATAAATCATTCATCCCCTCAAAATGAACTCAAGCTCAAACATAGGTATACAAAGGGTGTCCTACAGCCATGGGACACGGAGGAAAAGTATCAAAATTATTAAAGAGTTTAGAGCAGTATTACAATGATATATATACTTAAACTTATTATTAATATAAGCAAAACGGAATTAAAAAAAATTAAATATGTCCAAGACTGCGATATGAAGGAAAAGTTAAACATTGTAGACCTTTACTGTAAAGTAAGAAAGATATTTTACAAAAATAAGACTATTTTATTTTAGAAACTTATTTGAAAAAACACTTGCTCTGTCTGGGAATCGAACCGTCGGCGTCGGTCGTCGGTCGGTTCGATTCCCAAAGTGAAAAAACCGCATCGTTTTCTTTTTTATAAATTATAAAGAATGGATAAAAAATAATAATTCCTTTTAAATATCTTAGTATCTTTAGAAGAATAGCGTAAAAAATTTCATGCAAATTTCTAGAAAATTATCTATTGCCGACGACGACGTTCGAAAAATAGCGATAGGTATTATCATTCCATAGATAGCTTTGATCACTCCCAAATAAGTACCTACCTACTAAATAAGAATTCCCGGTAGTTTTCCTTATCTATTTATATAAGTGCAGATAAAATGATAAAAACTTAGTTGGTAACCTATTTGAATGCATCCTTTGTAAGCTAGATAAAAGGGAGATCTCAATGAAAACTTTGATAATACAGATAAATAAATAAAAAATTATGCCGGACAATCCCCAGAGCATCATCTAGCCCCAAGCTGAGCAAAGCTTGTGTTATGGGTACTAGATGACTGATATACATAATACAATATTGTTACATACATAGATATTTTTTATTATACATAGAAAACGACCAGAAAACTCTGAACAAATATCTGCAGATCGTACAAATATTTGCCCCGAAGCGGGAATCGAACCCGCAACCTCCTGCTTCGCAGGCGGACCTTCGCCCACCGCGCCACAGAGGTTGTCGACAATACGACAACCTAGTCGAATTACAAACATAATTTAGACATATCATATCAAGTAATCAGCATAATTTTTTTTATTCATTCTTTCGATTATTATCATAAAAATACTTACGGATTTTGCACTTTTGAGTCGGTTCGATTCCCAGACGAAATTGTAGAAAATCTTTGAATGCATATTACAAACTTTTTAAATGAAGATAAAGTATCCTTTCAGCGTAATATCCTGTCTAGATTAATGACGTTCCGTCTTGGGACGTTCTGTATAAGTACCAACTAATCTTTTTCATTCAAAAAAGTAAATTAAGCATGCAAGTAATAAAATTCGGCTCGTCAATGTCAAAATCAAACAGGTGCACTGTCTATCTGCCTCAATCCATGGAACTGTTAATCGTTTTTATATTTAGCTAATGAGAAGAAAGCTATTAATCGTTCGTGAAAAATTTGATGCGACGCCAAATGACGTTACAAACATCGGTGGAATAACGATAATAATTTGTTCTAAAATACGCTATTGTTAGAAAGAATCACTGAGTACTTAGGTGTATGGTATGTACGTACACTCTACATACACTGTAGTCATTTATAACGGGATTTTACCATGTTTTATTGGCACAGTTTCATGTGCCATGGTCACGGAATAACTGAAGTCACTGCATTCTTTTTATTGCTAGACATACGGATCTACCCTCATTTTTTGTCTTTTGCTACGAACGTTGCTGAACACGGCCGTCGTCATCAACATCTGGCCGCCCCTGGAGCTACAATTCTTCGGTTTTTGCACATTCTCACCTCAGGTTTTAAGTTCCCGATAATTGGAAACCTACTTCTCGGTATTTCGGATTAGACTACAAAACTAAAACTATTTGTAAATAGGTAGCTTCTGGAAGCTAAGCCTGCAGCGTTACAAGCGGGGTACGACGATGGGTTGTGTGAGTGCGAGAGAAATTACGAAACCCTACGTATTGTAGTACCTACTTACAGTACTTTGTAGTTCGTCGGCGATCAAACTAATATGATTTTATACTGTTTTCTAATTAAATAAATAAATATCACTGTACAGGGTCATTTCTGAAATAAAGTTTTATAGAATCCGGCGCTGCAGCGCGGCCACGCGGATAAAATATCCAATTTATACAAACGTAATACCAAAATGATTTGTAATTTGTGCATATTTTCACCATGATCTGCTATTATTTGTATTAAAATTGTATTTATCAAGGTAACCTTAAAGCCTTAAACTTCCAGTTCCATAGGTATATCTCACATAAGTAGGCATTTTTTATAAAAAAATTATCAAAGCGAGTGTACTCTAATTTCCAATATCCTAGCTAATCTATGCCTGACTTCGCGGCACGCACTAAAATAATTGACAAACTAGAAAATCGGATGCTAAAATTACTCCTACTTTCAAAAGTTTTGTGACCGTAAGTACAATCCTGTTGTACCCTATTTTCTAGTTTTAGATATAGTTTCTGAATTTTAGAAAGTGAGTCTGTCATTAAGTTAGAGTAGATTTTATTTGCTATTATGGCAACTGGCAAGTAAAGTATAGGTATATATTTTTTTATCAATTTATCTTCGTTCGACCAGCTCAGCCGTCTCTGCCGATGGAAAGTTTGGCCTCGGCCGACGATGTATCACGAAGATGACCCTAAACAAAATTTTGGAGAGCCCCGGACTATTTAACTATTCTACAATAATATACTTTAAAAGAAGATTTAAAAAAATCTACATCTATTGTGCTTAACGAAAGAAAATTAGAGTAGGTACCAGCAGGAGAAAATTTAGAAAGCAAGAGGTTGTATTCAAATTCAAATAATTTTTCCTTGAATTTGAATTTGAAATTGAGAAAGCAAGAGGTTTTATTCAGTTGAAAATTCGTATCCAGGCATCTTATAAAGCAATATAACGTTCACGCTTCGCCAGTAGTTCCCGAAGGTAAAGTGAATAACCCCAATACGTCACAATTGAAAAGGCTTTTGGCAAAACTTATGCTATCATTTTCCTTTGAAAACCGCTAGAGACGGGTGATATTTTACAAAAGCTGATCGCTCAGGTTACATGATATGGTCATAAATTAGAAAAAAGTAAAATCAAACTTTGTATCTCTAACTAATAAGGACGTTTTAATAAGTTACTACTTTGATAAAGATACTTCTAGATAGAACGAGCTGATTCTAAAAACACATATTTTATACTTACTATGGGAAGTTTGTTATATGAAATAACTAGCGACCCGCTCCGGCTTCGCATGGGTACAATGCTGATGCAAAAGCCTTCCCCTTAATTATTCCATCTATTAAAAAAAACCGCATCACAATCCATTGCGTAGTTTTAAAGATATACATCATAAATAATACATGCATACATAATGAATGACAAACAGACAGACAGCGAGAAGTGACTTTGTTTTATACTATGTTGATGATTATAATGCTTGACATTCACGTGTGTTGTCGTCTGTCTATCATTTTGCTCTAAAATAACCGATTCGCGATTCTGTAGGGATTGCTGTCAATAAACCAATTTATTTATAGTGGATTGAATTGAAATTGTTACAGAATATGTGTAGATTGTCACTTTCTGCCAGTTTCCAGTTCATGGAAATTTCATAGTCATTTGTGGCGTGTTGGCAATACTAATATGAGCTGTAAATTTTTAAAGTTCTAGTAGACGATTATAAAATAATATTATTATAAGATTCTACACTTGACAGGTTACGGACACAGCATATACTGCAGGTCGCGGTCACCATCAGGAACATTTTCTACAATAGCCCAGTTCAATAACGTGTAGAAATTAAAGCAATCAAAATATGGAGTTTTGACTGTTTAGGACTTAAAGCTACGGCTCCACTGCGGCATACGCTGTGCACGCTGTGGCTTTAGCCCCTGCAGTGAGCCAAGTCTGAAAAAAACTTAACGCGTATGTAATTTTTTTCTTCATATTATTGATTTTCTTTTGCCACTTGATAGAGTTTAATGATCTTATTAAAAACTATTCTATAACATCTTTTAATAAAACTTGTGCTCAGCTAGGGAAAAGATAAAGTTGAAAAATGTATATGTTTCTAATGCGTTTACTAAATAAACTCTACCGATTGACATAAGATAAATCGTAAATCCCTATCCTAATCTTGGCCCTCTGTCGTACACAGCGCGTGGGCCGCAGTGGGACAGCTTATTGTTGTTAAAAGATACATACTGCATGATGCATTTACAATTAACATTCCTGACAAGTTAAACAAATCGTTTCCTTGTTGCTGCGTATTTTAACTAGTTATGAAGACATTGATTTACGTTAATAGCAATAGTTAACATAAAATATAAAGTATCTTCTACCTACTACTTTACTTACTTGGTAGATATACCTATTTAACTCTCTAGAGCTTACCTTAACATAGACCAGAGTAAAACCATATTTTATTTTTTTATTTATTATCAACAAATTATTAACCTTCTTTTTTCTTTCATGTAATCAATCATCTCTCACAACACAATAAATAAATTAAAATGATAATTTATCAATTCTCTCACCAGTTTCAATTATAAATACAAGTTAATGTATATATTCCTTTATTGTAATTTTTTTACTCAATAAACATTTTGATAAAATTAAATATTGAAATTACATGCTACACGTTAAACCACTAAGTATTCAGATTAAACACTCAATAGTCCGCCGATTCCTTAAAGCAGAATCCTCCTCTCTTAACAAACCCTGTAGGACACTTCCCAACACGGATGCTATGCCTGTCTCCAATCCCATCTTCTTCTTCTTCGTCCACCTTCGGATTCTCTGTAGCTGTTTCTTTCACAATCTGCGGCTTCACTTCTTCTTTTCTTCCTTCATCTGCTGTCTTTTTTGGGCTGGTAGACCTTTCTAGTCTTATGTAATTGTATTTATCTTCAACAGCGCTAGAGTCAAAACCCCACAATTGAATTCTGTCGTCTCTAACAACACTATTCTCGATTGCCCCTACAAGAAGGCATAATAGCAAAATGGTCGAAAACATGTTTACGAAACCAAGTTGTGACAAGGAATACGACGTCACCCGATGTCACGAGACTTTTATACGAACGAGTAAAACAAGCCTGAGAAACTTGGAGGTCAACTTCCTCAGCAAATCAAAGAATAACGTTTATTAACTGGTTTTGCAACTTAATCCTGTGGATCGATTACTATAATATTTATATTATTTATTGTGGATGCACAAAAGAATAGCGTTCAATTAATTTGTGGCATCAAACAAACCTCTCTAAAAGCACATCAACGAAAGTAATACTATTCATATCTTTATAAAAAAGAATTTAGAGAATTTTTAAATAAGAAGGCTTATTTTAATTTTAATTAATATCTGATGTATAAATTCTAGAATAAGACCATTCATCAATATTTATCAAGATAGGTATTGACATTGTATCTAAGTATCCATCTTTGAAGACATCTGTGGCGCGGTGGGGGAAGATCCGCCTGCGTCGCAGGATGTGTGTTCGATTCCCGCCTCAGGATAAATGTTTGTACAATCAACAGATATTTGTTTAGAGTGTTCTGTTCGTTTTAGTTGTATAATAAAAAAATATGTAATTATGTATGCAATATATTGTATTAAGTATATAATATATAACACAAGCTCTGCTTAACTTGTGGCTTCATAATGATGTGTGGATTGTCCAGCATTATTTATTTATTTATCTATTGCGACTGTGCTGCTATCTTCTTCCACTAACGAAACAAAGGCCTACAAAGGTTCAGCAGTAGACATAAAAACGAAACGAAACGACGGACGACGCCACGAATATTTATCAAATCATTTTATTTCAGGCTATAAATCTTAAAAAACTTATTCTACGGTACATATAAACCAACAATACCTTACAGACTTACATATAAGTTCCTACTAATATGAACCTAATATAAACCCTACAAGGTAGGTATCGAGGCCGAAGTGTAAAGCGTCGCATTATAGTGTCATCTGGTGACGATGCACGGCGGTGGCCCTTGCAGGCGGCCGATGAACCATCTGAACTTGACACCTTCAGCCTAAACTCTTTGTTCATGAACAATAGGGGTCCTGAGTCACCTCCATCCATAGACTCTCTGCCGCTTCAATGTCAGTCCATGGTTCACTCGAGAATTCTACTCAGCGACGCTTAAAGTTCTCCTAAATGTATTTGTTTCACATTTAAGCACTCGCCTTTGTAAAATTTCACAGCAATCAAACATATTGCAACAAGATACACATAGTGATTAGCATTATGAGCGAAATTGTTTAACACGCGCGGGCTGAAAAACAGTGGCTGATTATGGACTAATTATTAGACTTAACTTCAATTCTAGCCTTTATCGGAGAATTTCTCCTTGTGCCGTAAATTGAATCCTGCGAAGTATAGGGAGTAGGCCCTTTACCCACCACTTCAGCTTGGTAATTCTGATAGCTATGTCAGTTATTTAAGTGAAGTAGAGAGAAAATCAAAAACACCTTAATTGTTATCCGATATTAAAATGGTATAAAAAGTTCTTAGGGTATTTTTTGTAAGCATAAAAAATAAGGCAATTGATATATTTAGATCTTCTGCGGATTTGGATATCAAACTCTCCTTAGCTCGCTTTGCGACTCTGGCAACGAGGCCTAGAGGTACTCGTAGCGATCATGTCTCAGATCCGTAAGTACAAGAAACTAATAGGTAGATAAACATCACCAATACTGAGGGGAACGCATATAATAAGGTTATGAAATAAAGAATTATCTATCTTTCATATTGCTTATACCAGGAAAACTAATTTCCGTGAACTAAATTAATTTAATGACGTTTTTTTACTAAAACTATCTACAAAAGTCGGCACCGCCATATACATAATAGTGATATTCAGAGTTGATCCGATCTGTTACGGCCACAGTGACTAAGATTGACGTTATTAGGTATGTAACTAGAGCCACACTATGGCGACCGTATACATATACTAGCTGGGTGCCCGCGGTTTCACCCGCGTAAAGCGCTATCCACACATTTCCGGGTCAGTTCCGGGTCAGGGCTATCCGTGTTCCGAGTTGTGTGAACAAGTTCATACAATTCTCTGACGCCTGACAAGGAGCTGTGTGAACAAGTTCATACAATTTGTACGTAACCGATTTTTTCCCCGTCCCTGACGTAACACGGCCGGGACGAGTTCCCGGAAATGTGTGGATAGCGCTAAACACCCGATCCCGTAGAACCCGTAACAAACATCCATCCATCTATGTATACTTACAAACTTTCTCGGTTATAATATTAGTAGGATGCATGCTGAAAGGAGACCTGCCTACAGTTTCTGTCATTTGTTAACGCAAAGTCAAATGAGTTGGTTTTTCGATGCACAAATTAGATTAATTAGGATCAAGATCATTGGTATTTATTTCAAGGACCTGCTTGATTTTTCACTTACAACTACAAATAAATAAAGCTAAACAAATTGTATATACTAAACAGTTTTGGCACATAATATTTATAAAAAGGATTTAACAAATATACTTTTAGAATTGTAACAAAATAAATTTGTATCACTAACACATCACGTTATTAACATGAAAATAATGGCATTTATAGTTATGTAGCCACATTTTGGATTAATAATCTTCAGCAGTTTCCAAACAAAAGCCATTGACCAATGTTAACCCACTAGGACATGGATCTTTAACGGCACTGGAAAAAACACCTTGCCTGTCTTCCAGCTCTTCCACACAGAATCCACCAAACCTGACGTAGCCACTTGGGCACGGATGCTCATCACTACCTCTTAGACCATATCTGTCCTCAGTGAGCACTGCATCGCCCGCTGCCTCTTGAACTTGACCCTCAGGAACCGCCTTAAGCAAATCAGTCCTGGCTCCAATGTCTTCATGATGTGACGATTCATCGTATCCTGGTAAACTGGGACTGAACTCGTGCGTCATTATAACACGACCTTCAATAGTTTTCAAGAGAATTAAACACGTAACAACGAAAGCCAACATTTTTACTGCAAAGACGTCTGGTGTGATTGTATTGTGCAATTAATAAGTGTCCGTAACTGAATTGCAATACGCAATGTGGAATATGGGAGATGTCCTTTGGTTTTATATACAGGGAACGGGAAAATGTAGCTGGTAAATTATCTTATTCTTATTTTATTCTTACCTACTAGGATACTTTGTGCAACCACCTACTTAGAATTAATCATCAGCCGACGTAACAACGGTTAAAGTTTATACGTATTTCTATGATTATGACGTACTAATTCGACCTTAATAAGGATGTTATGCGCAATATTTTGCTATAGGCACTTAAATGAATAGTGCTTTCCCGAACACTATTATACAATGCGTAAGTAAGCGTGCGTAAGAGGTGAACGTATCAAATAAAAGGAACTTATAAGTTTCTACATTTCAAAACAGTTTTATTTGCATTAATGTCAACAAAAGTTCTTATGTTTAAGAGTTGATACTACCTGAAATCAGTTATTTTCAACGATCATATCTTCCACAATTCTGAAGCATTTACTTTGAGATTTTAATATGTTATAGTTCCGGATCGATGCTAGACCTCCAGTGTTTCGAAAACACGATTATATGAAATTTTCTCGAAAAAAAATCCAAAGTTGACTCTAAACTGTACTTAAAACCGTCGCTATTCAATAGATACGTTCAAATAAGCCTTGATACTTGTACAGTAAACAATCAGAGTATAAAGCAGACCGTGGGTGTTTTAGATTTTCAAAATTACTATTATGTTTACCAGATAATAAGCTAAAACTTGAGTTTTGGTGATTTTTTGACTTGCGTTGCAATGCCCTGTCCCGCTCTTATGAACGCAAAATCATATGTCTAGAGCCTTTTCGCACAGAGTTGAGGTTGCATGCGCCCTTAAATATGTCCAAATATAAACTACCTAATATGGTATGCAAATCTTGGAAACAAAAATTATTGTTATCTGTAGTTGTTTATAAAAATAAATTATATCTAATGAAAATTAATTTATATAAGTAGGTACATTCAAATATTCATAAAGGTAGATACATCTTAAGAAAGTAGCCAAGCTTTTTTACACAATGGTGCTGTAAAGTAAACTTAATGTTTAAAATAACAATTAATGAATAGACTACAATAAGAATTGTTGTACGAGTAAACCCTTTCAATGAATGTTATCAAATATGGTTATAGTGAAAAAGATTAACAGTTTCAACAAAGTACCAGGCGTGAATATATTGACATGTCCTAAGTTTGCACTTTTGACTTGTCAACTTATTCACGCCTGCCTGGTACGGATGTCAATCTGGAATTGTAAGAAAAAGTTGTAAGGGGTACCTATACCCAAGATGCAGATACAACAAGGTTTAGAGAGTTTAGGGGTAAATATACTGATAAACTTTAAGACTCAGAGATGGCCTACCTTTGGGTCATATTCTATATTTTGTCTAATGAAAAACAAAATATTGAAGACGTTTTATTCTCACTGGTTTACCCTAGTGTAATAGCAACAATGTAATACTACAATTCTTTATTTATAACACCAAGTTACAAGTCATAACATGGTACATAATATGATATTCCCAAACGTTTTCCAATAAACATTATAGTCAATACTTTACTTTGACTCTTAGCACTCAGATTCAGACTTTAGTCGGTAGGTACTACTTTGTAAATAGTATTTACCTGCTAATTATTGATACTGGTTCTTGAATCTTACACGAGATAAAATATATTTTGTTTTTTACTTTTCGTATTTTTATTTTTATATTTTACGTAATAATCGACCAGAAAACGGAAGATGTCGTGATAATTCTCTAATTCTCTGTGCCCTCAGATTAAATCTACAGAACCGTATTCTAATCTAATGGAGTTCTAATGGAGATCTGTGGAGTCTACAATCCTAAGTCAGTGTGCCACTGCATTAAAATAGTTAGGCTATTGGATTTTATTAATTTGTATAAGCACTTTTTTTACTGTAAACAGGTTTTTATCCCATGAACTGACAATGGGATAAGATAAAGCAATTTTAATCTTTTATTGCCATTGATGGCGCTCATTAGGGGAGGCCTATGTCCAGCAGTGGACTATTATAGGCTGGTGATGATGATGATGATGATGAATCTTTTATTTATTTAGTCATAAGTTATTTTGAATAACTTTTTAAAAATAATAATATTATTTTTTATTAATTTATCACATTGCTATGTCGTTGCATCAACTGCAATGTCTGCCTGTGTTCTTGGGTTCACTATGTAGACTCCATTCAACGGTGTAAGGCATTCAAATCTACGCGGTATTGTTTCGCTACTCTGAGTACCTAATTTATGTAGGTATTCGCTACTCACGGTTCCAATCTGAGTTGCGAATACATAAATTAGGTACTCAGAGTGAAAGCGTGGTTGTCCCGTCCCATGGAACGGATCGCTTATCTAGGTAATCTATCCCAAATAAAGCCCCAATTATAGCAGAGTTGAATTATTATTATGAAATCGTTCGTGTTCCTAGAAATATGACTTCAGGGATTTTGGTAAACAAAACCATAGGATTTTCCAAAGGCTTTCAGGCTCTTGATCGTTCGATTATCTCCCTTACAATAAAACAACACAGGCGCCTACTTTTATAAACAATGTTTGTTTTAGTTTTTAATAGGTGCTTGTGCTTAACTACCAAAGATACATAACAATCGGTGCTGCTTAACTATGTTGGTACTCAATTCTTACAGAATAGTTTTTAGAACACATCAAATTAATGTGGTAGAAATCTCGGGGGTACGTACGGAGGTCGAGTGCCCATTATACGTGGCATATTTTCAGCAATATTTATTACTGTAATCCGAGTAACCCGTCCCGTATTTCATCTTTATCGAGAGACCGGGGGTCGCCATCGGCCCCACGTGGTGGCTCTCAGTTAATGTCTCGTATAGGTACTAAATAGGTAGTGTAGAACTACACTATTTAGTATACGAGATCTGAGTACCTAATAACTTTATAGGGTCTACATGAGCGTTCTACAAAAATGTAGTGAATAAGGAAACTCTAAAAGAGAGTAAATAAAAACAAGTACGACAAGTGCGAGTGTAAATCGCGCGCTGAGGGTTTTGAACTTTTGTCGTTTAGGTAGGTACGTATATTGACAACGAGATAGTAGTGCGTCGCATACTTTATCTATAATAATATGTGTGTAGGTGTTATTATAAACCCAAGTTTGGCAATGCAATGCGCGAAAGATCTTTGTGATTTAGGTAGTCTTATTTGCTGACGATACTTCGTTGATTTTTAATAATGACGATGTAAATATAGTTCTATTTCACGAATACAAGATTGGTTCACCGCCATGACAATGCATAAAATTAATGTTACCAAATGTAAGAGATTTCCCTGGTAAAATTATGAGATTGTTCCTCTTGTAGACTCTACCATTTTCCTTGGGCTACATATTGAATTTGAACAATTAAATATATTATATTACCGATGAAGATACAGCTAGGTAGTTTATTTCAGTTACTTCCATAGTATTATGAATGACCTATAGTATTTTGCTTTGGGGACAGGCGGCTGACATCCAGACTATCTTTGTTCTACAAAAAAGGGCGATCCGTGTGATTTATAAGTTTATAACTAACTTAAAGCCACGCGATTCTTTGAGAGAATTATTTAAAGAAATAAATATAATGACAGTAATATCGCAATATATCTATGAAAATTTAATGTATACGGTTAAAAACAGAGATAACTTTTTGAAAAACTATGATGTTCACGCTAGAAATACAAAAAACAAGAACAAATTACACATCCCATCATACAGATTACATAAGGTAGGGAAATCATTTATATTAAATTGCAATTGAATAATTATTGACTTGTATCTAAATAACATTAAACTTAGATTAAGATGGGCAAAACAAACATACTAGTGCTTTCTTTTTCACTTCTTCCACAACTGGACAAAAAATTTAAGTGAAGAGAAATAGAAATCAATAATAACTTATTTCTTTTTGTGGAAGTGCTTATTTTATAAGCCTAAAAAAATAAAGTTATTGAATCTGAATAATATAGTTTAGATCTTGTCAATTAAAAAAATAATATATTTTGTGTGTTTTTGTGTGCCTTTTTATAAAAGTTATTATTATTAAATTAACATAAATATAAACTCGCATCCTATAAATTTAATCGATATTATATCGATGATCTTAGAATAGGTAGTAGGTAGGTACATATTATGTACCTACCTACCTATTCTAGATGTAGATTTACTCCATGCGCTTAGTGACAGATTTAGTTCAACCGACCAACTTCAACCGTGCAGGTAAGTTTGTAACAAATGCTATCCCTCTCTAACCCTAGCCCATTATGATTTTGTAAAATAAATAATGTCTTCAATCAAAGAGTTTTGTTTTTGGATAATTCTTTCTATACCAAATGTTGCCTTGAACATTGGATTTTTTTGATCATTTCGAGAGCGGTCCCATTCGCCGGAAGAAAGATAAAAAAATTAAATCAATCCGGCGAATGGGACCGCGGTCCCTTTACCTAGCGGTCCCAATCGACAGAAGCCTCTATATTTTCTGCTTGAGCTTTAATGGAAGGTTTCATAAGTTGTTCCAGAATTTGTTTCTAGTAGTTAGTGAAGTCTGCTAGGCTTCTTTTTAGGGTTTTGCCATCGGTTGCAAAACCCTTATGAAATCGCTTTGGGTCTGTTTTGTGTTTTGAATCCTTAATATCTCAGAAACTACTGCAGCTATTGACTTGAAATTTGAAATAATAATACATTTTGTGCGCCCGCACATATTTATAGAAAAATAAATGAAAATAAATGAAAAATCAAAATGAAGATTTTCCATACAAATTTTGAAATCGAAATTTTAAATGGAACGTACAAAGTCGAAAGTGGTATCAAATGAAAGGTACTCGTTTGTAGATTTCAAAATAGTTTTTGAAATTTCGGTAGAATTCATACTTTTTAAAATATTTTGAAAATGGTCAAAAAAATGACCGTTCCCCCCCCTATCTCCGAAGATTGCAGAGCGGTCGACGTGATATGTGCCAAGTGTTTGTAGGTGTTGATCTATATTTTATAGGAAAAATATAGAGAAGTCTGAAAAAATAATACTTTTTGAAATATGGTCAAAAAAGGGCGGGAAAAATTTCTAAAGGGGTGACTACCCCCCCGAGTTGGGTATCAAATGAAAGGTATTGGTTTGTACATTCCAATGCAGTTTTTGAAATTTCGATAGATTTTATACTTTTTGATATATTTTGAAAAAGGTCGAAAAATTGACCGGTACCCCCCCTCTATCTCCGAAGATTGCAGAACGATCGATTTGATATGTACTAAGTTTTTGTAGGTATTGATCTATATTTTACAGGAAAAATATAGAGAAATCTGTAAAAATAATACTTTTTGAAATATGGTCAAAAAAGGGCGGGAAAAATTTCTAAAGGGGTGACTACCCCCCCTAGTTGGGTATCAAATGAAAGGTATCAGTTTGTACATTTTAATGCAGTTTTTGAAATTTCGATAGGTTTTATACTTTTCGAAATATTTTGAAAAAGGTCGAAAATTTGACCGTTCCCCCCCCTCTATCTCCGAAGATAGCAGAGTGATCTATATAAAATGTACTAAGCGTTTATAGATATAGGTCTATATTTTACAGGAAAAATATAGAGATGTCTGTAAAAACAATACTTTTCGAAATATGGTCAAAAAACGAATTTTCATACAATGGGGGCTATTTCATTGAGAGCAATATCAAATCAAAGGTATGGATTTCGACAATTCAAAACAGGTTTTAAAAATCATCTAAGTTTCATACTTAGTGAAATACGTAGAAAAAAGTCGAAAAAATAATTGTAGGTACCAACCCACTTACCTACCCACTAATCTCTGTAGTAACTGTAATAGTAGGGTTCCACAGCGCCACGAAACCGTTGTTCTCAAAATTTTAAAGTCCATACCCAATGTATTCCACTGCGCTCGAAGAATATTTAGATAATAAGGTTATTGAATTCATGAATTCCACCGTGCTCCAAAAAAATATGAGAAGAGTAATGTATCCTGGATAATCCACACAACATCATTTAGCGACAAGCTAAGCAAGCTTGTGTAATTCCTACTACTACGATATCTGTTATACTTAATAAAGTATATATAAGTATCACATTAGATGATTTATTTTTGTGTATGTAGAAAAGGACTAGAACACTCGAACAAATAATCTGCAGATCTTACAAATATTAGTCCCGAGGCGGGAATCAAACCGCAACCTCCTGCGTTGTAAGCCCACCGCGCTAACAGGTCGTCAATAATGTACCTACCTAAACGACAAAAGTTCAAAACCCTCGGCGCGCGAGTTACACTCGCACTTGTCGTACTTGTTTTAAAAGTAAGATTATATCGGCTTCCGCCAATTTGTTCGGTATTTTCCTGAAATCTAAAACGTTGTCTAAAATCTGCCTGTTTTTATTGCACTAGGGAATGCATTCGTCGGTCTTTAAGCTCTCGTTTTTTTAATGATTTCGTCAGTAGAAAATATTTATTAAAGTGGAGTTAGGATTTGTGGTAGAATTTCCTTGATATTTACTCTCTTGTGCTCTAGGTTAATATTCTTACAATATTGTAAATGTTTTTATTATTTGATATCTAGAGCCAGTTCGTCGTATAGGTAGAGTTTACTGTGTGAAAAGGAATCCATGACTTGGTTGTGTTAACTACTTTTAAACCTCTTACAACTTCATTAAAGAGGCACACAGCTGTCAATAAAGCCACTTTTCAATAAAAATAATAATAAACGTAAATGGGTTTATTTATTAGGGATAAGTAGATCCCTACGCTACGATAGACAAGATACCAACTGTACTATTAGATACTCGTGACACTTATAGCTCCCCTCATTCTTGTTATATTTACCGCGAAAATAAATGAAATAAATAATAGTGGGAAACCCACACAGGATCATTTAGCCCCAAGTTAAGCAGAGCTTGTGTTATGGGTACTAGATGAAATAAAATTAAATAACATTTTTGATAAAAACTTCAACGACAAGGCAAATGGCTGCCAAACAGTATCCAACAATCAATACAGAGTAGGTACCTTTAAATTGGCTCAATCCTAGTGGCCCATGCAGTGGCTTGGTACGGTAACTACATTTTAAGTTCTGAATATAAACAACGAATCGGCGGTAGTGATCTATAATACCATTCGCTGCCAATTGATGTGCAAACTTATTGTAAGGTTCCTCTAAAACTGATCCTTCATGGAAATAAACCGTACTCTGAAAATTTTGTACAAATGCATCTATTTTGTAAAAACTTGAAGATAAGGGAACTTTTTCAGGAATAGCCAAACACTTAAATACTTCATAAAGCCTCTCCTCCATATACGTATAATAAACTTTACCATTTGCGTTTCTAACTTCAGATAAACAGCTTAATTTACTGCTACAATATTTTATTTTATAGTTTTTTTGTTCTTTCGAGTTTTTTCTCCATTCCTCAGGAATAATCGGCTCAAAGTTTTCTCTCGAAATGTCCGCATGCTTCTGCGGCTCGAAACTCCGCAATGGATGGTTTAAAACACTACATAAAAAGGCTTGTACGTAAAAAGGAATTATAAAAATTGAAAATAATAGACACGATAAAATCAATGTTTCTGAAAATCCTGGCTTAAATTTACGCACATATGTTTTATTTAAGAAATAACCAATAATAAAAAAAAACGATCGTATAGGATCTTTTGTTCCCGATGGAAACAGAGTAAAATTGTAATCTAGAATAGCAAAGATTATTATAAGGCTTAGTACCAACATGATGCTGGTAAATCCCCTTACAAAACAAGCTTGCCCAAATCCCAAGAATTCCGCTCTTGGCAAGATTGCGACTAAGCGATCAATAACTATTGGGTAGCCAAAGGAAAACCGCAGAGACTTACTAGCGCCAAGATAAAATCCTCCAACAGCACCTTCCACTTCGCCGTTCTGGACCTTACTCAATATGATCATATTACTAGAGTTGAGGGTGACTTGTCTCCCAAGCCAATCAGTCTTGGTGTAGTACTCAATGAAATCTAAATATATCCCATAATGTGTTGAAAATTGTTTCATTATTTCCATTTCGTATCCCATGGTGGTGTTCCTTTCGAGGTCTAGATTTACCATGGGATAGACGTTACGGGTTAATATTTTGAAATGGCAGCCACGCAAATTCTTAGCATTCATGATTGGGAAAATCTGATTTCCACTGATATACTCTGAGCAAGTAGTGACTCTGACCAAGAAGGGCTTGTATTTGCAAGCAACCGGCATATAAAACGTAAGGATCTCGTACTCGGTTTTAACTCTCTTGAGAATAGTTACATTGAAAACGTATTTATCAGTCAAGTAACTAGCCAATTCCGGTAAATTTTCTTCGGTCTCTAAAATGATAACAAAGTAAGAAACTGGAGTCCAATACGTGTCATACATCACAGTTTCGAATCCTTGTACTGCATCATTGTAGTCCTCAAAGTTCATCACGTAGATAGAGTTTCGGATTCTACTTTTCATTCTGGTTTGGTTCCTGGTGTTGAAACGGAGTGATCCATTCTTTATCTCTTGCAGATGTCGAATTAAAATATCTTGAGTATTATACAATAATACATCAGCAGTGAAACTTTTAAATTGTGACAGTATATCCCTAACGCATACACTAAGGCTGACTTGATCGTCTTGCACATATGAAATATTTAAACTTGCATTTACTTCCATAGCTTTCAACAGTGCCAGTGCACATAACACTACGCAACGTTTTATAAACATTTTTCTATTGTATACAACGAGCGGGCGTTGCTGGACACCTCAGTTTTGGTCACTATTTATTGGAATGATTGAATAGCTAAAATTTACTCATTGTATTTTGTTATTTCGACTAAATAATAGATAACTACGTAAAATGTGCAGCGATAAGTTTTCCATTTTGGTTTTATTGTTGGTAGATGTTCGGCCCGATTGTTTAGTAAGCAACCTTAATCGCGTTTAAATTATGGTCTAACAAATTGTATGGTCCTCCAACAGAAATAATAATATTACGTCGAGTATTGGCTAGGGCATCGTCCGAACATCCGGCAGATCACCTGGGAGAGAAGATCATAAACGAGACAGTGCCTGAAACTGTAATTCTGCCCGCCCATTGTTGATCTGTTGAAAGAGCGCTGGTTGCATTTGGTGCACAATTAGCACATGGACCGAATACCTAGTGACACTCGACTTGTTTGCCCCGTCAAACTTTACTGTGTGTGGAGTCTGAACAATAGGGGCTGGTAGGAAAAATATATCGAAGGACCTTGGAAATTTTGGGGTGAAATAATGATGTAGGTTTCTAACAAAAATACATAGGTAAGGAACTTAGATCTTTGCTCGTTTTACATAAGCTAGATAAATAGCTTGACCACTGACCTGATTCTCCACACCATGCAAGGATCTCAGCTTCCGAAACACAGCACTGCACTTAGCTTAATCACACGAGAATATGTTTATTTTGATCATATTATTACACGGCAATACAAATCACAGTGAGAGATGAGTGAGATCCAGATTTCAAATTTCACGTAGGTAAATATGTGCGGTTGCAATGAACAGGTCGATCCTTTTATACTTGATTCGCCCGTTGACGGCAAGAGCGCTTCGGTATTAGTTCACCGTTTTCACAAGCAGAGGGTACTTTGAAATCGGCTGATAGTCTCGCTTATTAAACTAGGTACCCTATATTTTGTGAGCAAAGATCGAACACTGGATGTCGTAGGCAAGTCCACACATTTTATATATTTTATAGGTCTCAAAAAAATTGTTAAGAGGAAAAGGAAAGGATTGTGATCGTTGGCGTAAAATTTTAGCGGAAAGAGTTGTTACTCATGCCATGCATGACAACATGCAGCGTGAAGCTATCTGAGACGAGAGTTTTTTTTATTTGGCACACAAAACGGAACGCTATCAAAACTTTACAAAATAGGACTCAATATTATTATCCAGATTGTATCCCTAAATATGTGTAACAGCATGATTTATTTAAGGCAGTTCTGTGTTAAAATACAAATAAAATATGTTAAAGGCATAGGTACATTAAAATTAAATTACAGCAAAAAATTAAACAATAACAGTGTTGAGTCATCTAAGGGCTGCAGCCAGCGGCTGCCGTAGACTACTAATCGTCTACCGAGCAGCTAACACACGTGAGGTACTTAGGTACCGACCGACCTGGTAAGTACCTACCCAGCTCAAATGCCCTGCCGCTAAACGCACCTTGGTACCTACAAGTAATCCTCAAAGAAGGTTTTACCTTGTTTGAGGTACTACGGGGCCATTGACTATCTAAAAAGTACTTACATAAAAAGTAATAGATACTTACTTACATACCTACCATTATATTTGAAATTAGTTACCAGCTGATGAAGAAAGCGGGCCTTAGATGCTAATGTAATATCGTCATTAATAAGAAATACCTAGTAAACGTAATTAATTAAAGTCACTCACCCTCGTGACAGGTACCTATATTTTAACAAAGCCGATCACAATAGAATAGAATAAGTAGGCGATAAGTTTTTATAACTATAATACGTAGTAGGTACATTATTATAACTATATAATAATGTACCTACTACCAAAAGCCATAAACATTTTGTGGTAAGGTAGGTACCATCTAGATAACGGTAAAAGCACGTAAAAGGCTGAGATTATTATGTGACTATCTACCTACTTTCTAAGTAGGTTTGTATAAAATTATTGGACTAGGTATTGTCACAAAATTCTAATTTTCGGTAAATTACTCCTTCCTTTCAAAAACAATAGGTACGAGGCCTTATTGGATTCAGAAAGAATTTTTTAAACCTTAGAGGTACCTACTTACCAAAATTTACTTCTTCTTTGCCGTAAGGGCCATTAATTTATTTCTTCAAGTGTCCGCCCCGGCTTCGCACGGGAAATTATACACTCTACCACGATGGGTTTCACAGGTTTCATACGGATCCCTTACTTTTTTTAACAGCATTGGGGTTTTTGACATTGACTCGACACTCCATAACTGACACTGGCCGTCCTACCCTCTTTTGTTTATTATGACGCGCCTTAAATTAGAAAAAGACGTTGAATATACAGCGCACGGTTCAATTATTGAATTTTTCATGCGGATCCCCAACTTTTTTGAAAATATTATACCTATAGCATAGGAAAGAATTTTTCAAATTGGTCCAGTACCTATCTAGTTTCGGAGCTTATTCAATTCAAACAAACAAACAAACAAACAATCAAATCTTTCCTCTTTATAATATTAGTATAGATACCTATATAGTTATAGATGATAATTTTTCGGTAGATTTTGTTTTTTAATGATCTTTCTCGTAGACTGCCAAATTGCTTCCTTGCACACAAAACAGCCTATCTTTAACTTAACCTACTTAGGGCTGTAGGCAAAGTCAATCCCGCTATTGCTCTAATTGATCGGAAGTAACGTAGATTTCAGTTGCAGCTTTGGTGATTTGGCTTGGCCGTATGTATGGTAATGGTGAGTAAGAATTTTTCTCGTTTTTAATCAAATCAAATGAGTTTCTTATTAAAGGTCGGTAGTAACGTACGTAAAGTATTCTGCCTGAATGATTGGGTAGGATAATTTCAAAAAGAGGTTTTCTAAACTGGGCAGTGAATGATATTCCTAGTAGAACGTCTGTCTAATAACTAATTTAAATTATGATGAATGCTTTCATGGCCTTCGATCAAAGACTAAAGAGAGTGAAACCGGTAGGTACGTTACGTTAGCCCATAGGGGCTAACGTAACGTACACCCGATCATCAAAGTATGAGAAGGATCTATGACATTTTGCGGAAACCAATGAGAAAAAAAATTAAGGTTGTCAACTACGTTCCGGTCAAATCCATTGATCTCCTAGAGTACTTCTTTGACTTGACTTGACTTCTTCGATAAGGCACTATGTACTTCTTAGATCAAATCACTAATCACATACGTTTAGGACTGACAGACATTGACAACAGTTTGTAAATGTCAGTCAACTTCATTTGACGTTTGTATTGAATTTCAAAATAGAATAGAAATTGCATTGAAAATTTAGCGAAGTAAAAGTATGATCTCATCTCCTATATAAAACTGTTAGAATTATGAATATTATTTTTATGAACGTAGTTGTGTGTGAGTTTGTGTTGTTGTAAAAATATAACCCTCAACGGGTCCAGAGTCATGTCGCAGTCGCCCTTTGAAAATATTTTCAATATCATAGGAGGTATTACAGAAGGCAATGAAAAACCGATGAAACATGGATTTTACAACGCTTTTGCTCTGTTTATACTAAGCGTGTGCGTAGCGGCTATTTACGTTCTGTTCCTTATACTCGAGCCCTTCTTCAAACCATTGTTTTGGGCACTTCTGGTCGGATCTCTTCTTCACCCATTCAAATATAAGTTGTCCCAAAAACTGAAGTCCTGGTTTGAGGCATTAGACAAGTCTAATACGTCCGTGATAGTGGGTCTTCTGACTCTGCCAATAAATGCTGTCAATTTTGCATCTGATACTGTTGGATATCAATTTAGAGAACATTACAAGGTGAGTTCACAGCCCCTCCATGACCCTGTTCTTCAGTTCCCCTTTCTTTACCTTCTAAACATTTAGTATTATGAAGCTATCTGAGTGAGATGAAGATTTCAGACCTGAAATTATTGTGTACCTATATTTACTTACTGGAAGTCAAGTACATAGACAGGTACATTTTACTTCGCTTACTCACAACATATCATACATAGGGTTTAAATTGGAGGTAAATTTCATAAAATGGTAGTATAAAACATCAAATTTATAGACATTCAGGGAGACTGACATGGGGCATGATAATGCTATAAGTATGATTTATTTTTTATTTTACAGACTGTTATAGGACTGTTATCTACAATTTTTGTGTTCCCATGGGTGTACAAATCTATACCAAGAGGCTTGTCATGTCTTTTTTGGCAATTCAACAATTTTGTAGCCCTCTCCACTACATTGCTCATCAGTGTTTGCAGCTCTTACATTGTAAGTACCAATTCACAGTAAAAAAAATTGTACTAATAAAAGGATCCCCCTGTCTCAAGTTCACTATTGTATGCTTTTTGGCATAATGCTATAACCCTAGCATCTAGCAAGGTTATAGGTAACTAGCGGTCCGCCCCGGCTTCGCACGGGTAAGTATTAAACAAAAATTTCAGAAATTATACATACTAAAACGATGGGTTTCAAAGTTTTCATACGGATCCCTTACATTTTTTAACAGCATTGGGGTTTTTGACATTGACTTGACACTCCATAACTGACACTGGCCGTAGAGAAAAAGCAAGCACCGTGCGTTCAATAATTGAATTTTTCATGCGGATCCCTAACTTTTTTGAAAATATTATATAGCCTATGTTCATCACGGAAAATTTAGGATTCTAATGGTGAAAGAATTTTTCAAATCGGTCCAGTAGTTTCGGAGCCTATTCAATTCAAACAAACAAACAAACATCCAATCAATCAAATCTTTCCTCTTTATAATATTAGTATAGATAATGATGATTCCTTGATCTTTATATTGCTATTAAAATTTGGCTTTGCAAGGTTGAATGATCTCATAACTGTATGACCCAGACATGAAAATTAAAGTCTAATGATTCATTTAAAAATAGGTTAGGAGTATCAGACCAAAATCTTATTACACGCTGAACTTTAACTAAGCTCATCCTTAATTGATATAAAAAGAATTACCGCATGTAGATCATGATAACATTATGTTTCAGACCTTAACCATTGTGTTGGCTTACCTGATCAGTGTGTACATACTGTGGACTCCTCAAAGAGCTGGGATTTTCAAGGCCACATCACAATTTTTATGGATTGTTATTATCAGCTGTCTTGCAAAGGTGAATCTTCATGTAAAAATGTCCTTAAATTTTGTTGAGTATATTAGGCATAACAACAACCTCTGTGGTACGGTATGCGAAGGTCTGCCTGCGACGCAGGAGGTTGCGGGTATGATTCCTGCCTCGGGACAAATATTTCTACTATATCCAAATATTTGTTGAGGATGTTCTGGTTGTTTTCTACGTATAATAATAAATATCTATCATAGATACTCTTATATTATTATGTATATCAGTTATCTAGTACCCATAATGCAAGCTCTGCTTAGCTATGGGCTAGCTAGATAATGCTGTTTGAATTGTCCAGCATTATATATTTTTTTCCGAATGCAATGTTTATTGGCATAAATTGATAGAAATTAGAAAAGTACAGTTAAGATAGTCTAACCACCAGTAGGTGCTTAGGTACATAGGACTATTTTTAACTCAGCCTGAGCCCTTTACCTCACTGTGTTTACAATGTATGATTTCTATTTTCAGCTAACAGGATCCTTGCAAGTGCTTACATTTGTGGTTCTCCACTCTTTATGCCTTGCTGGGCTAGCACTTGAGGTGCACAGTGTGCATAAAAAAATGCAAGAGACAGGTAAGATTACAATTTATTAATATTACAACTCCCATGGTTCAGTGACCCTATGTGGATCTTGGTCACAAGATCATTTTGCAGCACTAAAATCAATTGATCTTCAAATTGGCTGTTTTTTTGATTGTAGTTGTATTGTCTCTACAAAATAACTTGCAAATTCTTGTTTGTGAAGTTGTATTCTTTAAAACAGTGTGTGTTAATGGCAGTAATTACTAATAATATTATTTCATAAAAGTGGATGTTATCCTAGACCCTAAACTAAATTTCAACCTGAACCATATTGTTGTTTCGGAAATTGTCTTTAGTTGAACACCTCAAAAGAATACAAACTTCGGCCCTTATAATATCTTTAGGACTATTATTGGACTATAGTATTACTATTTATTTTATATTTCAATCCAATATATATGTAATTAAATTATTGGATTGAATTCCTGCTCTCGATCTATTCACTTTTTAGATCCTGAAGCGTCTTTAGCCGTGGCTATGTTAAGAGCAATAAACAGTACGCATAACGACCAGAAACCGCCCGAGATAGCGTCCTCAAACAATACCGACACAGACCAAGAAACAACTCCTGAAAATGACCTGCCGTCCACCCCACCATCAGCCCTTTCTGAGGCGAAACGAGACAGCTGGGCTGGTGACCATTCTACCAGACAAGCCAAAATGTTCTTCAAAACTAGAACACTATCCGCACTCCCGTTAGGAAACACCAAAACAAAACCAGAGGCTAGATACCTGGCCACAATAAAACAGAGATCCTTAGATGAGAATTATATGAAAAATACATTTGATAATGACGAAGAAACGGCATTATACTTCAAGTTGTTGATCTTTGGATGTCTTTGTATGCTGGTTTGGAAGCATATTTGGCTACTGCCTGTAATGTTGGTTTTCCTAGCCATACATGGTCTGAAGAATTTACTCGAATATTTTGGAGTCTGGCTATTTTTTGAGAATCAGTACAATAATGTTATGAGTAAGGTTAAGTGCTGGTGGAATAATAGGTAAGCATTTTTATTATACCAGACAAAGAAAGAAAACATTACAAATAATGTTTAAAGAAGAAGTAAAAAGGGAGGCCTTATCGCTATGAGCGATCTTTTCCACGCAGTTGCCTGGTATAAATGTTTTGTGTTGGCAAACAAGTTTGATGCATGCAAAATTTCATCTTTATTGGTGATTTTTAGAGATCTCTGTAATCAACATGTTCACATCTTCACTCACCAACTTTAGCTATAAAAAAGGTAAACTTAAGCCTTTATTATTTAAATCGTTATTTGTTTCAGAGAAGCTGCTCTTGTGCCCGCCCACATCCGAGGCATCGCCAAGTTGTTGTCCATTTGCAACAATAGTTTGACGAAAACTGCGTATGCCTCAGTCGACACAGTATCTACTTGCTTTGTGATTATTGGACTCATCACGTTTTTGACTGTAGCCATCATATTTATTTGTATACAGGTGAGAAATGTGATGATTTGGTTAAAAATTATCATAATTATGCGACCCTAGTATGCCTTTTAGGATCGCATGGTGTGGTGTCAAAAATTACGAACTGGTTTCGACCTAAGAATAATGAAAATAAATACATTATTTATTTACAACAATCCACACAGCATCATCTTGGCCCAAGCTAAACAGAGCCAGTGTTATGGGTACTTGGGTACGATGAGTTACACAAATTTTATAAAGAGGAAAAATTGTTTGTTTGAATTGAATAATGCTCCGTAGTTTCGGAGTCTAATATAATATAAGTAGGTACTCTTCTCTGTTATCTGTTTCTTGTTCCTAAATCTAAATGTATTTATTTACTATGTTACTGGTTCTCAAATAATATTCTATTTTCTTTCTCTCAGATATACTCGGAAGCAATAGTGGTGGTCCAGCTAAGCAGTAGCCTGCTCAACAGCACCTACGTGCAAAACAGCGAGCTGCACAGCTATCTACCGGACGGCTGGGAGGAGAAACTGGACTCGTTGATCGACAATGCTTATACGTACGGCAGGGAAGGAATCTCTACTGGGGTGAGCTTCATATCCGAGTCTTTATATTGTTTTATGTATATCAGTTATCTAGTACCCATAACACAAGCTCTGCTTAGCTTGGGGCTAGATTTCCTATGATGTGTGCATTGTCCGGCATTATTTATTTATTATTTATGTGTTTGAATTTCTTTTTCTTGCTTACTTTTGGACACCCAGATTGATAATGTTGTAAGTGGCAATTTACATAGATAGATGCAATTTAGATTAATAATAAAGTAGGTAGGGGCTATAAAATATAATAAAAAGAAAAGTTTTTTTATATGTATAAAGTAAGTACCTAGGTACTACAATAATCGATAGTCGGTGCTTTATAGAGTTCTTGTAGTTTTCCAAACCTGTAGTCTTAATTTATTTAAAACTTTACGTCTATTTTTACAGGTGTGAACCCTTAATTCGTAGCGTCTTATGGATATCTAGCTATAGTAGTTTCACAAATTTTCAATATGACTTCAATATACTACTTTACTTTTATATATTTGTCTTGAGTACCATTTGTCTTTTCCGCGTTCGTGATATCACTAAAACAGGATCAAACTGAAATCCAGCGCTGAACCGCGCTTACGCGTGGTTCAGCACAAAGCTGAGTTTGACTATTTTTGGCCGACAGGGGCAGCACAGACGCTAATTGTATTAATCTTATCTTACGTATCTGTCTAATCTTGTTTAATTGTATTACCTGTGTCGTATTTTATTTCTCTTTCTTCTTTTACATGTTACCTTTAACCAACCTTTTATGGCGATAAATAGTCATCTTTCTTTCTATTTTTCTTTCCTTCAATATGACTCTTTTTATCCCAGGTAAAAAGCATACTAAAAGAAGGCGATCCGACGAAAATAGCCAAGGTTGAGGAACAGA
The DNA here is from genome assembly GCA_963931895.1 of Eupithecia pulchellata. Classification (NCBI taxonomy): domain Eukaryota; kingdom Metazoa; phylum Arthropoda; class Insecta; order Lepidoptera; family Geometridae; genus Eupithecia; species Eupithecia pulchellata. The sequence goes on along the minus strand of OZ007537.1, from coordinate 7,898,841 downwards.
TCTTGGAGATATGGGACAGGGTGTACCAGAGCTGGGTATCGGGTCACTTCGCGGCAGCTCACAGCGGGCCGCAAGTCGATGGGAATGCCGTGCAGGACTCCTGGGAGAACTTTGTCAATAACGTCTCCAATACTCCTGGTAAGATGGCGATGCCTGTCCCCTAGCGGGCGAAAGTCCGCCTGTGACGCTAAGTTGCAAGTTTATTCACTCGCACTTCATGATGTTACATGTAAATATAAACAAGCCCAAAAAGATGCCAGTGACCACTACAAGAGAATGCAGGATATTGTCAATAATGAGAGTATGTATGTTGAAGTGCGGAATAACTGCACTCAAACAGATTTAGAGACTAGTACTTTGACACATTGTAACTCTTTAATTAGAGATGATGCTGTGGAAGTGGTGCCTCCGTCAACGCTGGTGTCACCAGCCGCGTTGCTGGCGGCGCCGCCATCACCTTTGCTCGGGGCCCACTGTGGAGGCTCTAGCAATATTACAGCAACTATTGCATCCACTGGGGGTTCATCGGTTCAAGCTGCACCATCTCCGATTAAATTGGTAGATCAAGCTCAGCATACTCGGAAGACTGTTATATATTCAGATAATTTAGGTGCTGGGATGGGTCCGTTACTTAATGGCTTACTGACACAAAATGTCATTAATAATTGCTATCCCTATGCAAATATCAATAGAATAACAGAATATATTCAAAACGATGACTCTCTAAATAATATGACCACGCTTATAGTTCAACTAGGTGAAAGTTGTGTAAAACGGTCACAGCTAATTAGGCTTATAGAAGTTCTCCTCGGAAAGGTTCAGAACGGACTGGGGAAACTTATAATTTGCTCGTTCCCATATGCTAAAACCTTGACATCAAAAGAAAATGCAAATTTGTACCAGAATAACATGCTGATGTACAATCTGACATGTCGTCATAATGATATATTATTCTTAGACACTAATAATTTTATTAGTAAAACTTTTTTGACTAGGGATACAATGTACCTAATCAAACACAGTAAAATGATTATTGCTAAATTGTTAGCATATAATATTTATGATCCCGTTATAAATAGTATAACGCAGTTACCTGACGAGCCTGTAGTTATAATTAGTAGTAATACTAATGAGGGCATTAAGAAGACTGTGTCAGTAAATATAAATTTAAACTGACCTCAACGACAATGGGAAAGCAAAAAACATTTCATATAGTCCATCAGAATATACAAGGCTTACCCAGCAAAGTCCTAGAATTAGAATTATTTTTAAATTATTTAAATGTAGATATTATGTGCGTAACCGAGCACTGGATTGTGGAAAATCAATTACTTCCCTTTTATAATAGCTATTGTTTTGCAAGTTTCTATAAAAGAAAAGCTGCTATACGCGGTGGCTCTCTAATTATAACCAAAAATAGTCTCAAATGTAAAGAAAGGAAAGATATTGTAAAACTATCTATTGAAAGGACTATAGAACTTTCTTGTGTGGAACTGGAGCGGCATATCGTAGTGTGTGTTTACCGCCCCCCTGACGCAAATCAGGCAGCTTTTGAATGTACTATGGAAGAAGTTTTGCTGAAAGTATTTACATGTAGAAAACATCTCATTGTGTGTGGCGATTTTAACATAGATATTTTAACAAATCCCCTAGCCGATAGATTGCTCAATTTATTCAAATGCTTTAGCTTACAACATCTTTTTAATGACCCTACTAGGGTAACCCTAACATCTGCCACTTGTTTAGATAATATTTACTGCAGTCAATCTCCAATCAACAAAGCAGTAATCACTCATTTCAAATCAGACCACTTTGGTCAGAGTGTTAAATTTAGTTATAATTTGAAAGAGAGTAACAATGTTGAAAAATTTACCTACAGGCCTATCACAGAGAGCCGTATTAAGAATTTTCAAAGCAAAGTTGAACTAGCCGTAGCTAATATATCATGCTCTGATAACCCTAATCACATATTTACCAAACTTTTTAATGCTATAAGCAAAGAACACAATGAAGTATTTAAACTTAAAACATGCTCTGTGAGAGATAGGGTCGGATTTACTGACTGGGCCACTCCCGGCATTTATAGAAGTAGGGATAGACTATATAATCTTTATAGTGATAGGAAATCTATGTTACATGATCCTGCGTTTCTTCTGTATGTAACCAACTACTCCAAAATATTTAAGAAAGTCTGTAACACAGCCAAATGCTTATTTTTAAGAAAAAAGATAGTGAACTCATCAAATAAAATAAAAGCAACATGGAGATTAATAAATAACGAAACCGGTAAAACAAAGCTACATAATAGAGAAATAAGGTTAAAAATTAATAATTCAATTCTTACACAAGAACAAGATATTGCCGATGCTTTTGATGCATTCTTTTCTGATATCCCTAAAGTTGTTACCCATTCTCTAAACTCCTCACCTTCATTGTCGGTTGAATTTTTAGAATCATCTGTTGTTAAATGTAATGAAGTTTTTATCTTCAGTCATGTAAATGCTAATGATATAGTAAAAACTTTTAAATCAATTAATATCAAAAATACAGAGGATCTCTGGGGTATTTCAACGAAGGTATTAGGTTCAATTATCAAGGAAGTGGCTCCTTGTTTGGCCTTTATTTTCAATAGTTGCGTCGACGCAGGAATTTTTCCTGATCTCATGAAATATAGTAAACTTGTTCCTCTTTATAAATCTGGTAGCCACACTGATCCGGCCAATTACAGGCCAATTTCCATACTACCTGCATTCAGTAAAATTTTTGAGAAAGTAATTCTCACTCAGTTAACCTGCCACTTCAACGTTAATAGGTTATTCCATAAAAATCAATTTGGCTTCACCAAAGGTAGATCGACAACAGATGCAGGTACAGTTCTATTAAAACATATATTCGATGCCTGGGATAAAGCAAAAAATGCTATTGGTATATTTTGTGACCTTTCCAAAGCTTTTGACTGTGTGGATCATGGTACTTTAATTATGAAGTTGAAACACTATGGAATTAATAACAAGGCACTGGACCTTATGCAATCATATTTATCTGATAGAGTTCAAAAAGTTGATATTGGTAAAGAAAGATCTAGGGGTTCAAAGATTGAATTAGGCGTTCCGCAAGGATCAATATTAGGCCCATTTCTATTTTTAGTCTATGTAAATGATCTCCCTTATTTAGCGAAAGATTTTTGTGATATAGTCTTATTTGCTGATGATACCTCGTTGATTTTTAAAGTTGACAGAAACAAATATAATTATGACGATGTAAATACTTCTCTTTCACAAATACTAGATTGGTTCACCGCCAATAATCTTTTACTCAATGCTAAAAAAACCAAATGCATAAAATTCATGTTACCAAATGTAAGAGAATTCCCTACTAAAATTACGCTAAGGGATGAGATAGTTCCTCTTGTAGACTCTACCATTTTCCTAGGGCTACATATTGATTCCTCTCTGCAATGGAGACCGCAAATTGATGCTCTCGCAGGCAGACTTAGTTCAGCAGCCTATGCAGTTCGAACAATAAGATATATTACCGATGAAGATACAGCTAGGCTAGTTTATTTCAGTTACTTCCATAGTATTATGTCCTATAGTATTTTGCTATGGGGACAGGCGGCGGACATACAGACTATCTTTGTACTTCAAAAAAGGGCGATCCGTGCAATTTATAAATTAAAGCCACGCGATTCTTTGAGAGAATTATTTAAAGAAATAAATATCTTGACAGTAATATCACAATACATCTATGAAAATTTAATGTATACGCATAAAAACAGAGACAACTTTTTGAAAAACTGTGATGTTCACGCTAGAAATACCAGAAACAAAAACAAATTACTTATACCATCGTACAGATTACATAAGGTATCGAAGTCATTTATGGGAAATTGCGTGCGCTTCTATAATAAGCTTCCATCTGAAGCAACTGAGCTCCCTATTCGTAAATTTAAACAATACATAAAACAAAATCTTATTAAGAAAGCATTTTACTCGATAGATGATTACGTTAACGATAATAATGCTTGGCCAGATGTCGCTCCATTCCACACCGACAATAGCATGTAAGAAATTGAATGTTGTGCTTAGCTTCATATATGTATTAAATAATTATTGACATTATCTAAATCATTTTAAACTTAGATTTAGATAGGCAAAAACAAACATTGTATTAGACACATAAGTTATATATGAATGTACTAGTGGTTTCTTTTTCACTTCTTCCACTAGTGGACAAAAAATTGAAGTGAAGAGAAATCAATAACATATTTATTTCTTTTTTATAATAATTAACTGTATAAAATTTGACTTGTCTAAGTGCTTATTTTGTAAGCCTAAAGAAATAAAGTTATTGAATCTGAATCTGAATCTGAATTCCCCGCCTCGGGATATATTAATGAACGATCAACGGTTGTTTGTTCCGGATGTTCTAGGCTTTTTCTAATGTATGGTAAAATATCCAATAGGTCAGCCCCGGCTTCGTGCAAGTATTTAACAAAAATATAATTTTCCATGCGGATCCCTCACTTTTTTGAAAATATTGTTCAGGGAAAATTTAGGATTCTAATGGTGAAAGAGTTTTTCAAATCGGTAAAGTAGTTTCGAAGCCTAATCAATTCAAACAATCAAATCTTTCCTCCTAGCACTAGTAAACACAACATAACAATGTTGCATTGTTTCTAGGACGCCATTATTCACACTGGAAATCTCTTGTTTACGACTTTTATTTATTAAAGAACTTTTGACATAACTAACTTACAATAAACTAAACATGTTACAATTTTTGATTTTAAACATTCCAAAAATTAATTGTTTACGCAAATTTGCGGTAGGCAACTTTTTCTAAGCATACAAGTCAAAGAGTCTTTACCACCCGCGGTAGTGTACTGTGTTACAGCGTGGTAGCGATTCACACATATAATTGAATAATCACAGTGCAGAATACTTTCGCCTCTAAAATTATTTATCTACTAAAAATATTATTTGTACACCTTCTTGTAGAATTCGAGGGGCCTTTCCAGGTGTTCGACGTTCAAACAACTTTTAGGGAAGACGTCAAAACTATTAGACGGATTTTAATAAGTGAGATGTTGATTCTAGAGTGAGAAGCAAATAACAACCTCTCCATACTAACTTGACCATTTAGTTTAGTGATTTAGCTCCAATTGGTAGTATAGAACCTTTACGCTGAAGTGAATGCCTGTTTCACCTTGTACATACCAGACGCCTCCATAATCTGACTTACTTACATTAGTTTTACCTTTGTGAGTTAGTGTTTGATCTGACTCTTGGAAGTTTTGGTTTTGCTGTAAGTCCAATTGTAAAATAAATAAATGTGGCTGGCCCTGAGAATGTTCATTCGAAAGAAATGATATAAAAATCCGTTTCAGATTCATATATTTTACCGTTTGATTTGAGCTTGCCTTGTTATTAGTTATAGTAGAAAGCTGTTTTTGTGACTTACTTGCTTATGAGTTTTCTGTATATTTTGCTGACATCTAACTTACAATCAATCAGATCCAATCAGATAGTAATATTGAAGAACTAAAAGCTGAAAATGTAAACAAAGTACCGATTACTGCATATTTCATATTTATCATCACATCAGTAAAAAAAAACAAATCAGAAGCTGGGATTCCCCCCAATAGTAAATAACACTAATGTTGGGAATCCCTGCTACTTACCATATTTAATTTGAAGAGAGGGCGCTATTGCGCTCATTAAGAGAGGCATATCTAGCTGCGGACTAACATGGCCTTATGATGATGTTTTAATTTGTAGCTTATTTTTTCTAGGTTTATTCGACTATTCCGGCATAGTAAACTGGGTGCAAGATAACTTGGGTACACTGAGTGCCATAGCGTCCGGCATTTGGGCGCACCTGGCCAGCAATATGTCATTGCTAGCCGGGTCTGTAGGTGCCTTTACATCCTTGCTGCTGTGTGGCGGCGGCGCGATTATCAACTTTATCATTAATCTGGTAAGATCCAATTTTATATACCTATAAAATGGATTAAAGACAAAATTGAGATTATATGAAACTATTGTAGGCTAAAAACAAGTTAATGATGCAATTCGTTCAGAAAATTGGTCAAATACGATAAAATGATATTGCTAATATGGCTATAGGTACATCTAAGGATGGTGATTCAAAATCAAAGTGCTTTATTTCCTTTAGACATTACAGGACTCTTGGACACAGATTCTGTTGCTTCAGAAAATAAACTCAGTTAAATATCGCTGTCATATTAATTTCAATCGTTAAAAATAGATTGAACATTGGTAGTGAAATTATTTTAGTTACAGAATCGATACCACTAGCCAAATAAAAAAAAGAAGGGATCTGCGAATTCTAATTAATATAATAATAAAATTCGTGTTATTTTGTTGTTTTATCTTTTTCTCTCGTAACACTATGCAGGTGGTGTTTTTCACGACGTTATTCTACCTCCTCGCGTCGAGCAACGCCCTCTACAAGCCAGTCGAGGTAATCACACAGATTCAACCTAATTTCGGACCGCGGTTGGGCATTGCGCTGTCTGTGGCTATCAATCAAGTGAGTTCTATTTCTTACTATCTTCTGGCCGTAGCTTAGCACTCTTTTTTTGAAATAACAAGTCTATATCTTAACGTGCCTCGGGACAAATGTTTGTACGATCTGCAGATATTTGTTCAAGGTTTTCTGGTCGTTTTCTATTTATAATAAATAAAATATCTATCTATGTAATACATTATAATGAATACATCAGTCATCTAGTACCGATAACACAAGCTCTGCTTAGCTTGGGGCTAGATGATGCTGTGTGGATTGACCAGCATTATTTATTTTATATATCTTACATACACGGTGGACCAAATAGTGACGTTAAAAAAATTTTTACCTCACCCTGGAGGTACCTGAAAATAATCCGTGTATGTTCATACAATATTAAATCGAATAAAAAAACGGCAATTTCTTATGTAAAGAACTATTATTATTTTAATCATTTAAATCCAGGTCTTCAGAGCATCTTTCAAGATGGCGCTATTCTACGGTCTGTGGACGTGGTTGGTCCACAACTTTTTTGGTGCCAAAGTGGTTTATCTTCCTTCTGGTAAGTTCTATCGCTCACCTACCAAATCTATCTAAAAACAATATTACTAACAAACACACGAAGAAAATTGCAATGAAATAACCAAATTCCTACCGACCTATATTCCTAAAGACCTGCATTTTTGTGCCTCTTGAGATCCTCAGCCAAATCTTCCGCAATAGCACTCGAATGTCCTCATAAGATAGAACGATAGATATGAAGAAGGGCGCCAGTGTGTCGAGTCGACGTATGTAGCGTCCTACACAATGGGTCTCCGTCTCCGCAACTCCCATGGGACAAGTCAAGTGTCATAACTTCGGCCCTCTTACCATCGTCACGAACAAATAATTTAGTTACCAGAATATCGATTACAGAATACTTGATGCTATATTTATAAATAGGTACCTACTTAATAATTATTACAGTGATTGCGTTGTGGTTTTGATGTAAACATTGTTACCCATGGTCCCCGTACTAGGCTAGGCCTGTTTCGCGGGAAACCGAGACAGACTATTCGGTTCGAGAGTAGCTGGTACGTTAGCGGTGACAAAGGCCAGAAAATATTACTTTATCTCCAGACCGATAAACGGGGATAAATGGGTGTAAAATACCCAGTATTAGTAAGAATTTATACAGTTTAGTATCCACGAGATAGTCTGGTGTTATTAGATACGGCACCAAAATGTAATTATATCCGATAGCAGATTCGGGACAAATGTACCAAAAGGTCTTTAGAGGTCGGCATCGCTAGGTCATACTTATTAATTATCCAATTAACTGATATTCCCAATTTCCGTTGAGTTTTTTTTTTTGTCAAATTATTCGACGCCGACTACGGTTTTGTGCGATAGCAATATGCTAAATACTTTCACACTCCAAAACATACTCACAAATTTCACTTGAGCCATTATCCAGAAATAATATTTATAAAAACTAACAACACACTACTGATCCAAAATTCTCGTTTCGGCGTCGAGTTTGAAATATAATCGTCTTCATCACTAATTATTGAAAGAAAGAGCTTAATTCGTCAAATAGGTATAGCGAATTCCGTCAAACAATCGACATAAAAAATGCATTTTGGTATAAGTACGGTCGCGGTCGTCATATTTGTAAACACCGTATTCATTGTGACTGGAGTATAGTCTAAAGCTTGGTTTTACCCAAATACTCAAACCGACCTAAAATTCTATCGACCGAGTCATTACACTCTTAGTTTACTAAAGATAAACTCTTATACCTACCTATCTATAAAAACATTACGTATAACTAATCTCCGGGAGGTCACTCGCAAATGATGTGACAACTACAACGGTCGTGTATTGTTACTTGAAATTAATGTATCGATATGATCGGTGTGCTCTATTTAATATTTATTGTTGTACTGGGCTCGACAGTCGGTGTGAGGATCAACTTTACGAGCTGTCAATGCCCAGAATGGTTCTGTACGGATAATTTGCCAAATGATATTGTGTATACGTGTTCTGTTACAAGGAGTAATGTGAGTATTTTTGGTGCTTTACCTTAGATTCCGTATTTTTAGTTGGGTTTCTTAAATATCTGGTAACCTTTGTTGAAAGTCATATCCCGAATCCTGTTTAAAGTGTTAATAAACAAAACAGTTTCAAAAACCTTTTTACATTCAAGTTACAAGCTTTGGAAATTCTGAAGATATTGACAGCTAACAGTTTGATTATCCGTTTGTTCTAGGAACATGTTATCCATCTCAAGGATTACTACACAGATCACATAACGAGCCTGACCGTACAAAACTGTAGGGATCTGAGGGTTGTACTTGACTGTCCTATTTTACAACGAACTTCGCACCTGCAAAAATTTACCATCAAAAACTCAGATAAACTCGAGTTCGTATCATTATCGAGTAGCTCACTACTCCAGACCCCTCCAGAAGTCACGATAGAAAACGTGAAAGAGATCGTAGCGCTACCCAACAAGATTTTCAAGTCACCGAATACAAACACCGAAAAAAAATGTCTGGGAACGAATTCTCTTCGAAATATCCGAGTGGCGAACAGCAAGATAAACGTAATAAAAACAAAAGCTTTTCACAATGTAACCGATATCAAGAGTATCAAGTTCGAAAATGTGACGATAACTAACATACAACGACAAGGTATAGAAGCTATAATGAGCGGTGACAGCGTGTTCAAAATTATCGACAGCACTATCGGTGACATCGAAATCAAAGGCATTACTGTGCAAGCGACCACGGTTACCCTCGCAGACAATAACTTCAGCGACATAACAACCAACTCTGTGAACATAACATCAGAGCATTTGCTAATAACAGGGAATAGATTTCAACAGATAAACGCGAACGGACTTGTTCTAAAATCTACAAGCACCGATATACAGAGAAATGATATCAATGTGCTGAAAACAAACGCATTGAACAACGTCAAATGTTCACGAAAAAGATCTAGCAAACAGCTTTTTAATTTCTCATACAATAACATTGTAAATGTCGAGTCCCAATCACTGATTTTCGATTACGCTAGCTGCAAATCTGCGGGCACAGGTGTGGCGTTTAGTTACAATAAAATAGACTGCAGATGTCGGAACATAGCTTTTCTGAACTACGCGAGTGAACCACACAGTATCATAATGAACACGGCTAATAACAACACATGTTTAGCAGCGCCGTGTGTACTTCCTATAGATGTACTGAAGGTATTAATGGAAAGCAACATGTGCAGGCAAAACCTGGATCTTCAACTGATGTGTCTGTTATACTATGACATGCAGGCGAAAAACGAAGCGACGTCATACGAAGAGGTGACAGAACCAGCTCCAACGTTCTACCTCATCCGGCCCGCTAACTCGCCGAACGGCGTCGCCGCTATGACAGCCGTAAATAAGGATGATTTGTTGAGAGATAGTAACTTGAATATGACCAACAGAATTGCTATCAAAGTAGTGTTTGATTCGTCGAAAGATTTTGTGGAAACTTTGCGAAGTACGGGGAGTTCTGGGAAGAAACCTGCCGAGAACAAGCCCCAATCTAGGGAGGAATACATCAATCGTTGCGTAGGACCTCATTGTAGGAACAATGCAGCGTACGATCGACAGAAAGCACTCGATTTCTACAAATACGTGTACGCACAACTGCGACCCCCGAGGCAAAACGATAATGAGAAAAAGAAAACTTGAATGTTTACTCTGTTTTGTATTATATGTTTATCTGTCTGTTATTTTATTGTTTTATTGACATGCAACATCATTAAACGGAGAGGTTATTCATTAAAAATACTATTTTAGGACAGAGCGGATAAGATAATACAACATGACCGAAATCCAATCAGTGCAGAGTTCAGTTTGTGCTAATTTCAGTATCAGTTCGTACAGGAGTCTGTACGAACTGATACTGTCCTACTATAGTCAAGGTCAACCAGGTATCTACATAAAAGTTAGTCTAAACTAGAGTGACAGGTTCTTCTACCTCTCGAACCGAATGTTTATTTAGGGTCGAAAGGAGACACTTAAATTTTAAAAGCCTGTCTGTCCATCTGACTCAGAGAGCAAAAGCCACAATCCTTAATCCCGTTTCGCTACTAAAATCCAATCATCCAAGTTTGACTGCGAGGTCGTTTCCTGTCCAGTTAATAAGACAGATCTCTCACATTTAACGTAAATTCTATAAATTTTCAGTGTTAGCGGCAGTGCTAGGCGCTGCGCCTTTCCTAGGTCCGTACCTAGCGGGCCTCCCCGCAGCATTGGACGTGTGGCTACAAGGCAGGCCCATGGCTGCTATCATACTGCCCATAGCGCAGGCCGCTCCCATCTTCTTCCTCGACGCAGCTGTGTACGCTGAGATCAAAGAGTAAGTGTACAATGCCTTTGAATTTATCTGGTTACTAGCGGTTCGCCCAGGCTTCGTGCGGTTAAACTAAAAATATAAGTTTTATCACACACTTTGTGTAACATTATTGAAGTTTTCAAGATGGATCTCTAACTTATTTGAAACTATTATTTATCAGGGATTATATAGAATTCTAATACAAAATTTTTCAAATTAATCAAATCGTTCCTCTTCAGCATTTATTAGTTACCTATTAGAATTATATTATAAAGATAATATAATTAGCACAGAAAAATCCGAAAATTATTTAACGAAACATTGTTATCTCAACTCGAAATTTACTCCACTATTGCCGACTGACCTACGTGATCTGATCTATCACGTTATGTTTTTTTTTATAGCGGCGGTCACCCATACGTGACCGGTCTGGCTATAGCAGGCGGCATATTCTACCTCGGGCCGGAAGGTGCGATCCTCGGTCCACTGCTTCTCTGCTGCATCATGGTGGTACTCAATCTCTCTTCCACATTCCTAAGGGACACGCCTTCGGAGGAACGAGCTGCCTTGCATTCACGTGTCAGGTAAATGTTCGTTTTAACGGCGGATTCAATCAGCTTGTGATTGATAACTAGTATATTTGGATGTAGAGTACAAGATTATTTTGTAAACTTTGTCTATAAAAACTTAACAATAGCGTATGAATAAAAACGACAATAACGCAATTGCACACGCGATGCAAATATGGTGCAGTATCGAATTCGAAAACCGATTAAAGACGAGTGAAATGACAAACGAAAACTGTCGAAAGCAAAGTTTATTTAAAACTTATTCGATATGATCTTAGTTATTAATCTGATCTGATACTAGTGTAGTAAATTATTATTCATCAATATTCATTTGGTCTTGTCTCTGTTTCCAAAAATATCTTATACTAGAAATTCAAGTATGTCGACAGAATACAATTTAGAATAAAATATTAGGGAAATTGTTCATGACAATTGTTAACGATTGTTTTTTGAATCTCGGTTAGAATATTTCAGCTCAAAAATTTATTTTATTTACAGTTATAATTATGACAAGCAATTGCTACAGCATAAATCACCCTTAGTTTTGACTATTCATTATGGATAGTCAAAACTAAATCGAATATTGATATTACCTTGAAAAATAGAAAACGCTCACTGTTTTACCTAAAGTAAAATAAAATAATGGTCATTAAATTCATAATGACCTTGTATTATTGAATAACCCTGGGTTTTAAGACTGGAAATTCAAAATGAATGCTAATTAAGAAATACAGGTTCCTCAATGTAAATATGCGGACCGATTCTTAGTTTAGCGTTATATAAAATCAAAATCATAGTTCATTATTTCCTTTAGACCTTACAGGACTCTTGGACACGTCAGAAAACACAAATTACATAAAAGTCATTCTGGGAAATAAAGTGATCACTTTGATTCATTGTTCACTTAAATCTTTTGAGGATAAAGTAAAGAAGCGAACAAGAAACCTTTACCTTGTTAAATTGTTAGTTTTCGAGTTGGCGCAAAGTTCGTATAGTTTGCACTTAGCATATTTTATAATAATATTGTGTGGTTTGGCATTGTTTTAGTGTGAAATGTTATCATAATGCGATTGAGGAATCATTACAAAAACATATTCTTGAATTTGCCTAAACATAATTTAATTTTATAAATTACTAGCCCCGGCCTCGCACAATTTAAAAACCCATGCGAAGACGGAGTGGACCGCTTCGCAAAAAATGAATATTTCATGCGGATCCCTAACTTTTTTGAAAATATTCTATATCATATGTTCATCAGGAAAATTTTAGGATTCTAATTGTGAAAGAATTTTTCGGCCCTGTAGTTTCTGAGCCTATTCAGTTCAAACAATCAATGAATCAATTCTTAGCTCTTTATAATTTAGTATATATACTTTATAGATTATTTAAAAAGTAAAATTATGTTATTTGTATAAATGTTCCAAAATATTTTTTTTTATGTGATGTAGTGATAGACAAGTATGTGATAATATGATGCACATACTTGTTACATAACCTCTCATTTAGAGTCGAGTATGTTAGAAATGATTCCTAAATCGCTTATTACTTTTACCTGTAAATATATTTACAGTTTATTATTGTACTATTGATTGTGTATAATATTCATAATATTCTTTATATTTAGGTCGTTATTCGGATGCTAGTTAGAACGTCAGGTGTGTATTTAAGGTGACGGCTGCTTTTCTATACTCAGCACTGCTGTTTGTCACCAACAATATATTTGCACTCATGTATACGTAGAATTAAACACTATTGGATCACTATTCATTTAATATTTGAGAAGATTTCCATTGATCTTTGTACGTCTTTAAGACCACAAAATTAAAGATGTACAAAAAATCTACTGATTGTGTTGTAAGAACAAGTGAGCACGCATAAGTAAGTGAACACAAGTAAATTAAAACCTTATTTAAAACCTTTTTGTAAACGCATGTGCATGTTTACCTAAAACAATCCTTTACTGCTTTTTTTATAAAACCTGCATGAGTTTTGTAATTACTACCTTCTGGCATGATCTGCAGCTAATTTTATGAATGTTTTCACTTCAAAACTTTCTAATACCATGAACTAAAATCTATAGATATTTATAATAATAATTATTTGTTTACAGGCTCGGTGCTTATCTGTGATGGTCTTGCATGGATATTAACAACAAGTCAATTTGGTTAGATTAAGTTAATAGAATCTAAGATTGCATCTGATAATGAATATGTACGAAAGATTTATTGGAATAGGACATGGTTATATCTATGCTAGATGTAATCATGTCTAGATCTATGCTACTTGGTATCGCATGAAACTTTGTTAGTTTGACTTACAATGGCACAATACCAGCTCTGCTTAGCTTAGGGCTAGAGATGCTGTGTGGATTGTCCAGTATTATTATTGTTATTAAATACCAAATACTAAAGGGCATTTCTTGTTGTCTAGTCTTAAAGATTAGCAAGTTGACTTTGAAGAATTTTATTGTCAACAGTGAATACAAATTTTATGGACGATAGTAAAGTAAGTAGGGAAGTATTTATGTAGTAACATTTTGATACTGATTTTTTTTATATATTTATTAATTATTTAAATGTATGTATAAGATTCCCTAAAATTAATACATTAGAATTTAGAATGCTCATTGTGCATAATGATGATGATAATGATGCTTATTATAATTATTGTAATGCCAAATAAATTATATGACAAAATGCTTCCGCTTAATTTAAAATTATAATAAAGTATATGTAAAAAATCTATTTTTAGGTATCTTGATTATTCAAGTGAGGAAGTATAAAAATACCTAAAGTTTTTGACGATGAAGAAATCATAAGTTTTAGTACTATTTTAACGGGTATTTATCGTGTTTATTGCAATTTTTCTCGACGTTTCAACAGGTTTGCACTCTGTCGTGGTCACGACATGACTCCGTTAAAATAGTACTAATAATTATGTGTTCAGATCGGGTAAGTTTAAAAATATTCGATGAAAAAATCTATTTTTAGGTGTAAATGCATTTTTTTAAGAGCTTATTCAAAATTTATTTAAGAAAATTATATTTAAATATAATTTTAATCAATCAATTTAGCATTCAGCAACATCTATTTTCAACCTTTCTTACTTTTTAAAGCACGAAATGTTAATCTTTGTAAAAAAAGTTAAAATGCTAAAAGTTTAAAAACTTTCGACGCTATTAATTATAGATGGTGCTAACTTATAGTATAAAGTAGGTTTTTTAATATCTAATCGAACCGAAATTGTTGAATTATTGTTTTTCAATTCGTTGAAAAGAGACTGCTACTTGTTCTGAAAGTGTTTAATTTTATTTGTCAATAAAAACGATAAGCATGTGACCTAATTTGATAATCATCAATGATTTATTAAGTTAAAGCGAACATTTAAGAATAACTTCCTTACATATGTAATTCCGCTTGATGAAGGTACCGACTGGGTTACGATCCTACAGTAAAGGAGAGTCTTTCAGATTTGTTGTACTATTTTTTGCATATTCCCGCAGATATTTCAATAATACATAAAAATGTATCACCATAAACACAGTTATACACCAACTGTGAACTTGTTAATAATGTGTTTTCAATGATTTGTGATATTTTTGTAATCTATTTATAGTATTTATTGAGTGGTTATTTATAGCTTTATAAGCTTATTTTAATTCGAATACTTATTTGTTACTTACTATTAAGTATCTCAGATTATGCAGTATTTTGTATCTATCCTCGAATTCTCACATCGGAGTTAAGTCTTAGGGTGGATTCGACCAAAGTGGTATAAAACTTAGCATGAAATTTTTTTATTGAGCCACACAATAAATTTCCCACGTTTTTCGTTTTTAGTAACTTTATTTCTTTAGGCTTACAGAATAAGCACTTGGACAAGTCAAATTTTATACAATGTATTATTATAAAATAAGAAATATTGTGTTAATGATTTTCTTTTCACTTCAATATTTTATCCAATATTGTAAGAAGTGAATAACTCTAGAATTTCTAAACTTTAGATTTTACAATCTTCTTCCAAGAATAACTGTATTTCCAGTGATTATTTTTAATATATTCGTCAAAATCCATGGAGTAGATAAGTTATCAGAGAATATTTCAAGGCGGCCACTCGAACAACAATGTAATGTAGTGTTGGTGTTCCTCCAACACAAAATAGGTTCGTAGTTGACCCTCTTACATTCATAATGAGTAGGTATTTAGTATTGGTACTCGACGCTTGCGATAGAAAAACGCAAGTGATACGGATGATGATGATGATACTATCTGCAAGTAAATCCAAAGAGTAAAATTATACAAGGCTTTACTCTCGTTTAAAATGGTTTGGTCGAATCCACCCGTAGTATTAAAACGTATTTATTGTTATATAATTTAAATATATTTGTAATAAAAATGCCTTTTTAAAATTAAGGTTATTACTGGAAGCTTCTATTCATAATAAAATAGCTACCCCATGCTAATAATTAATAAAAATTATCTTTTCACTTCTCGTGATCAAAAAGCGTACCTAATGAAATTAATGAATTACATTACTGTACAGCGTAGCGGGACTAAAATTCGAGTTAAAGCCCTAGGGCTAGTAATTATCAATTTTGGTTTGACATATTTGTCCCCTTTTAAAATACTCGACTAATTGGTAATCTCATATTAAAAAACATAGGAACATTTTATTTGAATAAATTTTCTAAAATGGAACTAGCACCTTATTGGTGATTGCGATATCTTTTTTGTTTACTTATAAGTCTTTACAAATTGAATTGAACGTGTGATTTATTTAAATTAATAAACAATGACATCAAGCGAAAAAAAATATAATAATAATAATGCTGGACAATAACCACAGCATATTATGAATCTGTTGAGCTTAAAATATATTTCGAGATTTTGGGCGAATTCGTGGAATGGAGATGTGAAAGAGTTTGCATTATTTTACTGAAAGTTTATTTAATTTTCTCGCAATCGAACTTAAAAGTGGAGTTTTTAAATCGGGCCAAAAACCACCCATTATAACACCGTCGTGTCATCCTATATTAACAACTTCGCATGGATATAGGTTTAGTCCCTAGTAAAACAATCTACTATTTTTACCATGGGACAATAAATTTCTGAGTGTTACTGAAACGGAACATGATTTAAAAGCCCTTAACAGTTCCAAAATTGTCGTCCAAATAATTAATTTACTGTATGAGATTATGTTGCAGATCTTGTAATAGGTTTTTTTTATATTCTACCTACGCAGTAAGTGAAATTTTAAATAAAAGAGTTATTTTGCTTTGATACTCAACTTGTTTTATTTAAAAAACTAGGATAGATGGCACATTTTGTCCTGTCCTTCTAAAAACAACCAAAGTGCTTGCCATAAGCAACAATATTTTCGTCAGTGCAATGAAATCAACCTCATACACAAAATTACCTAGCGCTGATAAAAATGTTACATTCTCTACTTCATGTAATACTGAATTGTTATGGATTTCTCCAATTCCTCAGCAGTAATATCTATCTTTGACACGTATTTCCCTCTAGTTATCGGTTGTGTTATAATCAAACCGTTTTCTTGAAAGTACCCGTGGGCCAATGTTGTCTCGAACCATAGAAATAGCACGATGGAATCCGTTGTTATGTCGATGAAGAATTCCGTCCCATCGTGTCCTGGTTGCGGGAACTTCGATATATGGAACTGAAATATAAGAATAGGACATATAAAAATAACAGCGGCAGTGCAAATCATTTTGAGAGCGAATCGGGTGTTCAATTTTAACTTGCTAGTTAAAATTTATTAGATTTGTTAACGGCAAGCGGTAAAGACCCAGGCCCGTCTACAATGTATGGCCGCTTCGTCAAGGTCTTGTGCTGTAATGTGAAAATATAAGATTGCTCAACTCACCTGTACATTTGGTGCCTTATATCCCTTGATAGACTTGAATGGTTTCGGGAATACAAAATTCAAAGGACACGACGATACACCTTCGGCCTTCAACGTAAACTTCAGGAAAACTTCGCTTTCGTCATAGTTCTCCCACAAATCGACTTCTATATCTTGTTTCACGGAGCTCAGTGCCCCAGCATTGCCTTTGTATGTCTTAGTCCTTATTGGTATGAGACTAGTCCAGTTGTAAACGTCTATAATGATGTCAGCGTCGATGATGGGAACGAAGCGATCATTCAGAAGGTACACTTCGATTTCGCCGGACAGAAGCAGCCTTGGTGAGACTAGGACAGGTGCGAAAAAGTTCATGGCGAAGTAGTGGAGGAACTTCCAGATGCCAGTGTATTCTGAAAATATTTTTTGTCAAATTATTTTTATGTAACTACTAGCGGTCCGCCCCAGCCCAGCACGGGTTTTTAACAAAATTATATTTTTCTTTCATATCCCTAACTTTTTGAAAATATTCTGTAGCCTATGTTCATAACGGAAAATTAAGGATTCTAATTGTGAAAGAATTTTACAAATCGGTCCCGTAGTTTCGGAGCCTATTCAATTTAAACAATCAAATCTTTCCTCTTTATAATATTAGTATAGATATAGATATCCGTCGGTTGATTTGGTGATTATACTCGCCTATGCTAGACCACGATGGAGCTTGCCAGACATCGTTCAGCTGCCAATATAGAGCCCCCATCGTATACCAGTCCGCTTGACTCTGTCTGTAGAACTCTGACTCGGCCTTCATGGCCAATGCTTGCGTTATCTGTAACATTCTGTCTTTAGTAAATCATGATAAATTTAATTTCAATTCCAATTAACATGTATAATAGTTTAAAAACCTGTTCTATCTGAGGACAAAACTCACAATATGTCGTATCACAGAAACTGGTTTGTCTCACCTTACTCTACGTCAACTGGCAGTCGTTAACCTAACATAAATGAATTAAGAACGAACCTGACTGTAAAACACGAATTTCTCAAAATGCTTGGTGTCGTTTCTATACAAATCGAAATGCATTAGTATTTGGTTTTCTATAAAGGTGTAGCCATTGGGACTGTGCTGTCTGTGCTTTGAGAATTCGCTATCTACGCTGAAGTCCTTCGGGTCCTGAGTTGACGTTTTCATAGCCTCCAAACTCGGTAAAGACTGGAAGCCGTATTCTGATGCGAATCTTGTCGGTGGGTAGATATTCTGGTTCCAGTTGTCTCCTAAATAATTGTAGTAGTGAGTATCTCCGTAATGAGAGTCGTAAGGATTGTCAGCGATGTAGCCTTCCTTCTCTGATTCCACGCCATTCGATGGACTGGAGACCAAGTACCTTCGTTCTGGGTCTATAGATTCTACGATAGGTTTGATGGTGTCAACGTAGAGTTTGATGTAATTCTTCTTATAAATAGCGAACTCTGATTGCGTGTTGTACCAGTTTCCGCGTAAAGCGACTTCATTCTCGTTGTTGCCGGCCCAGACGGCGATGGATGGATGGTGTTGGAGACGGATCACATTATGCTCTACTTCTGTCTTCACAGATCTGAAATCACACCATTGATTTCAACATTTTTGATGCCTAAAAAGACTAAAACAGTTTTCGTAGAACTTACTCTAAAAATTCTGGATCAGTCGGGTACATAGAGCATGCGAACATGAAGTCCTGCCAGATCAGAATCCCGAGCTGGTCGCATCTCTCGTAAAAGTAGTCAGACTCGTATACACCGCCGCCCCATACCCGGAGCATGCTCATGTGAGCGTCTTTGGCTGAGTTCAGAAGGTTCTCCACTGGAAAATAGCAATTTATCGTCTTACTGCTCATTGTATAGAAAAACAAAGGATCATCTTCTGTTGTTTTGAAACAAAGATACGTTGGTTTTTGGAATAAGATACTTTGATTTTGGAAACAAGATACGTTGATATTTAAAACAAACATTACTATACCTACTATTAACTTCAAAACAAATATATGTACATCTTTGTTTCAAAAAAATACCTGCATTAGGCCCGAATCTCTGAAAACCGTTATAAACCTAGGTCTAGCTTAGCACAGATTGTAATGCTATCATTAGATTCTGTTATAGGTACAAACATATAAAGTTTAAATTAATTACCTGTCTTAGCATTAGCTCCTTTCTCTGGCAAAATCTCAGCTGGTATCCAATTAGATCCTTTCATGAAAAGAGGATATCCATTTACTTTGAAGTAAAACGTTAGTCCTTTGCTTGCCGTTGTGTTACCTGAAACAGGTTTGTAAGTTTTAATTTATCTGTCTCTTAATTAGCTCCTAATTAATATTATTTTAAATGAAATGTCTAGTCCTTATATTTCTTTATAGCCTTAGATATTAGTCAGTAGATATTAGCATCACCCTCTCACCTTTGAGAACATTGCTCGCTTTTTCCTCCACAACTTCTATAGTCCTGAAGCCGATTTTCTTGTTTTCTGATGAGGCTTGTGCGATGTTCCCCTTTAGAGTCAGGCTCAGGAAATACACGTCTAGATTGTAAAGAGGCTGCTCGCCATAGCCGTTAGGCCACCATAGGCTTACTATGTTCTAAAACACATTATAAGTAATCAAACGTTAGGTAAGTGGAGACTAAAGTTTAGGCATTAAAAGGGCAATCGTTTTCCTGGCGCATAATTTTAATGCTGGACAACCCACACAGCATCAGCCCCAAGCTAAGCAGAGCATGTGTTATGGTTACTAAATGACTGATACACTTAATACAATATATTACGTATATGTATAGATTTTTTTATTATATATAGAAAACGACCAGAACACCCTGAACAAATATCTGCATATCGCACAAATCTTTGTTCCGAAGTGGGAATAGAAACCGCAATTTCGTGCGTCGCAGGCTGACCTTCGATCATCGCGCCACAGAGGTCGTCAAAGGTGTATAATATATTATGTTAACAATAGAGACATAACTTGAAGGTTTTGTTCGAGTGTAATGATTTCTTTATGAGACAATCAGATGTTTATCTGCTGGTCTTGATCTTACCTCACTTATAGTCATATTCAAATCAACAACAGCAGTGCCGTCGCTCCGCGTCTTCACCTCCACTTCTTTCTCCACCTTGATGGACTGGCTCTCATCAGCTGTGAGTGTCGCAGACAGGTATCCCTTGATGTGCTTCTTATGGTTTAGACTAGACTCCAAATAAGCCCTGATCCGTAGGTTCCAATGATCGCCCACCTTTTCGGTGTGAGTGGTCACAGACCTTATGATTGCGCCGTTGTAGAACGATATGTATGCTGGTCTCCTGAAAAGTATTTGTAATCTTAGTGTACCAAGTCCGGTTGATCAACCCTCAGAGTTGGTAAGCTTTTGTTCTGTATGTAACTACATGTGTCTCATTCTTTACTATAGTGCAGGAAATGAGCCATATAATATACATAGGTCACAGTAACATGCATCTACAAAGCCGTCTAGTCTGTACGATAACCAGCTGTTCAAAGTTGTCTTACCACAATCCCACAGAAGGGAAAGCGGGTCCCCAGTCCCAGCTGAAAGATGCCTGCATTTTCCTGAGCTGGTTGGCGTGGCACTCGCCATTGTACTCCTTTGGTACACACGCGGGAGCGGTGAAATACTTGTCTGAACGCAGCTTTGCTGCCTCCACAGGAGATGCAAAACGAATCTTCAGTTCGTTTTCACCCTTCTGTAAATGTGCACATTATGTACTGGAACCCTAGAGCGCGAGTAGAACTGGCGCTTGGTCGTTTTATTACTAGCTTAGTTAGCTCCCAGCAATATCGTCGTCGTGAGAGTTTTCGTTTCAAAACTAGCTTATTTTCTTTCGGAAAGGACTCCTCAGGACTAGGTCTCCAGAGCAATACTTTCCGAAAGAAAATAAATGGGAAGTTTATTAGAATGCGGTACTTGCTTGCGTATCCGGTAAATTCCACGTATTATAAAATAAACCAAATGCAATACCCTTCGGTGCCCTATTTAATAAAAATCTACGATGTCATAGCATCTCCGTCAGATGCTCTTGTAACTCTGTTCGTAATAATTTAAAAAACTATATAGGTACTAGAATTAATAACCACTTTGAAATGTTCAAGTAAATCATTCTTAAGTCCCAACAATTAATTAATTGATTTTAACCCCCGGAAACCTAACCTCGAAAAACCCTCGACGGATTTGGCCTTACTAATTTCTCAAGTGTCATCTGTACAACGGCAAAACCGTACTGTGTAAAGAAATGATTGAAAAAAAACTGTAAATGGTTCCTTGGACATTGCTTCGAAGCGACAATTTATATTTAACCATGCAGCCAAATCACCCAAGCTGCCACTGTGGTCTTCGTTCTGATGTTAAAATGTGTAAATATATTCAAAAATTCACGAGACGTACGAAACTGACCTAGAATAATAGTATAATAAATTAATATCTGATTTGTCGAAAAGTAGCTTTACGTCTATAAAGATAAGGTTAGTATAGATTTGCACGAAATTATACCAGAAATGAATATAATAACCTATATAATCAAAGATAATAACATAGGTATATATCGATACCATTATTATTCAAACAAGTCTAGAACTGGTTTTTGTTAAATATTTTTTTACCTTTTTATAGTAGTTCGTATAGGTGCTAGGGGTCATTAATTTACCTTTATTTGAGAACTGACATCGAAAGTGTATCGAGTAAACATGTTGTCGGTAGATCCTACAGGGCTTTCATTTAGTTCAATAAAAGCTACTGTGTCCACGCCTTCGAATACCAGATGGGCTACCTCGTAGGTGATTTCTTCTTTGGAAACTGCAACAAAAATACCTATACGTTACCAAGACCCCTAATTTTTATATACCTACATAAACACAAATTTCAACATTTTGGGCGTATCTTTTATCAGAAGCGCTATATCTTTTATTCTTTTATCTGATATTGTGTACCTAACCTTATTCTGTGTTACAGGATCGCTCTTACTGGTTTTCTGTGTTAAATATATTTTTTGGTAAATAAACTGTATATAGAGCGCTATGGCATTCATTAGGGGAGGTCTGGGTCCAGCAATGGACTAACATGGGACTAACATTGATGATGGTGATGATGAAGTATGTACCCATGGTGTGGTCTGTGGAACAATACCCTATGATGATACAAACATGAATGAGAAGAAACAGATGCCTTTACCCAGCAGTTAGCAGCATTACTAGAGATTTGCAAATTGTACATAGTATTTTCATTTTTCAATTACTTACTCAAAAACTTCGCTGTGTACGTCCAAGTATCGTAGGCCACCCATCGCGAGAGCACGTCGTTGAAGCCCAACAGGATGTGTCCAATAACGCCGGCCGCGTATAGGTCAGTGTACACTCCGCCGGGAACTGAACCTGCTACTGAAATCGCTGCAAATACAAGCATTTTATAGTACCATAGCTCTACTCAACAGCGTGATCCTTGAAAAAAAAATGTTTTTTTCCTCTGATCGTAATTTTAAAAGAGCTACTTAACGATGACCTGTATGATAGAGTTCAAAGGAATTGGTGACGAACATGACGTCGTCGTGTACATAATCAATTGTTTCCCTTAGTGACATAAAAAAGAGATTTCAAATTGGAGCTTTCTCCGAACCACATACCCTACCTACCTATTTATTATTAATTGCATACTATCATAATATGCTACTCCTTTACAATTGGCAATCAAAACCATGGGTACACTCGCTATGAATAGTAGGTGCCCGCGGTACCTAGACCTATTATTGCTTGTATGATGATGATTCCTTGATCAAACAAATGGACTAGGTCATTCAAACAGTTTAACAGATAATATGCTGTAAACACCGCTAAGTGAACGTATCAACTGCAAAGTACAAACTATTTTGCTATTAATTAGCAAGTTATTAGCTCTAAAACTGAGCAAGTAGGTAGATAATAAACAAACTAATGGCTCAAACAAACACTTACATCCATTCTTGTTTTCCAAGGTCCATGTAACTTTTTTACCCTCTGAATCCAAAAGGTACCTCCCTTCGGAGTAACATGTTGATATAGACACGGCACAAAGGAGGATAAGAAACGTGTTCATCGCTCCGACATTACCGACTATATGAGGCATGTTTTGAATTAATCGCGAACTCGATAACTAGCGCTCTTTGCACCTTATCGGTAAAATGAGATGATTTTATTGACGTAACCGAACATGATCTTTATTCTTTTAGGAGATAGGTCGTTTTTGTATTCAGGTTAAAAACAACAATGCACAAATTCGACTATAAATTCGTGACTAAAATATAACTTAATATAAGCGCTTTATAACCAAACAATAACAAAACGTGTAAACTAAGGTCGTTACTTAAAAGAAATAAAGCAGTGAGTCGGGCTGTTTGTTTAATGAGTTCACTAATTATAGGTCGTTTCCCTGTATTTTGATACGAAGCCTCGAACGTGCAGCTTAGCACTTCTTAACTGTGCAGAGTATCATATTTTTGTTAAGTAGCTTCTTATCCCAACTATAGATAGAGCACTTGTCGATCTAATCAGGATCAATACAATTTATTTTCTATTTGTGACGATGAAAGACTTAAAAATACCTACAAATAAAATGTCTATACTAATAATTAGTATTGTTGTTGGAATTCAATAATTGAATTCCACAGTACAACATACATATTATTATGCAATCTTTAATTTCGATCTTTATGAAAGGGACGGCTACAATGTAGATGATAATGA
Organism: Eupithecia pulchellata; assembly: GCA_963931895.1. Taxonomy (NCBI): domain Eukaryota; kingdom Metazoa; phylum Arthropoda; class Insecta; order Lepidoptera; family Geometridae; genus Eupithecia; species Eupithecia pulchellata. The sequence continues at coordinate 7,874,772 of OZ007537.1, read as the reverse complement.
CGAAGACCAAAGACGGCAACATGAACATAAGTCTAATTTTAGTGACATCTGAATTGTCACCAATATAAAAATATATAATACTTAGAGAATTTAGAACTAAATTCGTTTTTTTCCCTTTATTTATTTATTTTTTATTTTAGTTCTAAATTCTCTAAGTGCCTAAAGCAGGAAATGAAGTTATCGATTTCCTAAACTCATACTATTTTCACGTAAGAGGTATCTTTCCTTTGGTAGTAGAGAATCTTTTAAGAGCGTGCCATACCTCAGCCAAAATTCAAATTTCGAGCAGAATGACAAGATATGATTTTCGTATGAGTGAGAAGCACAGAGCGATAGACGTGCTCCGTATTTTGCTCCGCCAAAACTGTTATGCCTACATAATTACAAGTTATTTACACAACTAATCGAAAAATTAAAAAGACGAAAACGAAGAAATTCTCCTACGTTTCTTGACAAAACAAAAATCCAACAAAAAAATGAGGTGGTTCCCGAGATAAATAGCAAAATGTGTGCAAAACATGTATTTTTCAAAAAATAAAAGTATCGAGAAAATTTTCACCAATCGTGTTTTTGAAAAGACGGAATCCAAGATAAAAGTTCGAATTATCATTTACCTAAATATGAAGGTGGTAGCTTTCACAGATTCTGAGATAAATAACGATTTCTAACTATAAAATTACATAAGGTACACTCTTAAGTCAAAAATGTACGGCTCGATCGACCTAGGTATTCTACCATGTCTGCAATATAGCACGCAGAAAGTAACGAGAATATGATACGGTGTTAGTGACACCACATTTACTTTCTTCGCAACCGTGCCACGAATTGTGTTGGAAAATGCCGCAACGCAGGGCCTATTCCACCTAGCTTCACCTACGCAATCGCTCTAAACGCGGTTAAAACGTATTTATCGCTGCTTTCTTAAAATTTATCGTCATCCAGTCCCATCACACTTTTAATAAAAAAAAATATATCAGGCAACATAAGAACCATTAAGAATGGTAAAAAAATTATTCTAGAGCACATATCAACAAATACCTTAAGTAGGTACATACAAAAATAAAAAGGTTTAATAACAACTAAATAGTACACAATAGTTTCAGCAACGTGTGACGCATCGGGGTGTTATCTGTCGAAAATGCACGGCGGTGTCCCTTGTGTGTCTATAATCCGTCGTTATCCGTAGTATCCACAGCTGAAAAGCACTTTCCACATGCTTTCCAGCTGTGGATTACGTCAAATGGCTACCAAAAAATCCAATCGGCTACCTGTAGGTAGCTATTTAGAAAAAAAGATCGGGTGATTTAGGCTATTTCAGAATTACTCGCATTCGTTTGCATTATAAATAACATAACATTCGTAGAATATGCTGCAATACATTTTGCCACGCGGACGAAAATGATTAAACTGCTCGTACGTACCTACCAAAGGAGACCGATTGATGCGGCTGGAACAGCAACTTCCGCCACCACTTCAAGGAATGAAGATTCTCCATATTTTGTTTTTTACCTATCCAGGTACCTTATTTGGCCTAAAATATAGGCGGCTTAGCTCAAAATCTTAGGCGAATTAGGCTACTTGTACGAAAATTACTTATATAACGCGATTTAGGCTACACGGTAGGCAAAATTACGCGAATTGAGTTTGCTTTTATCTGGCACCTTGCGCTAGTAACCGACGTAATAGTAATTTTGGTGACATACTATATTGGATTGCGAATAAAATTTATGTATACTTATTCGCTGTTCACGAAGTGTGGAGTGTTTGTGTGTTTCAGGGTGTGTTCGAGTTATTCGGGCTTCCACGCGCATTATTGAGTTAACAAATGGATTCATTTTTTGTCGCAACTGCAAACGTTTGGCTACGTTTGCCGTCAGTTATGCACTAAACGCTTTTTCACGACCGACGATCAGGACGTACAAATCAGCGCGTACGGTACGCGCTCACCGTCGGTTGAGCACTAAATACACCCTAAAAAAAAAGTAAAAAAGAAAAGAGAAAAGTAATGATAATGAAAGGAGTTATGAACTCAATTTCTTTCTGACTGGACCAAGACTGGACATGGACCTTCATGAATGTTAGTTTTTAGGGATCCGTACACAAAGGCCCATTTCCCTTTGTGTACGTCTTAGAATAACTAAACTTAGAACCCTAGTAGGCGCACGCGAAATGAAGGTGTTTCAAGGGAGCCTTTAAAGGCTTCCTACATCACTCGACGCGTCAGTGCTCAAGGTCAACACTAACTGGGAAGAGCTCCGTAATTTTTCAATAAAAATGACATACTGTGCAGTGAAAGGGTGTCACAACTCTTCACATAATCACCAGAAACAATTAAAGATTCCATTTCACAGGTAAGTACAACACATTATCGAGTAAAACATCCGTTTAGGCACAAAAACTAATTGTAAACAAAACAGACGCCATTGCATAAAAATGTTGCTAGCTACGAGCGAAAAATATTTTACCCCGTACTTATTTGTTTTGTCTATTTCTACTTTCCACTGGTAGGTACTTTAATTTCCAAATGTTATTAGGGTTATACTAATTATCAGACTTGGTTTTTTTTAGTTAAATATACAGGATGTTTGTGTAAACAGTGTTATCCTTAAAACCAGAGGTTTTGTCTATTCTACTTTCCACTGGTAGGCACATTTATTTGCCAAATATTATTAGGGTAACTTCTTATCTAACCTGGATTTTTAAGTAAAATATACAGGGTGTTTGTGTAAACAGTGCTATCCTTAAAACCAGAGGTTTTGTCTATTTTTTGACGACCTTTGTGGCGCGGTGGGTGAAGATCAGCCTGTGGCGCAGTAGGTTGCGGGTTCGATTCCCGCCTCGAAACAAATGTTTGTAAGATCTGCAAATATTTGTTTCGGGTGTTCTGGTCGTTTTCTATGTATAGTAAAAAAATATCTAAGTATAGTAATTTTGTATTAAGTATTTATGTCTGTCATCTAGTACCCACAACACAATCTCTGCTTAGCTTGGGGCTAGATGATGCTGTGTGGATTGTCCCGCATTATTTATTTCTACTTTCCACTGGTAGGTACTTTTATTTGCCAAATATTATAAGGGTTACTTGATTACTTCTTATCTTACCTGGATATTTAAGTTAATACAGGGTGTCTGTGTAAACAGTGTCGTCCTTAAAACCAGAGGTTTTGTATATTTTTTGACGATCTTTAATTAACATAATTAATTTCATCCGAAGGTTGCCTGTCTTATCGCTTCTAGGCGATAAGGCCGCCCATTGTACCTGTTTTTTTGTTATTATGTTCTTTTTCTTGTGTTATAAATAAAGTATTTTGTTATTGTATAGTTTAATTTAATGATTTTACTTTTGTCATACTTACTACTCGACTTAACTACTTAACCTTTATACAAACGCCCATAGAGTATGTAATATTAACAGAAAAATGATTATCATAAACTCCTTACAATTATTACAATTTCCCTAATTTATGGGGTAAATGTTGATAGCTTGCAACATTATTTGTGCGCTTGTGTGCGTGTCGGCTAATGTAATCACGAGCCGCTTACGCACACATTGGTTGTTTTGTTGCTTCAACTTCGAGCGGAATTTTTGTGTGAAATTATCACTCTACGTCTTATTACTCTAAGGTGTACGTATTACTCAGCTTCCGCTGTCTGTAAGTCCGACGCAGCGGACTGTATCCATAACTCGTATAAACTAAGCAGTTCAATATTTTTATTGCCGCTTATAAGAGGTCTTAAATTAAAAAGAGTATTTTTTGTTCGTTTGAACCATAATAGTTGTATTTTTACCGGGTGTGTATAATATGTATGTGTGGATTGTCCAGCTATTAACTATTGCTGCTATAAGAACAAATTATAAAAATAAAATAAAACGTAATAAAGAGGTCCAACGACTCAATTTCCATACCAGATTGAGTACTGATCACCGATATTAAGCAACGTCGGGCACGGTCTATTACTTGGATGTTTGACTACAGCATGATGGCTATAGCATTTTTTTATTTAAAATAAAACGTTTTTAGAGTTGGTTTGGAGAAATACTTTGAAAGATGGCAAAGAACCCTCCGTGTGCCCGTCGGTCGAACTTGGCCGACCAAATATGATTCAAAAATCTTCTTTCTTTCTACTTATCTATGAAAATAACCACAAATTTACAAATGATTATAATGTAGAATAGTGGTTTTATCTTGGTTTTATTCTCTTTGTTTTCCCTTTTCGAATAAAGTAAGAATAAAATGTCATAAAATCATAGATTTAAAAGTAACTATCGTGTTTATTTTTATTTTGTATACATACTCTAGACAAAATAATAACTTGATTAAACAAGTTAAGTAGATAAATTTATTAGATACGAAGTTACAACGATCAAAGTAACATAGGGTAATGATAGGGTTATGAAAAAAAAATGGATCGGGTTCCTCTTTATGAAGAATTTAGATTGATAGAGCGAAAAGAAAACGAAATAAATGGAGCTTGGAAAGGTAAAAATGTTAGCAACCTTTATTAGAATCATTGGATTTAAAACCTTACTCGGTTAATTTACCTAGCTAGGTACTTATGCTGTGTTATTTTTTTTTGTTGAAATTCCCAATTAATCCTACAAAACTCCTACCTACTACCATATAATAGTTATATCACATGTACAGACTTTAGCTACACTGTAGGTAGGTACATTAACGTTGTAAGGGGTTCAAATTGTTAATTTGATAGATATGAGATGAGAGTAAAAATGAAAGACCCACACTATAAGTAGTAGGTACATAAAACTTCTGATTCCTGATTTTAGCAAACGCGGCATACCTACATACCAACAACAACAGCCTATAATATAGTCCACTGCTAGACATAGACCTCCCCTAATGAGCGCCATAGATGGCATTATTAATCATTTGGGGGTTATTGCCCATAATCCCCACGCGAGGCATGCGGGTTGGGGATCGCAGTTCGGTGGAGTTGTAATACTTATAATGTGCGGTTGGGCCCTTACATCACCATCATAACTAAGTCCTCGGACATACCGAGAATTCTTGCGAGCAAATCGCTCTAAAGCAGCTCTTATTGTTTCGCAGGCGTTCACCTTCTGTTGTTCTTTCTGGCGTTTGTTTTCGGATCATTCTGCACCTTCTGCTTTCATATGCTGATGTACTTATTTGATGAGAAGTGTGTCCTATTCCCTAAACTACTGTCGCTTACGTCTTCTCGCCATAATGTGATCTATGAATTTATTCCTGAAGAAAAACAAGGAGAAGAATGTGAGTATTAAGATTTTTCGGTTTATAATTTCTTTATGTTCTCAAAGTACCTACAAACATAATTTATAGTAGGTACACTTAACTGAGAAAAACAAAACTTGTATAAGTAAGTATATATATGTCGATTTGCATTTGAGCGAGTGTGCTTAGCTGTTATCATAATTTGCCATTAATTTGCTTTCACATTATCACATCACATCACCAGGCTATAATAGTCCAATGCTGGACATTGGCTGAGCATGCGGGTTGGGGATCGCAATTCTTTTTAGTTGTTCTGCAGAGGGCGCTGCTGCCCGCCCCCAGTGTGTTTCATGATATAGGCATGATTTTTTTACTTACCTAGGTAGGTAGGTACTTTTTGTTAATGGAATCAAAACCTATTTTATATTATGTATTCATTTATTATACCGAAACAACAAGTGCGAAGCCGCAGTATTTCATAAGATTAAAGTCATGACCTCCAAGCTTCCTTATTCAGCTCGCAGACGCAGACTCCCGTCTGCGACTCTCACTCTCGCTTCTTGTTTGATGCCAGCTCCCGCGCTGCCTGTCGACTTCCTAAGCACGCAATGGGTTGAAAAGAGTGCTTGCTACCTCCCTACCTTCGTCCCTCTCGTCTCCGGAATCTTCGGGCTCGTGTGGACCACCATGTTTCTGATGTGTAGTACTGGAAGTCGGACTCTTACGGGGTATTGTATCCATATACTTTATTATATACAAGCAACAGTAATTACGCTTTTAATAATTTGACAGTGAGGTAAAGGAAAGCACCTACTAAAGTAAAGTTTATTTTCCGGTAATAGGCTTACAAAGTACACAAATAGTACCTATGGTTTTTTATAGTACCTACGTACTTTGAACTAAAAACCAATGTAACTATACAATAGATTGACTCCTGGCTCTACGTTTTAACTTGTGCACCTATAGGTGCAAGGGCTCATTCCCTCGGTTCTATCAGGTTATTAAGTTATACTATATAATATTATGTTATGGCAGAAAAGTACAAGTACAGTAGTATTACCCAGGGTCGTGCATAGTTTATAGTAACTTAACGTCAACTTTAGTTAGGTATATGCCGGGAAAACATACGTGCGAAGTGGTTTGCTACAAAATTTAAAAACCCCTAAACCCCCCGGCGGCGGCGCGGCGGCGCGGCGCGGCAATAAGATTGATGCTTTCACAAGGAGTTACCGTCTACTGTACCTAAGTGGCATGTACTCTCAGAGATATAAATCCATTTCAATTTGCTTGCGAGGTGACTTCACGAGTGTTATTATAATAACTTGTTTGATAAATCGCTCCAGCCTTGTTCTTATGATAGTTTAGAGAGAAATCGCACGAGTTTTCAATGGTTCTCTTTTATTAAGATAGTTTAACATGGCTCAAATGGAATATTTATAAATTTCATATAAGCTACGTTAAAATATTGCGAACTAAAATTTTGTAAACGTGGCTCAAATGGAAAGTTTATACATTCCATTAAGCCACGTAAATCTATGGGATTTGAAACGTAGCTATCTTTAATGGAACGTTTATACATTCTATTTAAGCCATGTTAAACTATGGTATTTGAAACGGGCTGAAATGGAACCTTTATACATTCTACCTCTATTTAAGCCACGTTAACCACACTAGGTTATATTGAACAAGCAAGCCCGATTTAAAATACTGAAATACCCTACCATGTTCGTCTGTTACATAGTACGTAAATTTAATATCACAAAATAGTAGTTTTAAAATAACCTACTGCTTGCCTTGACAAAATTTAACTAAGGAATGTTCCAAATCAAAGTATTCCACGATTGGACAGGTTCCACAATGGCACAGATTTCGCAATGACACATGCGTTATGTCCACTATCTCAATATTATCGTTTAAATTACAAAACCATTTTGCAAGGCTCGTTCTCTTTTGTACACTCCAAATTCGGACATGATTGGTCGGGACCAGCATATACGAGGTCACATTTGTTAAACCTTACTTTGTTTGTATAAGCTACCCATCAACAAGTTAGTTAAAAATAAATGATTATGTGTCAAATAAAATAGCAAGTACCTAGCTTACCTAATAGAAACAAATTACAACTAAGTAGTCGGTATTTACAAGTGTAACAGATGATCTAGCCGCAGACAATCTAGAAACAGCTTAACTGATCTAAATCAATACTGTTGAGAAACGGATGATGCTGTTTGCAGTGTCCCGCTGTATGGCAATGCTGATGTGCTTTACTACGTCAAACAACTCACCAGCTCTTATGTCACGCGTCGCTTTGACCAGATCACCGAACCTCTGCGCGGTCGGCGAAGGTGCGCTTGCGACGCAGGAGGTTCGGAATCGACCTGTTTATTTATTTTATGAGTTTCATTGCCTGCGTACATTTCGCAGCTTGCAACGGCCTTGGAGGGTTCTTCCACCAGTTTTCGTGTTCTCCTTGGCTATGGGCACTCTTTGCATCTACTCCTCTTCTGTGACGCATTATGGCCTGAAGCAGCTGTGTATCAAGCTTGGAGAGATCACTGGGACATCCACGTATGATTTCTTATGTCTACATGGCTGTTAGGTAGAGTAGAAGAAGATTATAGGAAAAGATTGAAACAGTTTACTCCTAAAGAGGGCACGCGAGCAGATAAATTTTGTTTGTTTCTTTCTATTTCCTACTTTCTTCAAGTAGATTAGCGACTAATGTAAGCTATTTGCGATAAATCTTTGCTAAACAAACTTCAAATCAATAGTCGTTTTGATTTTGTAGACTATTGATTTGAAGTTTTTTTAGCTTTGATCCAATTCATTATGAATTCGACAAACATCAATAGTTTATAGTAAAAACTCCGTAGGTGTTCGTATACCGTAAACGTAGCGACGCTAGCCTACGAGCGGCGGATCCGCGGCGTGTACCAGGCCACCTGGTTGACCATTATCTCCGCATGGGTGCACACCTTCTGCTGGCTGCTTTCGGCCTTCGTGGCGCTGCTGAGGATCCTTCTGGCTGTGGACTTCCAGCTGGTACGCATCAGCGTCCACCTCATCGGAGATGTCGATAAGTTGCTCGTGAGTACACATAATAGATACATTATTATTTCGCAGCTAATGTTTTAGTATGTTAATATATGAGTGTCATTTCCATTCAGGAGAGTCGTGAGGAGCAAATACGCACCGTATGTCCACTCTCTGGTTTAAGCCGCGAAAACTCTGTTTCCTTTGATGATGATGAAAATACTATATTTCACTATCGGAGTAAATCAGTTGAGAGACTAGATTCTACTAATAGGAGAACGCTGAACCAGACGGATTCGTTAAATTATGCGGATGACGAACAAATGGGCCATCTACCTATCTCTGAGTTGTCGTTGGTCCCTGAAGAGCGCGACAAACTTGCCAGACTTGAAGCTTTTGAAGCTGTGACAAAAAGTAATCATTTTATCGTCGATTTGCTTAACGATATGTTAAATCTTATTGAATATGATTCTTCTAGCATTCCAAAATCTAGTTCCCTTGTTAATTTGAAAACTATTTCGATGGAGAATTTACTCGCAGTTGGATCAGAACAAGGAACATTACTTTCGTCTTCTTGGGACACGGATGCTGAATCAGTTGCTAGAAAAAAACAGTTCCAGGCTATACCTCATGAATTAGAACAAAGCCTTTCTAAAACACTCCAAGAGATCAAGGGTTCTAGCATGTCTTTCCAAACATCTACGACCCTTGTAGCAAAACAAGAAAATTTTAAAGATGTGGTGGACACCGAGAAAGCAAATGGAAGAGGACATGTCGGTTCTGAATCGTCCTTAATGTCAGAAATGAGAAACATTTTAGATACACACTTAAATCAAGCACTAATTGTCGCTGAAGTATGTAGTAAGCATAAGTCCAGCCTCAAAAGCCGGGTTATTGAAACTGATAAAAGACATAAAATTAAGAAAAATCGTAAAGTTCAAATAATTGACTCCAACAGAACTGTCAATGAATCGCCAACAACATCTGACTCCGATTCGGAACAGGGCAGCTATACCAACAACACTGAAACGTCTGAAACGCAAGAAAAACAAACTCAAACGAAAGAAAAAGAAGAATGAAAACTTGTCGTAGGGAATCCACCTTACTTCTTTGTATTTGGTGATAATTTTACTATACCTTGTCAAACAAGGTGTGAGCATTGGTTGGCGATATAAACAACTTAAGTGTGCCTATAATGTTCTAGCATGTACTTCATAGATATGCAAGCGAGACTGCTTGCTTGCATAACTATGAGGTATCTGTCTAATAAAGCCTTCGAGTTATTATATTTTCAATATTATTTATCTAGAGAGAATAATTAAGTTGCATTTTTTCTGTCAGACAATCGGGGCATTGATCTATTATTTTAATACCGGTGTTGCTGTAAAGGACATAAAATTATTAATAAAAATGATTTATTTCCGACACCCGTTACCGTCTGTTTACTTTTAAGTTTGGTGGGAGCTACAAATCATTATCCTTCAATTTCTTCAGGTTGAACCACAGGCCGCCGTCGCTGGCTAGGACGAGTGATGATTTGCTTATCTTTGGTGGCACCGCAGTTCTTTCAGACAACTGTATTTCGTATTCTTGTAGTATCTTTATAAGCGCCAACTTTGCTTGGAGATAGCCCTGTCTCACTCCTGAAAGCATATTAAAATTATAAGGCAACCACCCACTCTTGCACGGTATTACAAGGGCATGGGATCTTTTGTAACCTCTATAAATTAGGTAGGCAAAGCGCAAATGAAAATTTTCATAATTAATCATATCCTTACATGATTTTTTACAGGTTTAGTAGGTTATATTATAGTTCTACTCGCGATACACAGGTTGCAAAATGTGCGGAAAATACCCTTTTTCCGAATACGTGTGACGTTAAAATACAATAAAGATTTTTTATTCGTTTTAGATTGGTCCATGGAACAGCTAGTATTATGTTTTTTCATATTATTTGCAGAATTTACTTTGATTTATAGCCTCAAAACTAGTAAGGGTAACTAGGTTCTGCGAATTAATAGTAATTTTTCACATACCTATACATTTCTTTGGTCCTTCTCCAAATGGCAACCATTGACAAGGGTGCATTTTCGCCTTATTTTCTGACGAAAACCTCTCCGGTTCAAACTTCTCTGGATTCGGAAATAGATCGGGGTCCATCTGGATAGCATAGTTTGGGATAAAGATCATTGTGCCCTTCTCTATAATCAAGTCAGATTTCGGCATTTTATAGTCAAAAGTGCATCGCCTAAATATCGCTCGCAAAGTAGGGTGCATGCGCTGCGTTTCTGAAAAAACAAAAATTTAAGGCAAATGTTAAAAATCATCGTTACTACTACCTAACCTACCACTAACTATCAGAAAAGTCCGAGCCGCGTTGCACGAGTTAAAATGCTAATTATGTTGTTATAACGTGTCCTTGACACATTCTTTACGCAGCCTTTATTGCACCGTATGCTAAGCTTGTTTAATTATCCTCCTTTCGTTTTTTACCACATTTTTGTACTTACCATCCAGAACCATGTTTAAATAGACCATGTCATTAAGAGCTTCGTAGGTGCATTCTCCGTTATACTTCCCTAGTACTTGTTGCACTTCTTCTCTTACTTTCTCTTGTATTTGAGGGTTCAGAGCTAGTTGGTATGCTGCAAACTGTCCCGTAGTGGAAGAAGTTTCATACCCAGCAATAATGTAGAGCATAGCATTCGCTATAATATCAGACATTGTGAATGGGTAGTCTTGTACATCTGTTTCTAAAATAATTGTGAAAGTTATTTGTTGTATTGTAGCCGTTGTCGTCTTTACGAAATCGCGTTAAGCGCTGAGATTGTATATATAGATATGTACAGTGCGCGTCAGAATTAAGTATCCCCTTGTCTACAAAATATTTAGACTACTTCTAATTCCCTCGTAAACTTGCCACAAATTTTTACATGCAAAAATTATCGCGTCGTCGCTTAGGATCGAACCATCGCCCACCCATACTGTAAGTTCGTCTCAATTTCCCGACATTACCAACTGAGCTGTTCATCTGTTGACCGATGCGCGCAAATTTAGCGATCGCCTTAATACTAGTATGCTTGCCAAGTCTGACCTACAGCTACAGAACATTAATACCCGTGTCTTACCATTATTTTTATTTATTTTAAGGATGCGGGTAGGGTTTCATTTGCTATTGTTTGTAGCGAACAAAGTAATTGTCAAACATCTTATTTCTTTTAGTTTACTTTGTGCGTATCTCCGAGAGTTTTGAGTGTTTTCGACGATGCATCATTTGAGTAACTTTTTAAGAACAAAAATTGCTGTTCTTTATGACCAGAGAGTCAGCAAGAAAGAAATTGCACGACAACTTGGCATTACAGTAAGTGTAATTTTCTGATTAAGATATTTTTTGTTGGAACAGCTTCGTGACAAAACATTTACTTAATATAATGCTTTTTTAGGTGAGAACAGTAAGGCTATGGGTGAAAAGATATCTGTCTACTGGTGATGTGAAATCTAATCAACCCGGCTGCATCTCAACGGTTTATACCTCACAACGCCACCGATATATTGTGAATCATCATGCAGCTGCACCTTTTGCATCAACTCGCATTACTGCTCAGGAATACGGCATATCTCTGTCAACTGTGAGGCGACACTTGCATGAAGGGAATATCCACAATTATCGGCCAGCTAGAAAAATTGAGCTCTCAGAAGATCACCGGAGGGAAAGAATTCGTTTTGCCAATGAATACCTTAACTTTGATTGGGAGAACAATATAGTTATTTTCAGTGACGAAAAAACATTTAGATCTGACTCAGACGGTCGAAAAATACTCTGGAGGAAACCAAATGAGCGATACATGCCACAAAACATTCAGCCTGTAAGGGCAAGTGGTAGAATAACTTTAGGTAAGCTATTTAATTGGTAAAATGTTTACATTTTCGTATAGTTTGGCGTTTCTATCTTAACATAAGATAGATAATAAGATAATAATTCTTTATTCTCGAAACTTATTACTAAAACAAAATAAAACTAAAAGTTAAACGGAATTGACGGCCTTATAAAGCGATTTCTTCCAGGCAAACAAAGCTTAAAACAGAAGATTATAGGAATTTTAATTATATTATATTACTATCTTCATAACATTAAAACTACGCAAATTAGTTTTTGTAGAAATATAATTCTTTTTTTAGGTTATTGGGGATGGATATCATCAATGGGACCAGGCGAATTGGTGGAAGTTTCTGGTCGCATGACTGGACAGCAATATTTAGAAGTATTGCAAGACATAATGTTGCCGTCTGTCCGTGTCGCCTATCCGGAGGGACAAATTTATTTTGTCCACGATAACTGTGCCGTGCATCGCTCAAGAATGGTAATGGAGTGGTTATCATCACAATCTGACATAACTGTCATTAAATGGCCTTCTAAAAGTCCGGACTTGAATCCAATAGAAAATATGTGGGGTCAAATGGTTCTCAATTGGGACTCTAGTGATGTAAGGTCCAAGTCTAACTTACAAAAAGAAGTTGTGAGGACCTGCTAGTTGGATGGAATATGTTCACTCATATGAAAAGTAGATTAGAACAAATTATTTTAAACGAAGGTCATCCGATACGTTATTAGAGCATTTTGTTTTCACACAAAATAGAAACGTCGCGTCGGTAGGTTTTTATTAAATAATATTATGAACATTTGGCCCCACATTCCCTTTTAAAACCAATGTTAATTTACTAACGAAAGATCGAAATTGTTACTAGTTAACATGTCAGTTCTTTCGATGTAAACAAATTATTTTTAAATATATCCACTTTAAGATTTCACTGTTTGTAAATATTATTTTTAATTTAAACTTTTATTTCGTTACATATGTATTCTCACTTATTATAGTCAAAATTTATTGTCTTTTGTTGTATAATAAAATAAAAATATTTTTATTATAATTTGTTTTTTTTTTCAATATCTTGCCATTAAGCTCGTAAGGAATAGTATTAATCAAATTATCTTTTAATGCAACATAAATAGATAACGTTTGATAAAAAAAACAACAAAAAGAACTTACGTTCAGGAGATTCGAACCCTGTCGCTCGTATATAGAATTAATTTGTCCATTACAGCCGCAGAGCCACGGAACTATTTAAGAGACTACTCGAAATTATGAGTTAGATTACTAAATGAAAATAAAGCAAAATTAAAATTTATAAATAAACATAATTTTTTTTAAGAAACGTCATAAAATATTAAAGAAAATGAAAAAATCATAAATAATGGGTAGTTTAGATATCCCAATCTTCAACGATTGGCGGGAGGATTTGAACCCACATACATTGAGATAGGGGGGGTACTTATATGTGACGCGGACTGTACATTATAATAATAATAATAATAAATATGCCAGACAATCCACACAAAATCTACATAACATACCATTAGATTTTTTTTCAAACACCTGATTATTTTTTAGGTCGATCATTGATTGCAGAAAGTCGTTGCGTTTGTAATTATGCTGCGCCCGTTCTGCTACTGTTCCGTGCACTAATTTCTCAAAGAAGTCTTCAATTTTTGGATCCATACGCTTTATTTTCAACGCGTGAACTAAATCTGGAGCAAAAAAGGCAAATGCTCGTATCATCCTCCTGAAAATAAATACTGTGTTTCAGACACACTAGACTAGAGAAAATCTAAACTAGAGATCATCTTTTAATTCACAATTCCAGTAAACTATTTCTGAGATTTGAACCTAGAAGGAATTTGCAATTGTCAAGGTCATCTTTCAGGAGCAAATTTCATCCAGCAAGAATTACATCTATAAAATCTTACCAGTATAAATTATTCATATTGAAGTATTCGTGTCCCATCCGATGGAAATCCGAATTAGAATCGCTGAAGCCGTTACACTCAATACCAAATCCTATTGCACCAATCAATTCCATGGTGTATTTTGAAAACCACACAGATAAATTAATATCACTTTTATAATTCTTTCTTAGTAGTTTCATAGCTTGAGTTGCAATATCTTCATAAACAGGGTACATGGTTTTCAGCCTCCCTGAAGTAAACAGCGGCGTCAGCCTGTTGCGTAAACTTTTCCATCTTTTTCCGTGGATGTTGAAGAGATGATCCATAAATCTATCACCACCGTTACCGGCATGATGTCCTCTTGTTTGAAAATACTCGAAATCTTTTATTAACACATGCTTTGCTATTTCCAAATCATTGATCAGAAGCACTGGTTTGCAAAATGTGTACATACCGACGTACGGCAAATGTTTGTATCTGTAGTAATTATCGAGGTACGGTTGGAAGAACTGTCTTCTAGCCGTCATGGACTCCTTAATGTTACCGAACGGAAACTCGGGTGTTGGGCCAAGAACTTTTCTTCGTGACCAATATGTGAATTTATATCTAAACCATAAATAAATCAATAGGATAGTTCCTATTATAAATAACAAGACATTGTAAGCCGTTATACGAATTTCCATTTTTCACTGATTTTGGCGTTATTAGGTAATTTTACTTATTTTGAATCGTGCACTTGTAATTTTATACGGACTGCTTGCCAAAGCACATGAGAGACCGCACTGAGGCGTTACTACGGCCAAGCTGCTACCATCGGGTAGAGTTCGACGCTTTCGTCACGATTATTTGGCTTTGCCGATGAATGTATTTCAAGTTCACTAACTTAATTTTACTAACAAATCAGAGTGCACGGCCTTAGTCTTCAACTCGACCTTTGAAATGAAAGTCAAGGCTCGTCAATCGTAAACTGAAAGCTTGAACCCGAAACCGAAATCAAACCGACTATTCGAAAATAAAATTTTAAGCTTTTCTAACATATTTATGGGATATCTTTAATGTTTCTAATCAATCTGTTTTTCTTTATTGCGCCTAATAATTATTTCGGTCAAAATTGTCATATATCCATCGCCATCTCGCCGCCAGATCGTAGAATCAACATACTAGCCGCCCGTTAACGGCTTGTTTAAAGCCGTTAACTTGTAAAAGCAACGGCTTTAAACAAGTTTTAATAAAAAAACAAAACTAACATTTTATAAATTTATACACTTTTGAAAATATTCTATAGCTTTGTTCATCAAGGATATTAATGTAGGATTCTAATAATGAAAGAATTTGGAAATTGGTCCGGCTGTTACGCCTATTAAATTCAAACAAACAATCAAATCTTTCCTCGTTATAATATAAGTATAGACATAGGTAGGTAATTTATTTTTCGAACTTAACAACTAAAGTGACTTTATTTATAATCTCACTTGAAACTATTCAGTAGAATCACCTTCAGCTCTCACGACTTCTCTTCTCAAGTTTACCAAATGACGCATATACTCCGTCGGTGTCCTCGCTTCGAAATATTTTGGATCCTCTTTTCTTTGAAACCTGACACCATCTAAATATCTTTCGTAATCATTTACGGCTTCATTTAAATTCCTACACGTACCTAGTATATTTCTATGAATATTTTCACACTGTAGACTGGTTCTCCTGCCTACAGTATTTGGACGCTTATGGCAGTATTTATGTTTTTCATCGAAATCAAGACTTAAATTATCGCTAGAGCTATACGTGTGACTTACTTTATCGCCTGAAATTCCATTATCACTATTATTATCCAGATCCACGCATTCCTTGTAGAATCCTGATCGTGTTGTTTTATATCTGGGGTTACTTTTGTAAATCGGAGTATAATGTTTTCTTAAATTGCTTATTGTTTTAATAGGTGTGCCACACTTCCAAATAAATGAATCTGTTTCTACTTTACTCGAATTTGTTGATTCGGAAAGTATGCTGCCTGTCATAACCGTATCATCTGTGGTTGGAATATCAACTCTCAGTGTATCATAATTTCTCTTTATAGCAGAATCACTATTTGCAATCAAATCAGTTTGTGAAGCCATGTCCATAGTTTTATCAGTATCCTGAAAAGTAACTAACCTTTTTAAATCCCTTTCTTTTGGAGGAGATAGCACTATGTTGTAAGGATAGATATTCGCATTACGACCTAATATCATGTTCTTCATGTGACTAGCATCAGTTGTTCCTATTGGATCAATTGAAACTCGGGGCAAACGAATAATTTCTTCTGATTCTGGAAATTCGTCGAATTGTCCCACTGGTTCTGAGATATCTTTTTTATTTGCAACGCTATCCACAATTTTTGAAACTACTACATTGTTTATGGTATGAATTGTTTCTGGTTTTGATTTTTTTTCTTTAACGTTGGTAATTTCACAATGATTAGATAATAGATCTGGTGGTGGTGTAACTTTTTTTGATACTATATGAATATTATCGTCAACTGGTGGACCATTATCATCAGAACTTTGGGATTCAGAGTCAATAGGATATGTCGATATATTAATGTTAATTACTGGATTACTATTACTAGTCTCTTCTTGACTTTGTTCATCGTCCTGAGTTATATATCGTGCTAAATTCATGGTGCGGTTTTTCCTTCTTGGTGGTGGTACGACTGGAGTTTGGG
Source organism: Eupithecia pulchellata (assembly GCA_963931895.1). Classification (NCBI taxonomy): domain Eukaryota; kingdom Metazoa; phylum Arthropoda; class Insecta; order Lepidoptera; family Geometridae; genus Eupithecia; species Eupithecia pulchellata. The sequence goes on along the minus strand of OZ007537.1, from coordinate 7,858,040 downwards.
TACATTGTTCACATTTAACCAAGGCATCGGTCATCATATAAGAATTTTTATAAACAACTTTCTTATTTTCTGTTAGTGTTGATCTGTCACTAAGATTCAGTGTGCCGTACTTCGAACCTACAGCTGTGTCTTTGCAACGAGGTGTCAAAGGTGTTGTTTCTGTACCCACGTCGCGTTGACGCGTTAAAAAGAGATGATTTTTCACAATGTATGATTCTAAGTCCTTTTGGACATCAACACCTTGATCTTTGACGCGAATTACAGAGACCCTTGTTTGTGTATAAGCGGGAATACCTATGCGTCTTTTATTTCGCATAGCTTTTTGACTCAACTCCATTAATCTTTGTCGAGCATTTGTGCAAATTCTAAGTTCACTAAGCGGTTCCATGATTTTTCTGTCTACTATTGATTCTACTTTGGTTGCGGCAGCTTCTTCCTTCTTTTTCAGTTTTGAATACAATCGTTCAGTAACCGACGCTACGATTTCCGCTCTTTGACTGTCATGCAAAATAGAAACATGAGGCATTTTCGATTTTTCGCTTTGTTCGATTCCTTGAACTAGAGTTGGACTCTGAAGAGACGATATTGAGTTATTTTTATGCGTAACTACTTCCTCGAGTGGTAATATTTCCTGTGATTTGTATTGTCGTTTTTTGTGCCTTAAAGGTGCTACTACTTTCAGGTCACTGCTGCTGCTGGTTCTTTCTAAGTTAGGAATGAACAGTTTATCTACTTCCTTGTTAATTTCTTCGACAATTTTAGAATTCTTGTCTATTGTGTTGATGACATCTGAACTGGCACTGGCGACAGATGATGCAGTAGACTCTGGGTTACCTTCTGACTTCGAATGTAATTTATTCATGATGGAACCTATTTTTGCGTCCGTATTACTGTCTTTATTTTTATTTACAAACAGTTTCCAGTGGTCATCATCATATGAAATTTTCCCAGTTTCCGGAATCTGAAAAATATTGAAGAGAATCATAAAATATATGTTTACATTTCTACATAATAACCTAGGTTAAGCTTCATAGCAAGCTGCCCCTTACGTATTGTATAAAATTTCTGGAAAGTTCGACGATAAGCTGGTTCAACTGCGCCTGGACAGCTGCTCTAGACGTGACGTGGACTCCGCAGCTCGTGGGTTTAGGCGTGGGCAGCTGCCGGGCGCGCTCCGCCCAGCGAAGGGTAGATGCAGACTCACCGTAGCAGGCTATGCTTGGAGACACCGCTGAAGAAGAGAATTGTCAACACACTAATACAATAAACACTCTTTTGTATTCTGACTAAACAAATTACTGAACAACTTCGGATAAGCCAAACGCTATAGTTACTGACCAAGTTCACATTCGTTGCTGAGAGCAGACGTCTAAGTGCACTATCCAGAAAACCCTCACGAATGAAATATAAAGAATCTAACTTGCAATGATAAAAGTCCTTGCGCCGCCGCCGGTGAAGCAGTCTTTCAGCAGCCAAGTTAGTGCGGAATCTCGGTACGGCACAAATCTTCCTCGGTTGCCACCGCTAACTGAAAACATCCCTCTTGTTATTCTTCCATCTCGCATATTATATCGCAATAATGTGTAGGTATGTGTAAATGGAAACAAAGAAAGTTTAATATTTAATCTTGGCGAGTTCGATAAGGCCAAAGTTTAGGTCTCTGTCAATGTTATAGGTAACTTAACCTAATCCTCGAATCGAACCAAATGGTTTTTTTCCATATTCTTGAACCTTGGCTCTACTAGTCGGTGTAGTCGGTAAGTTACGCAAGCTTACGCTCCAAGTGTTCCACTGTTTAGTAAACAATTTGAGGTGTGTCCTTGGAGTCCTAGCCAAGTCTGATGCCTTCCGCGCAAGACTTTTGTTTGTAAACTGTAAATGAGCTGACACCATTATATTCGGTGAACGTGTCCGGGTGACAGCAAGCCATTTCATCAGCATGCGATCGGATCATTTCTTTCAAAATCTTTGGGTTCCTATTTGTATCTGTGTTTTTAGGGTTCCGTACCCGTTAGGTAAAAACAGGTCCTATCTACTGACGGACGGATGGACAGTCTACGCTGTCTGTCCGTACATCGTCGGTCATAAAACGAGCTGTATTCAAAAAGATGGCCGGTTTTATTAATACTTATTTACCAAGAAACTCTACCTAGGGCTGAAATGACGTTGCTAAGCGCGACCAGGGATTTGTTAATGTTTGCTCCTTCTTTCTGCCGACCGCCGCCACAGCCTTCCCAGCTTGCTTTTTCGCTAAAACAACAACATAAAAAATTACAAAATTGTATAAAAGACGAGCTACGCTCTGTTTACCGCGTTCAATGTTATTATTTTTGTTTCTTAATAACCTTTTCCTTCCTATTTTTTATTGTACAACAAACATTGTATAAACCTAAACTAACAGGGTATGTATACATATCGAATACATGATCGAGCTTAACCCTGAATAGAGTTTTCTTTCAGCAAACCTAAGAGTTATATGAGAGGCGATGGAACAGATAGAGCAAGTGTGCGTTAACAAACACAACATAAAAGAATTAGTAAAATTAATCCCGCCGTTCACTCGCTATCCCATGTCCGAGGGGATAAATTAGATTTTTTCCTAGACTACTCTAAGAACTCGTTCCTATACAAATGACACTACATCTCATCATCATCATCATCATCATCAGCCTATGTTAGTCCACTGTTGGACATAGGCCTCCCCTAATGAGCGCCATAGCGCCCTGTCTTCGGCTTGTCGCATCCAGCATCTGCCAGCAGTCTTTCGCAGATCGTCATCCCACCTGGTCGGAGGGCGTCCTACACTACGTTTACCGAGTCGCGGTCTCCACTCAAGAACACGTTTACCCCAGCGGTTATCGGTTCTTCGCGAAATATGGCCGGCCCACTGCCACTTCAGTTGGCTAATTCTCTGAGCTATGTCGATGACTTTAGTTCTCTGTCGGATGTATTCGTTACGAATCCTATCCTTCAGAGAAACTCCGAGCATAGCTCTTTCCATAGCGCGCTGAGCGACTTTGAACTGGTGGACCAACCCTATCGTGAGTGTCCACGTCTCAGCTCCGTAGGTCATGACTGGTAGGACGCACTGATTAAAAACTTTCGTTTTCAAACATTGCGGTATGGATGACGAGAAGACTCGACGTAGTTTTCCGAACGCTGCCCAGCCTAGCTGGATCCTCCTCTTGGCTTCCTTCTCGAAATTGTTTTTACCCAACTGCAAAATCTGCCCGAGGTAAGTGTACTCAGAAACAATTTCGAGAAGGTGGCCATGTACGATCACCGGTCTTGGATCAATGTGGGCATTGATCATGACTTTGGTTTTATCCAAATTCATGCCAAGACCGATACATCGGGAGGCTGAAGCTAGACTGTCCAGCATCCGGTTCAGCTCCTCTAGCGACTCCGCCATTAAGACTATGTCATCAGCGAATCGCAGGTGTGAGATGTAGTCGCCGTTTATGTTGATGCCCTTGTCTTTCCAGTCCAGCGTCTTAAACATATCTTCCAACGCGCTCGTGAACAGTTTCGGGGATATGACATCCCCCTGCCTCACTCCTCTGCGCAGTTGGATCGGTTTAGTCTGCTGGTCCTGTACTCGGACACTCATCGTAGCGGCTTCGTAGAGACATCTCAGCACCTCGATATAACGATAGTCTACTTGGCATCGCTGTAAGGATTGTAGAACAGCCCAGGTTTCAACGGAGTCAAAGGCCTTCTCATAGTCCACAAAAGCCAGACACAGGGGCTGATTATACTCTTCGGACTTCTGTATAATCTGCCTCACTGTGTGAATGTGGTCTATGGTACCATATCCTCCGCGAAACCCAGCCTGCTCCGGTGGCTGAAACTCGTCGAGTCTCCTGGCGAGACGGTTCGATATAACTCGTGAGAAAAGCTTATAGACGTGACTTAGGAGCGAGATGGGTCTATAATTTTTAAGAAGGGTTTTATCTCCCTTCTTAAAAAAGAGCACCACCAAACTCCCACTCCACGCCTTTGGAGTTCTCCCACTGTGAAGGACGGCGTTGAAGAGGCTCTGTAACTCCTGTATAACAGGGTATCCTCCAGCTTTCAAAAGCTCTGATGTTATTCCGTCCTCACCGGGGGCTTTTCCATTTTTAAGCTGCCTCAGAGCTAACACGATCTCGTCTTGACTGATGTCTGGCAGTTCGTCGGTATAGTGGCGTATCAAGGTGGCTCTAGAATCGTGGTCGTCTCGTTGGGAACGGGGAGCATGTGCAGCGTATAAACGGCCATAAAAGTCCTCTATCTCGGCCGATATCTCCGGCTTCGACAATACGGTCCTTCCGTCGTGCGTTGAAAGCTTCGTCAGGTGGCTCCTTCCAAGCTGCTGAGTGAATACTTTGGACCCTCGGTTTCGCTCTATCGCCTCTTCGATGAGGCGTGTATTGGAGCTCCGAAGGTCGCGTCGTACCATCTTCGCAATTCGCTTGTTCAGGTCTGACCTCTCTGACGAAGTCGCTTGGGTGGTTTCCCGTCTTTTTGTCATCAGCCCAAGAGTCTCATCCGAGAGTTTGGACTTCTTACCAGTACGCTGCTTTTTGCAAAACTTGATGCCCTCGTCCCTCAGCGTTTCAACCAGATTGTGTAGGGTCTCGTCAGCGTCATCAGTGGGTTCCAAGGCAGCGAATCTATCCCCGAGAAGCTGCTGAAACTTCTCGGTGCCCGCCATGATTTGGATTGGGTTCGGTCGGAGCGTGGACTTCATCAGACGGTTTCTTTCAAGCTTCAAATTTATATTCAGAGAGCCTCGAAGGAGTCGGTGATCAGATCCGGTATTGAACCTGTTGATCACTGAGACATCTCTGAATATATGCTTGCTATCCGTCATGATGAAGTCGATCTCATTTTTTGTCACAGAATCGGGACTCCGCCATGTCCACTTCCTTTGGGGCTGTTTCTTAAAGAAAGAGTTCATTAAGAACAGCCCCTCTTTCTCGAGGAAGTTGACGAGCATTTGTCCCCTGTGATTTCGAACACCAAAACCATGCGGGCCTATTCGGGATTCGTTGCCAGTCTGGGTTCCCACCTTGCCGTTAAAGTCCCCCATAACAACGTTGAAGTGAGCCTTGGTGGTGTGATGTAAGGCTTTGGATATGTCTTCGTACATATCCTCCACTTCATCATCCGAGTGTGTCGAGGTCGGTGCGTAAACCTGAATGACCTTCAAGCTGTAGCGCTTAGACAGCCGAAGGATCAGGTACGCTACCCTGGTCGACACACTGGAGATTTCTTCGACGTTGTTAGAGAGGGCCTTATTGACGAGGAAACCTACGCCACCCTGGGATGTTTTATCACCCTCACGAAAGTAGAGAAGATGGCCCGAGTCTAGGGTTACGGTGTCCTCCCCCTCTCTACGGACTTCACATAACCCTAGAACATGCCATTTAATGTTCTCTAACTCCACTTCCAACTGCGCTAGATGGTGATCAAGCCTCAGAGTGCGTCCGTTAAACGTTGCCAGGGTCAGTGTGTGTGGGGTGTGGTAGCCTAATGTAGCCCGGTGATTCCTAGCACCCCCTGCCCCGCCGTTACCGTGGCCGCTACCATGGCCAGGAATAGCGAGGCGGCCGGGAACTGGGGGCCATTTTGTGGCGGTTCTTGTCATTTGGGGGTATTGCCCATAATCCCCACGCTGGGCATGCGGGTTGGGGATCGCAGTTTAGTGGAGTAGTTCTGCAGAGGGCGCTGCTGCCCGCCCCCCGGTGTGTTTCCCTTAGTCGCCTCTTACGACACCCACGGGATGAGTTGGGGTGGTGAAATTCTTTATTATGCCGTCACCACACGGCACTACATCTACTCTACCAAATTTACAATAAGTACATCTGCATTTCTTCTTTTATGAATTTATTTTAATAAGAGAAAAACGCAAACAACTTACATAAAAGAAAATAATTATACACCTACTTATTTCTTTACGGTTTACCGTAGTTTTAATCCAAAATTATTAATTTTCACTATTTATTTGCATAAAGGTTCAGAAGAATGAACTTATTCTAATCAATCCACTGCCGTGTCGTAAGCAATGGCGGTTACATTTTGTATTGCAGTATTTCGTAATTATTATCCTTAAAGCATGCAAATAAAGATTAAGTAGGAACGTACCTCATTTACGTTTACGCAAGCATCATCGGAATGCACCTTTAAGGATTCAGTATTTAACCTACTTGCAGTGTCTAGCAAGTTAGGCTGAGCGCATATTGGAGTCACCACAGTTTTAAGACAGAATTGATTCATATAGACAAGTCTTCTTAAAAAATAATGCGGAACTGTTTTGCCTACTACACGTCGCACACCTAAATCGAAACTGTTTTGTCTACTATGAAACGAAAGTGTTCTGTCTACATCTTCACAATTTTTGTAAAGCTATATAATAGTATAGTTTTAAGACAGACGTCTTAAAACTATCGTGACTCAAGTCTGCGCTCAGCCTTAATGCTCACCACAGACATTCTTTATTCATATAATTATGTCTAACTTTAAAGCACCTACCGTTAAATTTTACATACTCGAATCTACAATCATAGATAATTTTGTAAACCCAGTAAAAAACCAAAGAAATAATGTATGATATATCAGATCAAATTTAGACAATTTGCTTTATTCGAGAAGATTCAGAGGTTATTCAGCATTAATTAGTAAAAAATGAGTACAAGGTAGTGGGCTATATTTTTAATACATCTATAATGTAACTCTTTTACCTAACTTTAAGATATAGCTGTTTGTTGTGCCTTCCTTCAATAAATAAATAAGATAAGAAGTGGCCCATATTTTATTCCAGGTCATAAACTATCTGTGTAGGTACCTACTAAGTTTGATCAAAATCCGTTTTGTAGTTTTTGCGTGAAAGAGTAACAAACATTCATCCATACTTACAAACTTTCATGTTTAATATTAGTAGGATATATTACATAGTATTTATAAGATAATGGGTAGCGTTTTATTTTATGTTGTGACAAATCGCTGAACCACCATTCTTCAGAAAATATTTAGGTGGGTAGTTATCTATGTATTTAACTCAAAGACGACGACGACCACTGTGGCGCGGTGGGCGAAGGTCCGCCTGCGACGCAGGAGGTTGCGGGTTCGATTCCCGCCTCGGGACAAATATTTGTACGATCTGCAGATGTTCAGGGGTTCTGGTCGTTTTCTATGTATAATAAAAAATACATATATATCTGTGTAATAATATTGTATTATGTATATCAGTCATCTAGTACCCATAACACAAGCTCTGCTTATCTTGGGGCTAGATGATGTTGTGTGGATCGTCCGGCATTATTTATTTATTTATTTAAAGCTCATTGCTAGTCAAATGACGCTAGTCCAAGGCTAGGTTAGACCATCTAACATTGTGTCGGATGGAATTACGTAATAATAAATTGTGTTTACTTAACGACCAATGTTGTAAGTGGCCGGTAGGTACCGGCTTACCGTAATCTATGGAGTGCTAACACACATATTGCTACCTACTTTTTATTTTCGGTAAGTGAAATATCGACTATATGGGCTAATCTTCAGAAGAGAATAGACTAAAGAAATATTTCGACACACAATAAAAACGGAGGGAAAGTAAAGACAAAAAACCTTACCAACGCACCATAACACATTGTTACCCTAGGGTTAGAAGTAACTTAATTTGTTAACCCTAGGGTAACAATGTATTAATAAACTACCTATAAAAAAAATTGTGTCCCTGTCATTTAGATAACCATGGTTATATTTATATTGTGGTTATATAAAGAAAAACTGCTTGATTTCTTCAGTACTTTTGGCATAGTGTTTCTTCACCCCAACATTTTTACATTTCACAAACTTTATGAGTCTGATACAGGGTGGATCAAAAATGGTACAGTCAGCAAAAAAAACACAAAATGATTGAAAACACGAACGCGCTGGCACGAACCTGTTCAGTCAACGCCATTCCGTGTCGTGATGACATGCAAACACACACATTTTCTTGTAATAAATGTCTTTGCAGATAAACAATTTAATGTATTCCCTTTTCATTGGACTTGCTGTCGATTGAGACAAAATGTATTGGGACAAGTTATATAAGATAAAGTTTATCATACCACACAAAGAAAGCGAACATTACAAACGGACATGCTTAAAGTAGAGAAAGGAAAGGATCCCTTCCAGGCAACCTTGGGATGGACTGGACATGAAGGGACACTATAGACGGTGGTACATAGATAAAATAATTTAATTAATTCTATCAGAGCACTTGGTACTGTGATCTAGGAACAGGTGGGAGAGATAGGGGATTGTCTCATACATGCCAACAAGCGTCTCCTCGTCCCCTCATCCACCAGACCCAAGAGGGCACACGTAACAATGTGTATAAACACGTTAACATCTTTCCATGTTCATTATGAATGTAAGCGGGTTAACTACGAACCTATTCCTTATCTTCCCTTGTATGTCGTTTGTCTCATACCTGCCAGCGAGATCAGCCAAGTGCAGGGTCCCAGTAGGCAGGACTATATCTAGAAGCGCATGGGAGCGCGAAGAGGTAGAGTTCCGTCTGGTGGCAGCAGTGCGGCGTCTTCTCGTTCCCTCATCCACCAGAACCAAGAGGGATTCCACGTCGTTAACTGCTACACGCCGAAGGTCTGCCAGGAAATTATTTTAAGTTTAGTTTTACATTTATTTTATGGTTTATTTTTGTACTTACATATGTTATCTGTGGTATGAGTGAGTATCACAATATCCTCGTGACGTTAGAATCACTTAATTATGTATATTAGGTACAATATTTGACTTAAGGTACCTCACAGGATATTTAGCTGCCGACTATATGTTCAAAATAGATTATTTATATTATAAATAATACGAAGACAGACAACTCTTCGTATGATTTATAAAAGAATTCTGCGCTTAGATACTATAATATCTAATACCCCACCAATTTTTTTGACTCTGCGTCATCATTATCTAACGGTTCATCATGATAAATAAATAATTAGAAGTTACGTTTAACTGCTACTGCCAGTAAAACAAAAAAAAAATAATTTAATTAACCCCCAAATGATAACCACAGGCGCTCATTAGGCCTATGTTCAGCCGTGGACTGATATAGGCTGACGAAGATTTCATATAATATATTTTCTTACTTTGCACATACGGTCCCCGTGTAGGATGCTCTCTGACCCTCAGATCCTTGCGAGCGTTGCCTCTCCGCCGCGGCAGCGAGTGGCAAACCGGAGTCGCCTCTACCAGCAGGTCGTGGACTCGCTCGTTGTAGATCTCTAGGAAACTGGATAACGGAGGAAATCTGAATGCTTGCTTAGAGATTTTGCAGATGAACTACGTAACATCACCCCGAAGAAAATCCTACAGTTCTTAGCAGATGCAAGGGTAAGTGGGAAACTATAACGCCGCATCTTCGGCGGTGAACCTGCGAAGTGGCGATCACAATAGGCCTATAATGGCCGCAGCGATACTAAAGCCACCAAAAGATTAAAAAAAATAGAGATTTTGCAACATAGTCAATTTGCGGCATTCATTCATTCATTCATGCATGCATGCATTCATCAATTCACATCGTACGGCCTTGTCGACTGGACATGACCTCTGTTTATACCATTCGTTATGTTTTGTGTAGACAGGTGCAGCCCACGCGAGCTCCGGCGATAGATGAATTTACTATACAAACGTAGTAGGTAACAAAATTATTTCCCATTTGAGAATTTTTTTATTTATTTATGCGAAGGTTTTTATTTATGTATGGGAAACAAAAAAATAGATTTTTTTATTATCTCCCCCCACAACTGATCACCATTGGAAACCTCCCCCTTCGCCCCTTCGGGGTAGTATGTACACATATTAAAATACACGTTGTATAGGTTCACGCCACAAAATGTTTTCAAAATACCTTTTGAAATGAAATAGAACGTACTTGTTACCATTTTTACATCAAAATGTCATCGAAATGTTTGTTTGTATTTGCGTATATAAGTATAAAAAAAATTGCGCCTATAATAAATACTACTCTAATAGAATATACAAATAATAGCAAACCATGATGAAAATCTTCTCAAATTACTAATAATTTTGATACTACGTTTGTATGGGAAATTCATCCGTCGCCGCACCCTTAATTTCACAATAGCAAATGATTTAAGGTCGGCAGTTTATTACTTAGTTTGGAACTAGCGGTAGGTATATGGTGATCATTTAGCAGTCGTTAACAACTGTTTGTCAAGTTTTCTCTGACGAGCTTTTAATGAGTCAATAATAGCTTCTTTATGGCTTTTATGAAGTTTATAAAACCAACTTAGATAGGTAGTACCTAGGTATGTAAAAAGTTTCTCGATTATAGGTAAAGCTTTATCAAAAATCGAAGTAAATAAAACGAAAGATCACTGCACATAAAAAATATAAGAATTTAAAACAAAAAAAATCATATCTGGATAACTACAAAAACACGTCTGGACCTTGGGGGTACAATAGTTAGGTATTGGCGACCCAGCGACGGTCTGTGGTCTAGGTCTCGGTCTGTCTTTGTTGATCAACCAGACCAATTAGTTTGTTTTCGAATGAAATATAATTCTGTTGGCCGCAGATATAAATTCATTTATTTAGACGTAATAAACAAGTTGCAAGATTATGGGAATATGAAGCCTTAGCCTGAGGTTTAGTCCTTCTTTTCATAACAAATCGCAAGTAACTTAAGCTTATACAACAATGTTTATTTAAAAACTGTTCAAAACAAATTTAACTCACTTCAAATATTTTCCTTAGAAATCTGCACAAACGAACAACTTGTATTATTGTATTTCTGCTGGGCGGGCGACGATTCGACACCGCAGGGCGGGCGGGCGCGGACGGTTAGCTGGCCGACGGAACACTGTTCGGAGTTTGAAACCTTATAGACTATGCCACCCCTTTACACCCTTTCTGCGTGTCACGGATAGCTTTGACTATCTATATTATCATCTTTATCTTTTGTATACATCTTTATAACGTCGTCTATTGAATTTTACAAATATTTTTTTTAGTTATGTGTGGAAACTTGTAATTAGCCCTCATTATATATCATGCATGTTATTTTAAGCTACAAACTAATTGTTATATCATAGCTGTAATATATCTACTTCGTAAAATAAAAAATTAAAATAAATAAAATATACCACCAGCGTCGGCCTTTGGCTTCTTTTGTGAAAAAATAAACGTTCAAATTGTTACCTTATAGACATCTAGTACCCATAATAATCTGCTTAGCTTGGGGCTATATTATGTTGCTGTCTGGATTTTCCAGCGTTATTTATTTATTATGTAGTAAAATTGTCTGAACACCTCAACAGTGCCCTCTGCAGAACAACTCCACCGAACTCGGATCCCAACCCGCATGTCCCGCGTGGGGATTATGGGCATACTTAATAACTATAACCCTCAGATGATGAATAATGCCATCTATGGCGCTCACTAGGGGAGGCCTATGTCCAGCAGTGGACTATTATGGGCTGGTGATGAGAATTCAAATTGTAAGTATTAAGCCGACTGCAGACTATTCAACAATCTACAGATAGCTCAATTGATCCATATCGGATGCGTATCCAAGACGCTGGCTTCATTCTTGCTGTATGGCAATGCTGATGCGCTGCAATACATCTGGTACCCATCACACAAACTCTACATAGCTTGAAGCTTCTGTACATAGCTTGAAGATGCTGTGTGGATTGTCCAGCATAATTAACTAAAATAATTTAAAATAATACTTGAAATATAGTAACCTATACGTGTATTTATATATATATATAATATAGGCTACTTATGTCAGAATAAAAATATAAAAAAAAACTAAAATAGTCTAGGTAGCAATAGCCACCCACCGATGAGTTAAGGCGGGAACAAAAATGAATTGACCACGTCAAGTCGTCTGTTAGCTTAGGCAGGTCATTAACAGTGCGTTGCGTGGTGTTTGTGATCTATCATCATTAACCTTCACATAGTGCATTATTGCAATTCACACTATACATAGACATGGCAGAGATAAAGCCATTATGGCATCAGGGCGTTTCGCGTGCCACCACGGCCTTGGCAACTCATGCCTCCATTTATTGCTATTCAAACTTAATCGAATACAAACAACAAACAATATAGAAGTGTTGCGAAAACAATCGTAAAACCCTACAAAAATGTGAAAAGTTTGGAGCGTTATCTGTTTGAATTAATTACGTGGTCTTGATGGAGGTATTTGTTTGGCGGCTGGCGGAGTCAGGTTAGAAAAAACAGAAGTTTTTCGATTTACTTTACATTTAATTTGGTAGGATTTATTGAGGCCCTACCCGACGACTAGGTAATCAAACTTTTAGGGTACTCAAAGGGGTAATGCCATAGGTAAGACTAGGTATTGGGCTCCATCTGAAAACCAGGTAGCATGAGGCCTAGCCGAATGCTACAAATGCTGAGGTGGGGACCCTTTTTTACCCTACTTTAACTACATCTTTATTTGATTTTTTCTTACTTCCGTTTTTGTGTTAAACTTATTTAGTTTATATATATATACTGTTTGTTATTTTTTGTTTTTTAATGGGTAAAAATAAATGTATTTTCTTTCTTTCTTCTTATGTAAACAAACGTGTACTAAGTTTGTGAATTCCGAATTTAAAAACATGTAACTTGCGTTTCTCCCACTTAGTTCCAAGAACATCTCGGTCCATCCGTTGGTGGTACGAGCAGCTCTACCATCTTCCCTTCCTATTTTAGAAATAGCTTAAAGGAATGAAAACGTATGAAAAGCTGAAATAGCTTACCATACGTCCTGGGTAGCCGGTGCGGTACCCAGCGGGAAGTGCATGAGGATAGCTTTCACACATAACGGTATAATTTGTATTGAATTCGCCGCCGGTTACCCGGCGACCGGAAGGTGTGAAAAGGAACTTACAAAAATCTATCTGAAATTCTATAAAAACTGTCGTAGTGTGACAAATAATGAATGTAAACGAGTTAACTACCTAGTTTGTGTTCTTCACTAGGTACTTATGTCTGTCTGTTCTTATGTATGTATTCATCTTACTACCGTTGCGTAGAAAACTATGCAACATATTTTGATGCCGATTTTTTGATAGGTAGAGTGATTCAAGAGGATGGTTTATAATGCATAACATGCATGAGTGTCAGTATTGTGCCCGACCGAGCGAAGCCGGGGCCTGACGCCATATTTTTATTTTGACACCAGACCAGAGAGTAGGTAGCTGTACCTATTTCAGCTAGAGTGAAATTCGTTTCATTTTGTTTTAGGGTATCGCGTGTTAAAACACCTATGGCATCTTCACACGAATGCATCGAACGACACAAACAATTTACACAGGGTAATTTCGAGTGTGCAATACCAAAGATTCAACACGCGATTTCAATACCTTGGCAGTGGTTTCAAATGGAATCGTAAGGACTTTAACCTCGGTTTGTTTATAAAGTTGACAACTACCTATCTTACTAGGCACTGAGTAATAGGTGCCATGTAGTAGGTACTGCTTCGCCTGGTCGAGGCACTTTGTATATTAATTGTTTACCTACTAGCAACCGGCTTCTCTAAATCAGGGAGAGCGAGCAGTTTAAATAGGAACTTAAAATGTTCATAACCCACCATATCCAACGGCGACACGGAGGTCACGTAGCTACCCTGGGGTGTTTGGGAGCAACCCAACCTCAGCGTATCGTCTTAAAAATATATGAAGGTACCTATAACGCCCGTGCTAGAATTCACCAGTAGTTAGCAGATGCGCCGTTGTTCCCAACGCTGATTCCTGGCCGTTAATGGGCTAAGAAGTTATAATAATCCACATATTCAAATATCATCGTCATAAAAATACAAAACCGAAATAGATCCGGTTTAGAAGTCCGTACAAAAATACGTGTGGATAGTTTTTAAATATAGACGCGGCTTGAGGACTTGGTTTTATAATATAGTAGCTCTACGTAGATGATGATAACGATGATGATGAAACAAGAGAAGCCTTCCTACCTATACGTACACTCGTAGGTAGGTAATCTCTACTAATCTCTAGATTTTTATTTAAAAAAAAAATGAGCACAAAAAATCCATTTTAGAAACAATTTACTTAATATAACATACCATATAAGCGATATTTTTTTTAATTTGACTTTAATCATGTTAATTTTTGTATCAAAGTATTTAAAATTTGAACCATTAATATACTTGCATGCTGATTACTAAAACGATGAGAATTTCATTAATTTTAAGATCTCAATTGTACTTACTTACCATGCTTCCGTAGATCAATGATTTGATACCTGACAGTGAGTTCCACGGTGGAGAGGTCTGCGAGCGCCCGACACAGCCTTGGCACCAGCCCAGGCTGGCCGTCTGTGCCCATCATGGTATGTGTTTTTCCGGTGGCACTCTGACCATATGCCATCACACAGGTTGAGAACCCCCTCTCCAAACTTGCTAGAACCTCGCGGCCGATGCTTTCGAACACCTAGGAAAAAAAGCGTTTCACTGAATCATTAAATTCATCTGAATCTAAGTGACTTCCACCACAAGAGGGTTGGTTGAACAACTTCTTTTTTGTTTTACATTAAATACTTATTTAATCTATAGCTAACTTAAACCATGATACGGTTTGTCCGTTTGGTAGGTATGTATAATAAATCAATGAATAACCTATAGGTAGGTAACATTCAACTCGCACACTTGAACTCTTAGGGTCATTACATTACCATTAATTTATTACAACACTTCATTGATCAAGGGACTCTGCAAGGGCATCAAATCCACGCGTTGCTTTTGATGAACGCTTCGATGCGGCCTTTATGTAGAGCAAAATAGAAATATTGATCTGCCTATGCATACTAATGGCTTAGTTTTTCAATAGTTAAGTATGTACCTAATTAATATTACCTTTTCCTGTGAACCGTACGTTGGAAGGCTGCCCGCGCAAGCACTGTCGAATGTGTAGTCAGCGTAGTAGCGCCGAATGCGCTCGCGACTATCGCCTGCGCCTGACAAGCTTACCTAGCAAAAATATCATACCAACATAACATTACCAAGTAAATAATAAACCAATACTGGTTAAAACCTTTATTAACAAAGAAAATTAAAATTAAGAATTAGTATTTGAGCTAACTGTTGCAAACAAACTACAGGTAGCTCAACTGATCCTTAACAATACCAGTTGGAAATGTACCCAAGATGCTGACTGCATTGCCTCGCTGTATGGCTATAATTATGCGCTGCGCCAGACTTAAAATTAACTAGCTTGGAGGCCTAAGCTCAGCTGTGACTATAGGCCCTCAATCTAAATAGTAACGATGATAAACAATGATCTCTACACCGAACTTAACACAAACCCATCTAGCAAGAGACGACCAAGCACGAAATATATAGAAAACCAACCAAAAGCTAAAAATACAGTGGCTGGCAGTAAAGACAGAGAGAAGTATAGAATAACTTCAGGCCATCCTTCGGACACAACATTTTGGGAAAAGACGATTTTGAAATAAGATTTTCTGGTCTTCTACTCTCGGAGTTCCACTAAAAGAATGACTTACTTTTGTATTAGTAATTGTTACAGCATTGTCATCCACAACATTGACCACTTGCGTACGATCTCGATCTGACTTCAGCTCCCTGTAACAGAGATAAATAAATAATGCCGGACAATCCACAATCATCATCTAACATCAAGCTAAGCAGGGCCGGTGTTGTAGGAAGATGACTAAGAATATCACTTACTAGCTGGGTGCCCGCGTTTTCACCCGCGTTACTCCCGATCCCGTGGGATTTTCGGGATAAACTAATGTTATTCCAGGTCATAAACTATCTGCGTACCAAGTTTCATCAAAATTCGTATACCTAGTAGTTTTTGCGTGAAAGAGTAACAAACATCCATGCATACAACTTTCGCGTTTATAATAGGTTAAGTAAGTAGAATAATTATAATGGATGGCCTATACCTTAGTCCAGTTCATAGCACTTGCCTGTCTGTAAACGGTCTCACTCTTATGGCCAATTTCACGTTAGACATTATTGAATTCAATGCGTCACCACAGAGTACCTAGGTAGTTACTCTAAATTGAAGTCTCTTATAAATATTGAATGACAAATGAAATAAAGGAATAGCTGGCGAGATGCACACAGCTCGGGCTCTCGTGCTGCACAGACCTATTTATGGATATTGCGCTTCCTGTCCTAAATGCGTATGGGTAAAGTTTGGAGGGATAAAAATAGAGGACTGTTGTAACCAGCATCAGGGGCCCGAACCGAACCGTACCAACTAAAGTCCGTTAATGAAAGCGTTAACATACCCGCGAAAAAATACCTGAGCCGGCAGCACAGAACATTGCCTTCCTATTCCTATGTAATTTGTCGCAGGGAGTACCTTCCTACCAACAACGCTTATTCATTTCTAAAAAATTAATAAAGGATTTATCTATATCTATACTAATATCTATATCTATACTCTATACTAATATTATAAAGAGGAAAGATTTCATTGTTTGTTTGTTTGTTTGAATTGAATAGGCTCCGAAACTACTGGACCAATTTGAAAAATTCTTTCACCATTAGAATCCTAAATTTTCCGTGATGAACATAGGCTATTTTCAAAAAAGTTAGGGATCCGCATGAAAAATTCAATAATTGAACCGTGCGCTGTATATTCAACCTCTTTTTCTATTATGGCGCGTCATAATAGAAAAAGAGGTTGAATATATAGCGCACGGTACTTGCTTCTTCTCTAAGGCCAGTGTCAGTTATGGAGTGTCGAGTCAATGTCAAAAACCCCAATGCTGTTAAAAAAAGTAAGGGATCCGTATGAAAACTGTGAAACCCATCGTGTTAGTGTGTATAATTTTTGCAATTTTTGTTTAATACCCGTGCGAAGCCGGGGCGGACCGCTAATATTATATATTATAATTTATACCTACAGCGAATTCCGCCTCTTACGGAAAAAGGCTAATGGTACTTACGTAGCTAGAAATATTTTGAGATTAGACTGAAATATGGGTTGCTTACGGGTGCAATTAAAAAATAAGTGATTATGAATGTTGAGTTGTTTTTTATTGATGAAATGTTGTATTGTAGGTTAAAAATGAATAAATTAAATGCTATTATCCTGTTGTACCTATTTCAGCAATACAGATAAACTTCAGTACCTAAGCTTTTGCGCAACTGAGGTTGTTCAACTCTACCATGACTCTACTTTATGGTTGGAGGCATGGCCGTAGGGAGGGGGGGGGGGGTTTGGGGGTTCAAACCCCCCCCCGAACTGTGAGGCACCGTTAAAAATCAAACTTGAATAGGTAAAATTTTCTCGGATACGTGGAAAGTGCGGCTTACTTTAAATAGCTATTCTCTCTTAAAAACTCTTACGACGACTTAAAAAGTCTCATTTCGTCTCCGATTAACAACAGCGCGCTCTGAGTTGTCGGTGGCGGACGGGGCGCGCTCGCGCACCATGTCATGCGATTCCTATTGTGTATCTACATACATTGTACTGTATGTAAGAACTTAAATATTTCTTTAAATTATTATCTTTTGAAAACTCAAACTTTTTTTCGACAAAATTCGTCTACATTTTAAATGAGCTGGGTGCACGCATCGCATTCATTTACGGCCGATTCCAGCTAGGCAGGCAGATCACGACATTACTTTTAATTTTATAAATCAATAGACCTATTTTGTTGTCGTTCCGTAATTGAATTGCTTTCTCCGTTTACTGTCATGTATTTATTTATAACATACTTTTCTAAACTATTTATTAACGGCCGAAAAGGTCACAAAAAATTTCGCGACTCGCTCCGCTCGCCGTTAATTCGGAATTATTCTAAGCTTTTTAACAACCTTGCGAAAATGTCACAATTTCTCAAAAATTTTCAGCGGCCGCAATCACAACAAAATATCGGCGGTCACTCCACACACTGTTATAATTTTGGCTCTAAAAGTTTCAGGGTTCGCTAATCATAATCTTTTGTCACTCTTGATTCTATTTTATAGATCATCCGAAAGGTCGCACAAAAAATTGCGGCTCGCTTCGGTCGCCGTTCCTTCTGTAGCCTTTTGGTCATGTTTATCAGTTTGCCGAAAATGTATGTAAAAAAATTGCGGCTCGCTTCGCTCGCCGTTCATTCTGTATACTTTCGGTCAGTTTTATCAGCCTCCCGAAAATATGTAAAAAATTTGGCGGCTCGCTTCGCTCGCCGATCATTCTATAGCCATTTACTCATTTTTATCAGCCTGCCGAAAATATGTAAAAAAATTGGCGGCTGGCTTCGCTCGCCATTCTCTCATAATAATGTGAATTGTTATACCTACCCCTTAACTAATACTACTTACTTTTTTGTCACCCCAAAAATGACACTCGAAATTATTAATTTTTTGTATTTCTCACATTTTTTTCTTTGTTGCTGGCATACCAATCTCCAATCTCCAAAATGACCATATATTGATGATATTTAGGGCTAGCTGTCACATCTATTGTCACACTTTTGCCTACTTTTTTATAAAACGTCGGAAAAATCTGAAAAAATTCGCGGCTCGCTCCGCTCGCCACCCATGGTTATTATTTTTATATCGATTTTTTTTGGAAAGTGCTTGGTTGAAAACAACTCCGGGTAGGTACTAGCATAAGTACATATATAAATATGTTGCATGTTGTCTCGGGCGGGTCTAAGGCTCGACCCCCCCCCCCCCCCCGAATAGTATTTCTGGCTACGGCCCTGGTTGGAGGGTATATCTTGACGCAGCGTAGCAGGTTGCTTCGATAAAAGCTAGGCGCGAAAATAGTATTATAATACCACAGATATTAAAATACCAGTAATAAAGAAACAGTTCCTCCAAATACACCGAAATCCGAAACCACAGTTATCAGTTCCTGATCTTATGACCTAGGTACCTACGTACCTACCTACCGACGACGTAATAGGCTACCTAACGATCGACAACTGAATTAAGACGCACCATAACGGTGAATATTGAAAAATATGCAAGGTTCCGTACCTACCTATTATGTATAAATAAATAAAGCTGGACAATCTACACAGCATCACCTAGCCCCAAGCTAGGTAGAGCTTGTGTAATGGGTACTAGATGACTGATATACATAATACAATTTATTAAATAGATAGACATGTTTTATTAATACCTATAGAAAACTAACACTACTCCCTGAACAAATATCTGCGGATCGCTTGTCAAAAAAACATTTGTTTCGAGGCGGCAATCGAACCCGCACCCTCCTGTGCCGCATGCGGAGCTTCTCCCAGAACGCCACAGAGGTCGTATAGATACGAATCTGTGATTAAAATGGTTCAAGGTATTGCCGTGTGGTGCCGGCATAGAATTTCACCACCCCAACTCTTCCCGTGGGTGCAATGTCGTAAGAGGCGACTAAGGGAAACACAGCGGGGGGCGGGCAGCAGCGCCTTCTGCAGAACAACTACACCGAACTGCGATTCCCAACCCGCATGCCCAGCGTGGGGATTATGGGCAATAACCCCCAAATAATGATGCCATCTATGGCGCTCATTAGGGGAGGCCTATGTCCAGCCGTGGACTATTATAGGCTGTTGATTGATTGTTGATTGAAATCGTAATGATAAAAAACATTGATGTGGCCATACCATACCAACAAGCGGTGAACGCATAAAACACTTTTTTATCCGTTCACTACATACAAGTATCATAAGCAAAAATAACGAAAGATTGTTATACGGTAGGTAGGTACATTTTATGCAAATGTAGATGCTTTACCTACCTACCTATACATATAATTAAATAAACTAAGCAGTAACTTCTATTTACTGTATAGGTACTGGTACTATGTACTATAATAATGTTAGTTAGTTAGTTAGTTATTAAGCCTGGTGTGTCCCACTGCTGGGCAAAGGCCTCATAATATATATAAGTAATAATAATATATATAATAATAATATAATAATGTAAGTAAGTTAAATTTTTACAATGATCTACGATTTGCGGCAAATAACTCTAAAGAAAATAACTCCATACCATGGACCTATGGAAAATATATAAAACTGGTGAAAAAAAAATGCAGCGTAGAGAAATCAATAATTACCAGCCAATTATTTTTAATTGTTCATTTTAAAATATTTTAATAAGTACCTAAATAATTGTATGAAATTTTACTTCTTTGTCATATATTAATAGATTAGTACAAACAAGGTACGTACAAACAGATGCGGTAGCAGCGAGGTATATAGGTAGCAGCCAAGCTCTTTCTTCTACCAGCCCTCGACAATGACACTTCAAAAAATGTGACATAAGTTTTTGTGTTGCCAACAAGGAAAACTGTAGCTATATCTAACCGTTTTTGTATGACTTTAGGAAAGCATAAATAAAAAAAAATGTTTTGTAGCTAGTTCACTAAACAAAGTTATTAAAGAAAAACAAAGCAAAATCAGGGATTTCTAAGAGCTCTTGACCACACACGTTTTTATTAATATTTCATGTTTAGTAATCTTGTTGTAAACCTTTTTGACTTTAGCAAAAATTTCAGAAGTCTGCTGGCAACTCCAAACCAAACTAATTACTACGAGGTGAAAAATAATCCCGGTTCCGATTTCCAAAAAAAATGTGAAAGTCGCACCGTAGTATTTTAGTTATCTATCTGTGTTACACTTTAGTGTGTAAAACTGTGTAAAACTTTTATCAGAGGTAAATTGCATGAACTACGCAATTATTTAACCATAATCTGGCATTATTACCTTATCAACAACGTCACCTCATCATCATTATTATTTTCTTTGAAACTTCTACCAACAAACATTGAGCAAATCTTAGACTAATAATACCATAATACCATCCATTGTTGAATGTACTACTCCTGCTTCTAACTTAAGAAAGCGGGTTCTCAGTTAACCCTACTGAACCCTGAGTTATTTATATTTGAATCAGATAATTGCAACGCTACTTTGCATAGATCTCTAACATTCTTCATTATATTTCATTGTAGGTTTGTATTCCTTTGAAGATGTTAGTGCGGAACTTGGCTCGCGGCCTTTGGAGGGCAACTCGTGTAGAAAAGAGGTTTTTAGCATCAGAACCAGTTAAACCACAGCCTGATGTCAATGATGGTGTAGATCCTTTACAGGTAAATTACTTTCCCTTTTATATCATAAATATCAAAATTGTGATTTCCTCCATTTATATTTGATACTTTGATATGATACTTTTGATAAAGTATGGCTTAGCTTACATGTTTATGTAGATAAAAATACACAGTATCTAGGTAAATAACAGTTAAATAACTTCCACTATTGTTTACTTTTATCTACCAAACATGCTAGCAATTAATGAACTAAGTAAAAACTGACTGATCTATTAAATCTATCTTATAATATTGTACATTTGATAGAATCAACTTATTTCTCTAATAATATTATCTGTTTTTTTTTATTATTTCTTTACATTATTATTATAGCGGTTCTCTAGTACACTCAACATGATTTCAGCTTAGTTTGGTTTGCTAGATTATGCTGTGTCAATAGTCCAGAATGAATTATTTATTAAAATTTCTTCTCCAGTCAGAGGCTTTAGACAATGACATCTGCCTCCTGGTAGATGAGAAGGATAACTTCACTGGCACAGCCTCCAAGCACCTCTGCCACAAAGTGGGACCAGATGGAAATATCCTTCTGCACCGAGCCTTCAGTGTCTTCCTGTTCAACAAGCGTGGAGACATGCTCATGCAAAGACGAGCTAGCCAGAAAGTGAGTACAAAAGAATACTTTGCTTTGAATATGATTCAGTATAACTAATGAGTCGACTGACACAAGTGCCAATGCAGCGCTGGGTTTCAGCAGCACCATGGTACTAAGGGCATCATTAAGAGAATACCAAACACATTGTTTAGGGAGAGAACTATTACGACTAATTTCCGTTGGCTGATTAATGGTTACATGCAGTCAACTTATAAGGCACTTCCAGGATTCCCAATACTTAAACTAGTCTCATTTGACCCATCAGATAGAAATGGAAACTCCTGAATCATGTTAAAACTTTTAAAAAGGAAAAATAACAAGAACAACAAAATTTTGTTAAAAGGTTATTGTGTCAATTCCTAATCCTTTATTCAGCTCACACAATTGGTCATAAAAATATACATTAGCTTGTTATTAACATCACAATAAAATGGTATCACAGACATCTTAGCATAACTAAATGAGAAATCTAAAACCTACTAAGTGAATCTTGTACGAAAGTAATTCATAAAATCAATACAATAAGATTCAATTTTCATCCATCGATCCAGCCAGAGAGAGAGGGGCATACCAGGTGTGCTGCTTTCTTACTTCAAGATTTATTCTATCAATATATATTAGGTTATTATTTTTACACAAGATCCATCTCAGTCCTTTGTCAGTCCTGTCCTGACCCAACTGTATTGCAAATGAAAAAGGTCTATTGCGCTCATTTAGGTAGGCCTATGCCCAGCTGTGACATTATTTGTTGATGATGAAGAGTTTTCCAAAAACTATCATAACTGGGTTAGACCTATTTAACCTTATGCCAATTTTTATTTCAGGTGACTTATCCTGATTACTATACTAACTCATGCTGCAGCCATCCCCTGTACATAGATAATAAGGAAGAGGATATTATAACTGCGGCTCGACGTCGAATGAACCATGAACTTGGTATCAAACTTGAGGATGTAAGTTACTATACAGACACAATACACAAATAAGTGTTTTTTTTTTTTGCTAACTTTCAAGTCTTGAATTTTACGCCTCATAAGGTTTAGCGTCACCTGCCATGTTCGAGCTAATTCAACGTAACTGACCCGGGCGTGACGGTTCATTGCCGTTCACTGCGAAAAGGGCGCCAAATGCGCATAAAGATGTTTTCACAAGAATCAAATACATTAAAAATTTAATCCACATAAAAAACTGACGTTTTCGCCCGCGGATACGCGACTAAACCTGATTATAACCTTCAGCGTAACCGAACCCAGCGTGATTATAGTACGTTCATCATAGTGCCCCTAAGTTTTAATTAAATATCTTTCGTCCAAGAGTCCTGTAAGGTCTAAAGGAAATAAAGCACTATGATTTTTGATTTTTCAGATGGACCCGGAACTATTTACATTCATAACCCGGATACACTACCACGACCCCGGCGACGGCGTCTACGGCGAGCATGAGATCGACCACGTGCTATTCTACCAAGGGGATGTCAAGGTCAAGCCCAACTCCAATGAGATTTCAGAGTACTGCTTTGTTCCTAAGGCAGAGTTCAACTCGTAAGTTAGCCATTTTCATTTGAACTTTCAATTGATATTCTCTTTGTAATTTATTTGTCCACTTGTGGAATAATTTTACTTATTTGATATATTAATTACTATGCTGTATACCATATATGGGCAACGACCGGCCCGCGGGCCGGATCCGGCCCGCCTCAACTTTTGACCCGGCCCGCGATACATTTTGTAATTTCGCGCGAACAGAGTACGCACGCTGTAACTATAGAAAACTAAAGTGAAATAACATGAAAATAACAAACACTTCAAATGATAACCATTGCTTGTCAAGCTCGCTTTCTGTACCTATGTAAAATTGTAGCGTGCGTATGCAATGACTAAGTAACATAACGAAAGACGCAATGGCATCGCAATATCGCTTGTAGCCTCACAAGATTACTTGTCATCCCTTTCACACTTAACGAAATCTAGTACCTACGTGAGAAGAAGAGTAGCATAATTAGGTACTCAATTCGACAGCCGAAATCGTTCGCGAGAAGAACCCTTTGTGTTTTTTGGAAGTACATACAAATGCGAAAAAAAAATCTCGATGAAGACTAATAAGTCAAAATGCCGTACGAGACTCACAGATGAAAATCTGGAAAAGTCGTTAAGCCTCTGCACAAGTGGAATTTGTCCAGATATTAATAAACTTTTTTCTGAAGTTCAAACACAAATATCACATTAAGCGATACACGTAAAAAAATTAAATGTTTTTACCTTTAAAATTTTAAACAATTTTTTTACCTAATAAAAAGATATATGAAAAAATCTTTTTTTTTTTTGTTATGGCCCGCAGCTGCATTTATATATTAAGTTTGGCACGCAACTTGCCGAAGGTTGCCCATACCTGCTGTATACAGTATAAAATTTGACTTGTCTGAGTGCGTTATTTTGAAAATCTAAAAAATAAGGTCATTGAAATCTGTTTCAAAGATAAGAAAACTTGCAATTATTTCATAAAACTAAAAAGAAGCCTACAAATCTGAAATATTTGTTTTGGTTGTTCTGGTCGTTTTCTATGTATATTAAAATAAAAAATATCTATCTATGTACTTGTATAATATTATGTATATCAGGTATCTAGTACTCATAACACAAACGCTTAGCTTGGGGCTAGATAATGCTATTTATTTATTTTACAAGTGGACTTACAGCCAAACACCTATAGCATATGTTAATCGCGGAAAATATAGGATTCTAATGTTGAATAATTTTTTCAAATCGGTCCATTAGTTGCGGAGCCTATTCAATTCAAACAAACAATCGAATCAATTCAAACAAACAATGGAATGTTTCATAATTTTTATTTTAGTATAGAAATAGATGAACGAATGAAATATAGCTCCGCTACTTTCCGAGATACATTAGTAAAATGCAATTATTTATTATCATTATTATATTATTATTATTATCATAATTATTTATTATCATTATGAATCCTCATTTATTTTGCAGGTTCATCCCCACATTGGAAGGGCCCTTGACGCCATGGTTCAACATGATTCGACGCCACCGACTTAAACTATGGTGGGACAATCTACACCGTCTCAAAGACCTCGCCGAACCAGATAAGATTCATAAGTTTATTAACGACAAACAGTAATTATTGCATGAAAAATTTATTGAGTTATTGAAAACATCTATAGTACGTGTGGAAATTGGATTAATCTATTTATTTATCAGCTTAATTTGTCTTAGAATTCTGTTTAGTTGTAAGCAGTCTATGTAGGTGAAGTTTTTGATTTATAAAAACCATTCCACCCTTTAAAGTAACATGGAAGCCCATTATAATTTAATCATACAGAATAATTTGTTCGTAATCTAAGGAAAGAATATGGGTGCTTGAAAATATATCTATTGAATATTACCGCATTATTTCATTTGAAGTTAATCTTAAAATTACCTACTAATTATTTAATTAGGTGTATTAGCTAATTGCAGCACGCAGACAATATTTTTAACCGGGAAATTCTCGAATTTCCACTCACGAAACAAGCATAGGTACTTACCGACTTAATTGTAAGTTAAAAAAAACACTAAAGTGAAAGTAAAGATAAAGTACATTTGAATTGTGTTTCTCACTCTTATGACCAGACTAGGTTCCAACATGACTGACTGCTCATTCTATAAGATTAGAAGTACCTTACCGGGAAGGGTTTTTTATATCCATAAATCCATACGAAGCCGCCTGGAGAACACACAAGTTATAGTGTTATGTTTGTGAATACGTTCTGTTGTTGTACCTAATTCTAGGAATACTTTTCCCCTACGCAATTTTCTGTACCTACCTACGGCACCAATGAATTGGTTTCAACGTAACAATGGCGCGTCATTCATAAATAGGCAGCAACTCATCGGAACTGTTATCTCCCGATCCCGACGTGGTAACCCGTTTCTTAGGCTTGTATCCGGTCAGCACCCACTGCAGAGTTCTAGTTTCAACCTTCTTTCGTTTCCTTAACGTCTTCTTCTTTGCCACAGGTTTTGGTATTGTGGTGTCGCTTTGAGAACGTAGTAGGTACGCTCGGCAAGGGAACTTGAAACCGGCGTGGAGACCGTTCTTGTAAGCGGTGTGGAGATAGCGTACTGCTACTATTTGTAATATCTGTGGAGAAATTATTATTTGTTATTGGCATAAGGTTTCGTTGTTATAGGTGGCATAAGATTTCGTTGTCCTAAGTAGTTTACCAAATCTATTATCTACGTCATAAATCATAATGTACGAACCCGTACGAAAACAAAACGCAACGTCGAGTAACCCTCAATAGTATCGGGTGGGACGTTGCATTTTCGCATGAGGTTTGCGAATTTCCATGTCCGCAGGCTAAGAGGCACCTAATCCCAAGTGTGACAGCACTTAGGTAGTTTACGGGTAGTTTTAAAATGTTTGCTTGTATCATTAATTCTCTCTATTAATTAATATTTAACTTATTATTAAGTATTGTTATAAGAACTTGTATAAAACTGTTTACTGTAACTGTGCAGTAGGTCGTTTACCATGAATAGTTTTTTGGGTATTCGATAATTATGTTCTTAATTTAAGATATTTTCTCAAAAAAGTGAAATGTTATTTCTTTTGAGAAATAAGTATTATTTTAAACCTAGGTAGTTAGCTACCTACTTAATATCGAGTACCTAGCAACAAAATAATAGAACTAAATCCTATTCCTATATAAATGGTAAGTAGAAAAATCCTGTAGGTAGGTAAATGTTGGTATTTTATTTCGTCTTTCTCGTTGACTTTGCTTACCATAGCAATAACGATAAGCGCCATCACAGCATTGAAGTTCCAGGAAACTGTCATCATTTCGTTTATCAACTTTTCTTCACAACCGGCTTGCGATATCGTTAGTTGCTTCTGTTGAAATAACACTTAGTTTGAAAGGACAGGTGTTCCATTTCTGACGAAGCTTCTTTTCGTTGAATCAACATTTTATAAATGAAACCATATTTGACTATGGAGTCGCTGCCGCACTGTGTGTAGATATCAGTGTGTACAGTCCGCGTCACATATAAGTACCCCCCTATCTCAATGTATGTGGGCCACAATAGTTGTTATTTTTGGGAATTTCAGACTTTAAGTATTATGGGTGGGCGGTTTGATCCTGAGCGGCGGCATGATAAATTATTGCCTGTGAAAATTTGTATAAGTTACAAGGGAATTAGAAGTAGTCGAAACTATATTGTAGACAAGGGGAATACTTAATTCTGACGCGCTCTGTACCTTCCTATCGAAAGGCGTTTTGTGTTCATAGCTTCAGAGGGTCAGAGGTACCTTAGGATCGTATTTATACACGACCCCCTTCCGTGTCACGCCGTGATGTATGCACGGGTAAAGGGCCTCAATGGCGCAGCAGCTGTAGGGAACATTGTCTGCGACGAACTTGTGGTCCGAGCTGGGAAACAAAATGAGTTAGGTACCTACCTATGTTAAGTTTTGGGTCCATGCTGCTAAGGACTTCTTAAGTTTTTGTGAATCCTTATATCTAGTAACGTCTACATATAGTCGAGAGAAAGGAGGAGGATCGAGCTGGTTAAGAAAGCGTATGAAGAGAAACTAGAGCTAGCTGCCGCTCTAGGTTTTAGGATCGCTTAACGAAGTACCTACATAGACTCTACTAGAAGCACGATGTCTTGTGTGGAAAGCCAAGATCCCATTTGTGTGTCGTGGCTGAGCCACAGGCGTTCCTCGAATCATACAGTTCCAAGCAGTTGCAAGGGTAAGTGGCGAACACCTATAGGCCTATTATAGCCGCAGTATTACCAAAGCCACATCAGCAAATTTTAAATAAAATGTATGTACCTACAGGCTGTGTGACAATGGACTAGAAAGATATAGTAGATACTAACAAGCTCTTCGGATCGCGTTCCTTGGTAGTAGGGGTCCATGGTATGTAGAACCATTCCTGATAAGTGACACGCCCGCAGCAGTGAAAGCGAGTTTGCAACCTGTCGATCGCCACTTTAGACGGCAGGTGGTGAGAGTAGCGTTGCATCGCTTTCGTGATGCCGCCTTTTATTTTAGCTGGGAATTTAGAATGTAGATACCTACTATTACTTGTTTTTGTTATGAGCAAGAAACTTATACCCAACCTGGAATGTGCGTTGTCAATTTGACACCAATATAAAATAAAACGGCCGTGTGGTACCGGCATAGAATTTCACCACCCCAACTCTTCCCGTGGGTGTCGTAAGAGGCGACTAAGGGAAACACAGCGGAGGGCGGGCAGCAGCGCCTTCTGCAGAACAACTACACCGAACTGCGATCCCCAACCCGCATGCCCAGCGTGGGGATTATGGGCAATAACCCCCAAATAATGATGCCATCTATGGCGCTCATTAGGGGAGGCCTATGTCCAGCAGTGGACTATATAGGCTGTTGATGTTGATCAAATAAACCTTATGTGTATGACCCTAAGTCTATTATAGAAAATCACTTGGTCAGAGAAAAATCCGGTCCGAGGGAGAAAGCGCTTCGACAGCCCTGTGTCCCTTTCTAAAGTGTTGCCAGGCGGATTCTTTCCGAATTTAGTAGAAGTGGTAGGAACAAATAAATTTGACATGTCTTACTAAAAAGCATTAATTTTCGTTCTTTATATTTTCTAATATTTTCCAAGTATCTGTTGATGAATGATAACATTTTTTTAGCAATAATTTGGACACTATATTGAAATGTCAATAAAAAAAGAAAAGATTATAAGTAGAATATAAAATAAGTTAGACTGGCAGCCCGTCATCCATATTCATTTGTTGTGATTGGTGATGCTGATACTGAAAGGGACAGAGGGCTATCGCGAAGCTATCTCGCTCGGACCGCGTATCGGCAGCTTGTGCGCATTCCAGATTGGGTATAAGTTCCTTGGTTATAGTGATATACCTAATGACGAGTAAGTAAATCATTTATTAGTCATCATAACATAAAACACGCACATACCTACTCGTAGGTACAATTGGTTTACTTATCAAGTTATCATTTAGGTATCACCTGTTATCTTTATCTCAGAGTGGCAAAATTTTAACATAACAAAAAGAAAAAGTAGAGGCACCTCTTAAACTTATGCTAAGCGCCGCGCCCCCCGCAGCAGGAATGATTAAAGGTAGGTAACGTGACTTATGCTAGAGCACTTTAAGCACAGCCTACCATTGAGTCTTTTGAAGAAAACTTAGTTATTGGAACTTAGAACACATTATATGGTACCTACCATGGAAAAGGTAGAGGTGATACCATGGTAATACATACCTCTTATTATTGTAGACTGAAGTCCAGAATAGAACATAATTGCGAGGAATATTAAAATCATGATGATAAGCGCCCAAATGTAGTAGAACAGTCCATTCGTAACATCATACTCCCGTTTCGATAAACCAGCTTTGAATAATTGGTAAAGCCCATAAAACTAGAAAAAATGGAGATAAGTAGCTGGGCTGGATACCTAACTAGTACATAAAATTACCTATATCAAGATGTATCAAATAGGTATTTATTGCTCGGTCGTGGTAACAAAGCGATTTAGCTATCTTGTATTGTACGTGAGCACGTAGAAAGGTACCTATTTAGTAGTACCTTAGTACCCAATCGCTGCTATGCTATAGATCCTAATCTACCCTAATCACGAAGGTACCAAGGCTACATACGCCGTCCCTCAAATAAACTGTATACCGAGCTAACCAGATGTAGGTAGGTATCTATACCTCTATGACCACAGCAACAATAGCCCCGCACGCTATTATGACCGGAATAGCGTTCCCATCAGGCCAGCACACCAGATCCAAAAGCGTTCCTTCTTCGCTGCGAATGACTTCCGAGGTGTTCACTAGCCAAATCAGATAAAATATTACAATGGGCATGCATGCCATTAGGAGCATTCGAATGTTATTGAAAGAAGACCATGTTAGGCGCATTTTAAGATTTTCTCTAGGATATAAGTTATCGTGCTAGTGGTTTAATTATCGTAGTGGTTTTGATTCTCTTCGCGTCCAAAGAGAATGAACAAGAACGTAGTGGTAATGAACCTATTTTATTCTCTTTGAATTAAACCACTACGTTCTCGTCTTTTTTAAAGGCAAAGATTAGAGCAGCAGCCTTATTGTCTAACTTGAAATCCATTACCAGTGAACTTCAAACCGATTACCAGTTGTAGACCCAGTCAGAATGTTGTCGGTATTGTCTAAGGTATTGAAGTGGTCTTCGGTTTCAGCTATTTACACAATACGAAAGTGACAATCGAAGTTCAGGCTAGGTTTGAAATGCCAAACTGAAGCCGATTACGATTACCAGTTGAGTTAGACAATAGAGTTGCAGGTTAAAGTATACATAGGTACTCTTACGTACTAGTCTATGGTAATTAGGTACTTTTCTAGACAGTACTAGCCAAGTACTAGCACATTGGACA
Organism: Eupithecia pulchellata; assembly: GCA_963931895.1. Lineage (NCBI taxonomy): Eukaryota > Metazoa > Arthropoda > Insecta > Lepidoptera > Geometridae > Eupithecia > Eupithecia pulchellata. The sequence continues at coordinate 7,827,889 of OZ007537.1, read as the reverse complement.
CCTTGTTCGATCAAGCAAAGCAGCTTACTACGTTCTACTTTCAGTCTTGGGTTGGGTTGGTTCTAAGAATTACAGAGCCCCTTCTTAGATATCAATGGTTGGACAGGCGGGTTTGGACTCACACTGGAAGATACTCGTAATTTCTGAAATGGAATGACTTGACTTCTTCAAAATCTGATACAAGAAGCTTATACATTGATCCGATAGAAATGGAATGTGATTTTCGTGTCGCAGGAAAACGTCAATGTCATACTGACATTTGACAATCAATCCGCAAGCATCTGTCAACTGTCAATTTTATTTTGATTCCAAAACTTACCAAAAACGCAACAAAGTACTTTGCTTTTTACTATTTTTCTTTCAGTTTCTATAATATTGCTTTAGTTTTATCTTCTAGAAAAGCAATAAAATAAGTGTCTCTTTTGGAATATGAATAAACAATTATCTCTGCAATTATGGGTGATAAAATTTTGTCTCAAAGTTGTATATCCAAAGTACAATGTCAACATTTTCCTGGTTTATCTAGCCATTAAATATAGGATTTCGTGGCTCAGAACATTATCTGGTGCCAAAATGATGGAAAATTATAAACTCAAGACCATTCCTCAGCATGCAGCTAAGTCTCTACTAAAAAACACACTGGATGATTATCTGCCAGTTCTTGTAGATAAATGTGTTATTATCTCTAAAGAGCAATTTGTCCAACTGTGTAGTGAAAACCTGTACTATTTCGATAATGGGGTGCTATGGGTTGCTATGAAATTGTCAAAAGAAAGCAGGAAAAAGTATAGAGATAAATGTGATAAACTTCGTTCGAAAACCAACCTTAACACTCTAACCTCTGAAACCTACAAATTACTCTGGACAGACACCAATTCAAATAGTATAGACAACATTAGGATAGTCCCTGTAGTAGGATCAAACACTTTACCCGAAGGAGAAGCAGCAACTTCAGAAAATGAATTTTATAATATAACATCTACATTTGGTTTGAAAGACAAGGATTTCGAAGTAACATTCCATCCCATACCTTCTCTAGAATATGAACCAAAAATGGCTTCATCTGCCGAAGTCTGCCTTATCCTGAATGAGTATGAATTGTCCATGGAGTTTTTGAAAGAAATTTTGAGCAATTATTTTGAAAGTCCTAAAGCATTAACTGTGAATGATGTGTTTAGCATAAAACTGAGTCCGGAAATAACCGGCGACTACCTCCACAAGTATCATGATCTTATCTCAACAGCTGGGAAAGTGTACTTTAAATGTACAAGTATGACCATTGATAAGAGGACAGAAGAAGAAGAAGAGAGTGAAAAAGGTGTAAGTGATAGTAAATCCAAAGAAAGCAAAAAAGTTTTGAGATCATTTTTCATTGCTAAGGGAGAGACAGAAATGACTATGAGTGACTCAGTGCACATGCTCAAGCCAAAGGAGGAATTCCTGACTCTACACGGAGACACAAGAAATTCATTACAACAATGTCCGACAGGTTTAAGAGAAAAGTTTGATCAGATACAAGAAAGTATACTGCCTTTTCTGAATGGAGATATAAGTAAGTATATTGTTGTATACACAATACAACAATAGTGTAGTAGGTATTGTAATAGGATAGCCATCATGCCAACATTAATGTTACAGATGAAATGTCTTCTGCGCTATCAAACCCCATCATGCCTTTGCTACTTCTCACGGGTTCTATTGGATCAGGCAGACATAGGTTAGTCAGAACATTGGCTAAATACAATGGTGAGCTCCATGTATAAAAGTTAGCTCTTTATATTTTACAAAGACCAAATATCAGATGTTATCAAATATTTTATTTAACAGGAATGTCCTGCCTGCCAATAGACTGCAACACAATAATGAGCTCTACAGCGAAGCAAACTGAGAGCAAAATTGAATCAACAATACAAAAAGCAAAAGGAGCTGCACCTTGTATAGTTATGTTGAATAATTTCGAGGTAAACAACCCAGTTCTATGCAATAAAGCATAGTTTATACGAAGCCAACACTGGCTGCCAATACGACTGGCAGCCAGCGCTGGCTAGATATTTGCCTTGTGTAAACAGTTTTTCAAGCCAAGCCAGTGCTGGCAGCCAACGCTCTGGCGAGAATAGAGCGCCCGTCTATTTTTCTAGCCAGTGACCGCTAACCGCATACCGCTCGACCCCCGCGCCAGCGTTGCGGACACGTGTAGACGCATCTCGCCAGTCACTGGCGAACGTCCGTACGGTGTAGTGTCGTAAGACAGAAGCTCCAGTTATAGGTCTATCGCTTAACCATTTTCTTGTCTAAATTCGTTTCGCTTTCTTTTTTTCTAATATATCATTCAATTCTTCTGTTAATAGTGCAGAGATATTCCTTAAACATTTTTTTTGAACAGACTGCCGCGATTCCGTTATTTTTTTTTTTTATTTAAACGTGTGCACACCCTAAGAAAAACCCGTAAATGAATGGCACCGTCTAAACAGCAGGGGCCAGGCCAACGCTGGCTTGTATGCAGGACTGGCACCAGCATTACTGGCTTCGTATAAACTATGCTTTAAGCTTTTAGCCATTTAAGCAACATGGCTCCAGAGTTTAATTGCATTTTAACTTATTTTAGGTTTTTGCAGTTGATCCCGAGAACAATGAAGACAGCAGGGTAATAGAATACTTCATGAACTCCTTAATAGACTTGTATCAGAACTACACAAAGCACCAAATAATATTTATAGCAATAACAGAAAGACAAGACTTAAAACCTAATATACTGAGGTTGTTCCTAGAAAAATTCCATATACCAAGACTGAATATTGAACAGAGATATGAAACACTAGAATGGTTCACAAAAGCCATGCAGTTAAAGATTGATGGTGAAGCCTTATCCAGCGAAATAGATGAATTGAGCCCTTCAACCAAAGAAGTTTTAAGAAAAGTGGCAGCAAAAACTGAAACCTTTACATATGGAGATATTGATGTGTTAATGCATTTCGCTATGAGAGAATCCTATTTGAAACAGCAAAGTAATTATGACAAGTTATTGAAAGACCCTGATATAAGATTAGTCAAGGAAGAAGATTTCAATTTGGCATTGGGTAAGCTCTCCTTCCTGATTTTTATGTTTTTGTTCCCATGGATTTTATTAATAAATAAATAATGCTGGACAATCCATACAGCATCACCTAGCCCAAGCTAAGCAGAGCTTGTGCTATGGGTGACTATATGACTGATGTAATATATTACTTAACACAATAGAAGCTCTGCTTAGTTTGGGGCTAGATGATGGTGTGTGAATTTTCCAGCATTATTTCAAATATTCTCAAATCTTATTTTAGAATCAATGCGAAGTTTACAGAGTCAACATATGGATGCGCCAAAAATTCCTAAGGTATACTGGAAAGATATTGGTGGCTTGGAAAATTTGAAGAAAGAGCTCATGAAAACTATCGAGTTTCCAATCAAATACCCTCATCTCTTCAAAAACTCTAGCCTCAGAAGATCAGGTAACTTAATCAGATAAAAATAATAAGTTTTATTTTACATTTTGTTATTATGTCTGATTCATTGTAACATTCTGAATACGGGGCGGGGCGATGAAGAAGGTTAAGTGGGTGGGAAGAGATTGCTCTCAGCGATAAGGCCGCCCATTGTGCAACTTTGTAAAGTGTGATTTTCCTGTTTTATGTATTCTTCTTTGATGTTCAATAAAGTGTATTATATTGTATTGTAGACAATTAGCAGTGAAAACGTTAGTGTGAAAGTTAGTGTTTATGGACCATGCAGCAGATATATGTATTTGTTGGTTTACCTGAACAGTTAGGTGTAAATTTAGGTTGTTATCACCAAAGAAATACAATATTAAAACCAGTAAAGTCGAACATTTCATCATCATCATCAGCCCATGCTAGTCCACTGCTGGACATAGGCCTCCCCTAATGAGTTATCATTGGGAGATATTGCCCGTAATCCCCACGCTGGGCATGCGGGTCGGGGATATCAGTTCGATGGAGTTGAACATTTCATACATAATACCGAATAATCCACCTGATGCGGTCAACAAAACGGGACATAAGGAAAATCAAAGCTTCAATTAATTTTGTTTACTAATATTACTACTCTACAGATGACTATTTCACTAATAGTCATCTGTAACGTTTGTTATAGTAGAGCGAGACCCTCAAACACAAGTTTTCTTATACTTAAATGAGGGTCTCAACAATGAAATAACTTATTGTAAGCCTGTAACAGAAATAAATTTAATTTATTTAAATGTTACTTCGCAGGCCTACTACTGTATGGTCCCCCTGGTTGCGGGAAGACATTGGTGGCCAAAGCCGTGAGTACAGAGCTCAATGTGAGCTTCATGAGCGTGAAGGGACCAGAACTGCTCAACATGTATATTGGACAGTCTGAGGAGAATGTCAGGAAAGGTATGTTTTGGTAGATTTCAGTGTAATTTCCAAAGGTTGCCTGGAAGAAATCGCTTTTAAGCGATAAGGTCATTGTGCAACTGTTTTCGTGTTCATGTTTTTCTGTTCCGTTTTTCTCTTTATTGGTATGCATTTGTATTTGTATTGTAAAACACATAATTAAATCGTCATTTTATTGTCAAAAACCAAAATGTAACGAGAGTACGAGTTAAAAAGCTGGTTATTTATAGAATGGGTGAATGCCATTCTTTAAAGTCATTCTCTTCTTAAGTACACGATTTTAACATGGGTTGACTGGAGTAGGAATAGAACATCTATGCTTCCCAGACAAAACTACACGTATTCCACTAAAAGTAAAGCAGTCCCTAATACAACCTACTCAATATGTTTTTGTAGTATTAAAGAATATTTATCGGGTATTTATCGCGTACCTTTTGTTTTTATTTTGCCCTACGCACGTTTCCATCGCGTTGCAGCGGTCACGGTGCGACTGCAAATAATATTACTACTCGAAAATGTATGGACTATTGTATTGTCTGAAATAAAACATTTTTATTATTTATTTATTTAATATGTCAACAAATCGTGAAGGTTTAAAAAGTTTTAATGTTTTTGTAGTGTTTGAATCAGCGCGCGCCGCATCGCCGTGCATAGTGTTCCTGGATGAGTTGGATGCGCTGGCGCCGCGGCGCGGGGCGGCCGGCGACTCGGGCGGGGCCAGCGACCGCCTCGTCAGCCAACTGTTGGCCGAGCTGGACGGAGTCACTACTGCAGACGGTACGTATATCTATAAATAAGGTTGGACAATCCACACAGCAGCATCTAGCTAAGCAGAGCTTGTGTTATGGGCACTAGATAACTGATTTCATATTCACTACTGGAGACGGTACATATAAATATTAAAAATAAATAAAGTTTTTGTTGCATAATTCAAATATCTACCCCAAGCTAAGCAGAGCTTGTGTTGTGGGCACTAGATAACTGATATACATAATACAATATATTACATATTTTTTATTATAAATAGAAAACAACCAGAACACACTGAACTAATATTTGCAGATCAAAAGAGTAAAGCTAGCCTATGTACATATATATACAGTTTAAGTTCATACTATGTTTTGATGCGTGTAGCGTGTACAATAAAGAATACGCATTGTTATTGGACGCAACGGCGGCGCATAGGTCCGGTCCAATTTTATCTACAGAATACAGAATTTATTCATAATACTACCTATACTTAAATGTCACAAAAATATATAATTGTTATATCATAGGCAAACCCGCATGCCCGCCCAGCCATGGGGATTATGAGCAATAAACCTCTAAATGATAAATAATGCCATCTTTGGCGCTCATTGGGGGAGGCCTATGTCTAATATCGGGTTTTCAGAAAATAACCTGAGCGTCTGGTCGAAACGACGTGATACCCGAGAGGTGGTTAGTATCTGGCGCAGCGCATCAGCATTGCCATACAGCGAGGCAAAGCAGCCATCTTGGGTACACTTCCAACTGGATATGGATCAGTTGAGTTACCTGCAACAGTCTGCAGCTAGCTCAATTGTTTCAATTTTAATACTAGCTCTAATTTAATTATATAATGTAATTTTCTACATCACTAGCAAATAAGTTTTGCGTTCATTGTCATTCATTTTATTTAGAACTTTTTTGACAACTTATACATTATTAATTTATTACCCACAGACACGACAAGCTTCGTATTCGTAATGGGTGCGACAAACCGGCCGGACCTTCTAGAACAGTCGCTCTTGCGGCCGGGCCGGCTCGACAAGCTAGTGTATGTCGGCCCTTACTGCGGCGCGGAGGAAAAGAGCAGCGTACTTACCGCACTCTGCAGGAAGTAAGTACACGTCATCAGTTGTAGGTACATAGTTGATACTCTGGTGGGGTTATTAACCACCTGAAAAGGTTTGCAATTCGCAATTTGGATTTTTTTCTGCATTAATGTGCAGAAAAAAAATGTTCAGAGGTCAAGTATGATAGGTGTCTTCTAAACCATTCATAGTCGGTTACTCGACCTTAATCGGATCGTATGAATGTACCTACTTATGCTAGTGGTTAAATAAATAAATAAATAAAAAAAGGTTCCTTTGTTACTTCTTACACTGTGCAAAGAAAATCAATAACACCTTCTTTCTTACTATATTATGATTTAATGTATGATATTTGACATGTGTGTTAATTTTGTAAGCCTAAATAAATAAATTTATGGAAATCTGAAATGTGATGTGATGATAGTATTATTAAGAGAGGATGCTATGGCGCAAATTAGGGGAGGCCTATGTCCAGTGGATTATTATGGGTTGATGATGATGATAGTATTAATTATAAATTGCAGACTGCACCTTCGCGATGATGTGGACCTGTCGGCGGTAGCGGAGGCCCTCCCGGAGCGCTGCACCGGCGCAGACCTCATGCAAGTCGTGGAGACTGCGCGCGCCAGCGCCGTACGCTCGCTGCTAGCCAAGCTGCATCAAGGTAGCCAACATTATGGCCGGTGCTACTCGTCCGATTTTTTTTATCTCTATACTCTATGGTCTATGTATGCGATTATCCTATATAAATTTATATCGTTTCTATGGGAATGGGCGAAAAATAAATAAAGGAAGAAATGCTCTTGGCAATTCTTACAATTACATACATGCGTACGCATGTTTTGAGGTATGACATGTTACATTATTGAACTTTTCATACGTTTTTGAAAATATTCTACAGGCTATTGAATAATGTAGGAATCTAAAGGTGAAAGAATATTTCAATACGCTCCATTTCGGAGCCTTTTCAATTCAAACTAAGTTTAGTGACGTAAAATGTTGTGGATTCGTTTTCTTTGTGTAACATACATTTTGTTTTTCAGGCTTGGTAAAGGAAAGCGAGCTGAGCCTAGATTTAGTGGTACTGGGAGTTTCGGAGCTTTGGGAAGGCGTGGAATCGTTCCGACCGTCCGTCACAGAAGAAGAATTAGCTTACTATGAGTCTTTGAAGACACAACTCTAATATACAGTTGTAGGTGTACATTGTACACACACCTTAGACATTAGCTTATTTTCAATGGGTTATAATGCTAGCTAGTCTTTATTCATAATTTATTATAACTTAGTGATTAGGAACAGTTTTTTTATATAGGTACTGCTGTTTTAATAAAATACCTATGCAGCAACTTTGTTATTAATAAAAATGGGCTTCGTATTTAAAATTTACCTACCATGTTTTTTTTTCCTTTACAAAGGGCATTCTAAGAGGAATATTATTTATCGCTTACTGAAACCTCTGGGTGAACGCTCTGCCGCTTATTTGAAAGTGTACTTTAACCAAATAAGTTAGGACTAAACTCTCAGGGGTGGTTCAGACTACCTAAATGACCTCCCATACAAATTACTTAAACAAATAAATTACCTACTTATAGACAATAAGATTGGGGGTGTAGACTGTTAATTAAAATCATCTCCCATACAAAATACTTACTTAACCCAATAAAATAGATAAAGACGGATTAAGAGTGGGTGTATAGACTGACAGAGCCAAACTTAAAACAGTTTGATTGAAAACGAAGCCTCTGTAATGATCGATCATCAAATTACCCTTCATACCCCCCCCCCCCCCCCCCCCCCACTACATACTGCGAACAAAAAGTCTACGATGTAATGAGCTGTGAACGTGGTAATAGACATAAACAGCAGTTTACGTTCTGGGTAGATGTAGAGCAATATTTTTTACAATCTGCGATGGCAGGCAGCATTTATTGTTAGCTTCTCTTTCCCTTCCCCCTCTCTTCTTCCATGCTTATATCCACTTTAAACAGAAGTGAACTCATAATTAATTATATTAAGCGTCTCAGGTGATCAGGTCTCACTCAACTACTACTATTATTCTGTGTCCACTACACTGGAGGATGATTGTCAAAACACCCTCAAAACACCACACAAAACTTAACAAAAACGCATACTACAAAATCTTTCATAGACTACGAGGCGAAGTCTATAATGTGACAAAAAGACTTTAGCCCAGTCTGGAAAAGGAAGACACGTCGTTGTGCTTGTCAATGTCGATTTCAGGATTTCCATCTCCAAAAAATGGGAAAATATTTATAGGCGTTTCGTGTTGGCAACCATATTTTTTAAGGATTTTTCAGATTTTTTTTTAGGAAAACCACAAATTCGATGTTCCATTTATTATGAACCCACTAAGCTTCTTACTAGATGGTTTGCGATTAGAGGGATATTATTTTGCTGTTACTATTATTCCTTTATTATTTATTATTATTATTAACGCAGAAAACATTCAAATCACTAATATTTACAAAGGGCGTTCTACATTAATGAAATAAATTACTGGGAAAAAATTACCGATAAATGATGGGTACAAATAATGAAAGTCACTTAAAATTGCTTAGATTATTATACTAGCGAGTACTAGCGACACGCTCCGGCTTCGCACGTGTGCAGTACTTTACAAAAAGTTCCCACTTAAATCCCACTTATCACATAGGGAAAGACAGCGTGATAGACAGCGTGGGAAGTGACTTTGTTTACACTATGTAGTGATGTACATTGGTCGTGCATAGCGTTGCGTATCCTACCTAGTCATAAAATTATAATGTCAAAACTTATGAAGAACTTTTGAATTAGATAGAACCAACATGTTGTCAAATCCTGACCAGCCGCAGCACCATGTTTGGTAGTTACTAATAAATAATTTCTTATTTAAGTACCTACTTGACGACATTGACGAACTCTGTGGCGCGGTGGGCGAAGTTCCGCCTGAGATGCAGGAGGTTGCGGGTTCGATTCCCGCCTTGGTACAAATATTTGTACGATCTGCAGATATTTTCAGGGTGTTCTGGTCGTTTTTATGAAGGTAAGTATAATAAAAATATCTATTTATGCAATAATATTGTATTATGTATAGCAGGCATCTAGTATGTACCCATAACACAAGCTCTGCTTAGCTTGGGACTAGATGATGCTGTGTGGATTGTCCGGCATTATTTATTTATTTATATACATAACAAGAACGCGTTTAAACCAAAATTATACACTTATAAATACACCATTTAAGCAATAAGAAGGCAAAAAAATAAAGACCAAAAAAAATATAAACACAATTGTTATATTATATTATATACCAATTACAGGATATTATCCTGTAAGGATTATGATTTGTGTCTATGGTAAATTTTTGAATTTGGATTAATTTACATAGTTACAGGTGGAATCACTAAAACCATAGACCATCGCCGTCTAGAACTTGGATTTCTTTCCGGAATCAAGATGGTGAGTGTGCTGTTCGTGTTTTTCTAAAAAATACGAGTTTCGTGTGAATAATTGCAATACTTTAGTGATAAAGTGTCGAAATAATATGAATAACAACGGAATCTTACTATTCAATGATTCTTCACCGTAATTTTCCTCAACAATTTTGAATTGGCTCTGCTATGCACAGAACCATGTGGCGATACTAACACTCTACAAAACTTTATTTTTGGTTTTTTAGCCGCCCAAAAAGGATGCGAAGTCCTCGGCCAAGCAGCCGCAGAAGACTCAGAAGAAGAAGGAGGGTTCCGGTGGTGGCAAAGCCAAGAAGAAGGTAAACAATTCGTGAAGTGAGGTTATGTTAGTATGCGTGCCTTATCTGGGAGTTACTAAAACAATATTCCAAAGTACTGTCAGATGATTATACCTTTTTGTCTTGAAATCGTGAGAGTTACAAAGTGAACTGATATATTGAGGCTGATGACAGTATCATCCGACACGAAGCATAGCACTTACACATCCTACCATTTTTACATGAATTTTATCCTGCTTGCAGAAGTGGTCAAAAGGAAAAGTCCGCGACAAGTTGAACAACCAGGTCTTGTTCGATAAGCCCACTTATGAGAAACTGTACAAGGAAGTTCCTCAGTACAAGCTGATCACACCCGCCGTTGTCTCCGAAAGGTTGAAGGTCCGCGGATCCCTCGCGAGGCGAGCCCTCATTGAACTTAGGGAAAAAGGTAAGTTTCCATCTATTGTATATAACTACTTAAGTATCTAGTCCAATTCCACTGTAGAGGCCTCCCCAATTTCCAGTAGTTATTGATTGCAGGGAAATAATATTAATTGCTGTTTAATTAAACTGTATGGCAGGAAGCAGGACACTTGGCACATTTTAAGCTTCAATTCATTTAGGCTCCAACTTGAAACATTGACCTACTTGATGTGTTGAATTCCACTAGCCTCGTGCTATTTGACAGCCCTCAGCTGACACTATGATGGGGATAAACATTTGGCTGTTGCAATACTAGCCATTTATTGAAGTCTTTGTCTCTTCTCTATACATGCCTAAAAAACTTCAGGCTTTTAATTTGGGGAAAATGAGTGTTGACATGACCCTGAGCTTTTTATAATGTTATTTAAAACAAATATATTATTACCAGATAAATGAACAGATACAACAATCATATTACAGTAAAATAATTCCGTACCAGGCTTTATTCAAGTCAGTGTTGAATCCAACCAAAGCTTTGCCTTCCCTCTTATCTACCATTTCTGGCCACTGTGTAGTATGCCACCAGCTGGTCTTCCAGAAACATAATGGAACCTTATTAACCGACTTCAAAGAAAAGTTTTTGCGTATGTTTGCTGATTACTAGCATCAATTGTGGACCAATTTTGATGATTATTTTGCTATTGTAATTGTAGAAATGATCCCAAAATGGCATTTTCTGAGGGATTTGTATGTGTCCTGCAAAACTTCAAAAACAATTTGAAGTTGGTTTTTAGTTCTTTCATACAATCTAATTATTTTGTATTATTTTATTAAACTAACTTTGTGATGATTATTTTTTCTGGATAAACCGTGACAGTTTACAAACTGATATATTGAGTCTGATTCCACACATCACAAAAATATGAAACTCTGTGTCTGTTTAAACTACAACTAGTTTTCTCTCCTTACAGGATTAATCAAACAAGTAGTCCAACACCACGGACAAGTGATCTACACGAGGGCGACTAAGGGTGATGATCCCGTTGCTTAGATTTATGTATAAGGACAAAAAATAAACTAAAATCCAAAAAACACCAGTTTTATTACACACAACTATAATCTGTAATGAATGGTAGACTGTCATACAAGTTTTTTTAGAAACTTAATAGATTAAACAAAATTTACAATATTGTTTCATAGGTTTAGCAAAAATCTAGAGAGCAGACTAATCGGTTTAATTCAATTTCTACAGTTAAAATAAACATTTAAAACTTTCATTCAATAAGTTATGATAATCATGAAAAGATTGGTCATTATATTCTAGTTCTGTGTTTGTCATCTTGGTCAGTTACCGCAAATCTAGCAGTTGGGTATAGGCACCGAAGGCGGTCCTTGAAGCCACTGGCATGCGCGTCGTTTGCTGTCTCCACCACAACATTAGCCTGCAAAACAAGAATCCTCATCAGTACATTTATCCAGCTAAACAATACTTCCTTAAGCCTCCAGCGACGGATGAATTTCCCATACATACGTAATACAGAACTGAATCGATATTGAATTTGAGCATATTTTTATCATGATCTGCTATTATTTCAATTAGAATAGTATTTATCCAGGTTCCTGTCTAATGCTTTTTTGAAAATATGTACATTCTACACAAATATTAAGAAAACGTGTTTTCTTAGAAAAAACCCGATATGGTTTAATTTCATTTCAGTAACGTAAAAATTTTGCGGTAGGTACTTACATAAATTTAATTTTAATACAATTAATAGCAGTTCATGGTGTAAATGTGCTCAAATTATAAGTCATTTTGGTATTACGTTTGTATATGTTTGGGAAATTTATCCGTGTCGAAGTTTATGGAGGTTTTGCCATAATCGCTTGGCAGGTGGATCGCTATTCAGATGTTAGAAATACACAGAAGGAAGCTGTTTGTCCTAGATGGACGGGCTGAGTAAGAGGGTTTGACTATACGCCGAGGGCTGCGGCTATAAGTCGCCATAACAAACGTATTTAGTGCAGTGCGACGTTGCATCTTTCTGAAGTAGTATGTGCAGTTTAATAAACCGGTTTTTCTTATATATATGAAAATGCAGTAGGTACCTTGTAGACCTAAGTCAGTTGATAGATAACCACTTATTGAATACCAGTAGGTAGATAGTTTTGAAGAAACATACCCAAGTGGTCCCAACATCGCTGTTCACCCACATCTGATCAGTAACGAGGCTCTTGAGCACGGCGCTCTCCTCAGCAATGCTCTTAGCGAGCTGCTCCAAGCCGCATCTGTGGTCGGGGATCGCGACCGCGAACCGCAACAGGCGCCCGCTCGCGTTCAGGCCTCGTTGGATCACGCGAGCCAGTCGACCGCTCTCTATGTTGCCGCTGCTGATTATGCATACAGCGCTGAAATTTAAACATTTTGATAGGTAGTTTCTTGGCTAAAGACCCTGAATCCCACAGTCAGTAACAACAACAACAACATCAGCCTATAATAGTCCATTGCTGGACATAGGCCTACCCTAATGAGCGCCATAGATGGCATTATTTATCATTTGCCCATAATCCCCACGCTGGGCATGCGGGTTGGGGATCGCAGTTCGGTGGAGTTGTTCTACAGAGGGCGCTGCTGCCTGGCCCCCGGTGTTTCCCTTAGTCGCCTCTTACGACACCCACGGGAAGAGTTTGGGGTGGTAATGTGCGCCCCTACGGATTTGCTTGGATGGAAACTTTTTCGTCGTCTAAACTGAAGTGAAGGGATCGGTATAGCTGTTAGCGTGTGTGGTTTCGGAGGCCTAGATTAATTTCGGGTAACTATGGGCTAGTCCAGTAAGCAACAAAATAATATTACTAAGATCTGAGCCATCGAGTAAGAGTGACCTGTATCGAAAGTCGGGAGTAACTACCACTCACACACAGGTGAAGCTAGATGGCGCTATAGGTGGGTAGTGATTTTAATCACTTTTAAACAACAGCATTGCAGATTTAATAATTTTAAATTTTTTTAATACGTTATTTCTATTGTATTGCTTAACTTTACAATTTTATTTACTATTCTCCTTTGTGCTTGCATCGTATCTATGCTTAAATGACCCATAAAATTTGTTCACTTTGTTAACATAAATAGATGAATTAGGCAAATTTACGAGGTTTGCAATTTAACTAAGACCTAGGTTTTCCTACTGTTAGGCATACAATAAGATTAAAAATAATAATATAGGTAGGTAGTTTGAATTTCAACCGTAACTTTAGGTAGGTACACTATCTGAAATCCTATGAACATCAAGAATCTGCTGGACAACGTATTTATTTATTTATTTGGACTAGGGCATGCAATATCGGAATGTTTTCGATTCCGGAACTGAGTTCCGATATCGGAGGCCTAATTTCGGAATTCCGAAACTGGTTCCGGTATTGGAACTTTTTATTTTGAGGAAGGGATCGAGTCAACTGAATGTGTTATATTAACAGTCTTTTAATCTATTTAGGAATATATATCAAAATCTTACGATAAAACACGAATAATATTAGTTTCACATTTTAAAACTTACATAAACTAATAATCAGTGATAGGAATAGGTAGTGCAATTTGCCGAGACTTCATAAGGTTATCTTAACATGCCACAAGTCCCGGGAATTGAATGAGAAATTATTATTCCTAGTTTTGTACTATGTAAAATAATATTTTAAATATACAATAATAAGATTGATATTATCAATTCATCATTATTATCAACGAAGATAAACTTGCCGCCATATTGGTATTTACTTTTAGTTAAGGCTCCGGCGACACGGATGAATTTCCCAAATATATACAAACAACACCAAAATGATTTGTATTTTGAGCAAATTTTCAAAATGATCTACTATTATTTGTTTCAAAATTGTATTAATGTAGGTAGGTTTCTACTACAATTTTTTTTCAAAATACTTTACCGAAAATAAATTGAACTGAAACCGGATTTACCTAATCAAAGAAAACACGTTTTCCTATTATTTGTGTACATAGGTAAGCATTTTCAATATAGCTTGTGGCAGAAACCTAGATAAATACTATTACAAATAATATCAGATCATGGCGAAAATATGCTCAAAATATATCATTTTGGTATTACATTTGTAGGTATGGGAAATTCATCCGTCGCCGGAGCCTCAAACCAAAATTATTATGGAATGCATTGTTTCGACTTCACGACGGCGGCGATAAGTGAAGAAGGGGTTTAGGCAGTAACAAAGTTCGTTCGTTTTGTTTATCCTAATAATCTAACTTACGGTTAGTGAAATATTTACATTTTATAAAAGAAACTTACAAAATACCGGAAGTGTAACATAAACGATTCTCGATCTTTTTCCCGGAATTCCGGCGCGTATCCATACTATTGATAATGTTTGAGGTCATTAGCCATAGATTGCACTACCTATTCCTATCTCTGCTAATAATAAACACAACAATATTAATTTGGTAATAAACTGAGAAAAAGATTAACACTTGACTTATAGAATTTTCACTTTGAGAGGAAACTCTGTTCTTGGTAGTGCGTTTTCAAGAATAACAATGCATCTAGCATTTTGTCAGAGAGCGAGCTTCTAAGTCTGTTACAAATGTAGCTTGCACTCGAAAATACTCTTTCACATTCGACACTCAAACGCTACACGCTAGATGCACACCTCGTTGTCCTCCGTTATAAATAACACATTTATTTCTCTACTTTCACGAACCCTGCAAGGTCAAAATTGGTCCTTAGATTCTTGCGACTTTTTTTGCATTCATCCAGTTCTTTGTCTAGCTGCTCTTGCAGAGTTGGTTCATCAACTGCAACGTCTTCGTCAGCAGGAGACGATGAATCGTTTATTTCAAGCTCGGAGGACACGGCTTGGGATCAGTGTTTTTATTAATATCGGAATTACGATACTCGTCTCAATTCCGGAATTGAAATATAGTAAAAAACTGTCCGAGATTCCGGAGTTGCGAAATTCCGGAATTTCGGAATGCATGCCCTAATTTGGACTCCCAACAAAAAATCCCATAACATGAAAAATACAATTAAAAAGGCCTCGAGACTAGTGTTTTTTTTATTTATGGGTTCCAGAGCATGAGCAAATTTATTTATTATGTAGGTACCTACTGTTATTCTATAATATTAATTTATGTATTACCTATGTAGTCTACTGTTATTCTATGATATTGAATCGTGGAAGGTAAGTACCGTTTTCCCCTCAGCTCGGGCACTAGTCCCTGCATGACAGCGGCGACTGCGCAAACGCCGGCGCCGTCCGCCACCAGCCGCTCCCGTTCCAGCATCATGATCATCGCCCGCGCTATGAAAGGCTCGTCTACCACCAACTAGAAAATATGGTTAGTATAGTAGATTTTTTTACAAGGGATTAAAGAACCCCATACGAGGTTTTTATACGAATATGAAAGTTTTAGGAAGTTTATCAATTAAAAACTCGGCTTTTGAGAAAATAAAACAAAACTTCAAAAGTAGTACCTTTAGCAAAATATTGCACACTTTTCTACATCACTGACTAATTGGATACCTATAAGTTTTGAGTGATTTTCGATGTGATTTAACACCAAAAAGTCGATTCTTGATTTCAAACTATAATTTTAAAAACTTGTTAGCCTTATAACTAAAAGATAAGAGTTTATCTTTTACCTAGTGCAAGACCGCTATGCTACACTTAAATGACAATTTTGAGCAAGAGTGGGCTGATATGAGAACCCTACCATCCGATCGAGTCTCCCTTTGAGTGTTTCGAAGGCGTTGGCTCCGACGATGGAGGAGTTTAGTCCGTCCGCCAGGTTCGGCATCTGGTTCACTTTCGTCGGCCGACCGGTCTGCAGCGCCTTCATCACTTTCGGCACCTTGGAGCATTCTGCGCCCTAGAATCGATATAATATTGTAATTTTTTTCTTTCTAGACCTACGTTAAAGTCCGGTAACGCTGTGACGGCGATCTGCGGTCAAAAGCATTACATCCATTCGAAAAAGAAAAAATCTTTCATTCGTGATACATCATCGGAAACATCTTCACATTGTATTCATTGGGGACAACTCAACTGCCTACTGACTGTTCAAAAAAACCTTTTTCTTAAAGGAACATTTAGGTATTTCATAATCATCGCTTAGGGTAGGCAGAATAATTTGAGTTTCATTGGGAATATCTTTCAACTATTGGTACCTAACCTAGGTAGTTTCTTAATCCATTCTTAACTGCGATATACGGTTCGATCTTTGAGGTAGACAACATATCTCAGATTCAAAGCCCTAGTCCGTGCAAAAGATAGGTACCTAGATACAGTCATTCAATCGGCAAAGCTTAGCGCAACTCACATAGACAAGGCAGGAGCACTTGAGTTTCTTGCAGGCGACGAGCACCGCGGCGATCAAAGAGCCGCCGCCAGCCGCCGGCACCAGCACAGCGTCCACTTCTGGCAGCTGGGTGACGATCTCCACGCCCACGGTCCCGAGCCCCGCCATCACGAGTGGATCGTCCGCGCTGCAGCAGACATTATACAATACAAATATTTTTATTTCTTTCTCAAAATTCAAGACGAATAATATTAGGAAGCCTCCTTTCAAGTAGGTATGTATAGAATACTTGTACTTGGAGGTTTCGCTCTTCCTTAAGTTATTAGATACATTATCCAAAAGGTAACAAACACTTATAGCATAATATTACATTTAGGTCAAAACAATATTAGGTAGGTATATAAAACAATGAATATTATTAGACATTGCACCAGATTACTGATATAGCTACATTTATCAGCACTGCACTGCTGAAAATTCCCCAAGGGGTTTGCCATACCTAATCAGTAATCACCGAATTGGCTGTAGTGTTAAAAATATATAAAAGGCTGCTGGTGCCTTTTTCTGGCAGGTTCTAAGTCGGCCTCGGCTCGTATCCACGAGCTATTGGAGGCGTCGATTTTTACGTCGCGATCGCCATGGCCTATAACAATCATTACCTAGGTACATGATAAAATAATAAACATACCGCAACAAATACATACAGTTGTATAGCCATGCACTACCATATTATAAATGAATAAGGTAGGTAGATACAGACTAGGATAGTAGGTGTTCCTAGGGCACATCTTCGTTCAATTTCTCACTCTATCTCAAATGTTTTCATTGTTAGATCAATGCTTAGCTAGAATCGGTAATCATCAGAGAGTATTTTTTGAGAGAGAAGTAGGTACAAACCTACGACGTATGTTAGTAAACTATACGTTAAAACCGTGTTAATATCTGTTCTCAAAAAAATTCAAATTACGTTAGCATAATATGGTTGCTATCCCGCTTTACTTTCTTGCAGTACATGGTGGCGTCGTCGACGGAATCCCCACAGAGCACGACATGGGCCCCGAGCTCTGAACAGCGCTGGGCGAGCGCGGGCGTCGTTCTTTCCGGTAAAACTACCGTCACCTGAGAAAAATTATAGATTTTTCGACATCTTCGAATACGAAACATCTCTGATGTTCTAAAAGAGAGATCGACAAAGTTAGGTGCAAGGACGATGGAAATGTCGTTCGAGGTTAGGTACTTAAACTTATGAAGAACCGCGAACTACAGTTGTGTAAGAGAAATCTATGGTTCTACGTCTAGCTTAAGTTATGTAATACATTTAGATACCTATCTACCTACATTGTCCAATGCTAGATTTTTAAGGTAATTCCTAAAAATGTCACGAAGGTCAAGACCTTATTTAAGTTTGCTAACATACTAACATGTGCCTATGTGGTTCGTGGAATAAACGTTCATGTAGGCAGGCTGCACATCTACCTTTAATGGTTGGTATAGGTAGGTTTTACTTAGTTAAAGATAAACTTACCGGCAGACCCATATTTCCGCCATGATAAGCAGCACCCAGTGCCATGTCTCCGTGTGAAGGCACCATCACGCCTCGATTGTGGTCTTCCTTGCCGTATGTTACGAAAGCATTGCGCACTCCGCGCTCTGCGTAACTAGAAACGTCAGTGTTTTGTGTAGTGTGGTAATCAAATATTTATATTGCTATTTAAATGCCGTTAATTCAACCGTTATTTAAAAGTATTACAAATCTGAATCAATTAATCTTCAGAGAACAAATAAAATGGCTGACTAGTAAAACGTGTACCTATTTTATGTACACTAAATTAAAGAAAATAGGATAAACTATAGGCTATAAATAAATACCTAAATAAATAAATAAAAAGTTTATTTTCACTCACAAAGGTTAATGAAAGTACAAAACTATTGTAGGTGCTAAAATTGCACAAATTGCTATAACATTACTCTACTCAACTATAGGCACATTACTCTAAGGCTACAACAGCTTTCGCCTGTTCATTTTAAAACGAACTATGTACTTACCTAACAAAAAAAATATTATAAATACCGTCGAACCGTCGTAGCATACCTACCTTCCTGTATATTGCAGGTTCTCACATTTAAGATACAGAGAATAATCCATATATTTACTGAGTTTCGCTTCCTGAAACATGAAGAATATCAGAAAATACACAGCCTCAGGTTCATGTAATGGTCAACCTGAGTCGGTACCTACGCAAAGAGGAGTGTGGATAATACCACCTTCTATTCTTTCAGCAGCACGCTTTATTTCATCGAATGTTAGAATGTGTGGTGGTTGTTCCGTATCTTGTGATCCCTGCGAAATTATGTTAATTTAGCAGGTATTTATTAAGGTGGAAACAAACAGCTTATAAACACTTAGATAACCTGAAACAGTGGTAGTGGAATTTATGTATTATTCAGCCGGCAGATCGGTACAAACTTACGCAACTTGCCATAGTGGTGGATGTAAAAAAGAATATCCTGACTTTAAATACTTGCGAATTTAAAACAAAAACTGAAAACGAGCGGTGGTTATCTGAAGTTTTAAACAATAACTGATACGGACTTTTAAGGAGTAATGTCAATGTCAATCAAACGGAGCTGCAATCCTCAAAATAAATTCAAAGACGGAAAAAGCCTCCTCCAGGTTTGGCTGAGAAAGTGATTTCCATCGTCCAAGGTATGACCTAGATATTTTATTATTCCTACACTTTGTTTTTATATTTTCCGTAAATACCAAACATCCTTGAGTTGCTGTTTGTCAATGAAAATACAATACTCTTGGAAACCAAAACCTCGCTTTTCCATATTTTCCTTCTACACCATCTTTTGAGATTCTTTTAAACTTTTAGTGTTTCTGTAAGTAGGTATGGTACTATACTATCACAGAATAACTTTATAGTACTACAATAATGATAACGATCGGTGAAAAAAAATTCCCTTTTGTTTGTAAGATAATCTCTACATGCCTACCTCTGTGGCGCGGTGAGCGAGGGTCTGCGACGCAGGAGGTTGCGGGTACTATTCCCGCCTTGGGACAAATATTGGTGCGATCTTCAGATATTCCTTCCGGGTGTTTTGGTTGTTTTCTATTTTAATGTACCTATGTAGTGTATTGTATTATGTACATCAGTCATCTTGTACCCACCCATAACAAAAGCTAAGCTGTGCTTGGGGCTAGATGATGATGTGTTGATTGTTCAGCATTTTTTATATATTACACAGTATAAAACAAAGTCGCTTCCCGCTGTCTGTCATGTACGCATAGATCTTAAAAACTACTCAATACGAATTCTATTTATTCGAACCATACGTATACGTATAAGCCTGCCTCTTTAGGTATGTACCTATAGGTAACATGCACCCGTGCAAAGACGGGGCGGGTCGCTAGATACTAAAAGGTCACATTTTTTTTAATTTCTGGTCATTTAATCATCACATATGGACAACCTAACCTTGCTATAATTTCACACAGTACTGACGCCATAATACAGTCATCCACATTTGTGAATTAACTCCACTGGATTCTGGATTCACAGCATGAGATAAGAGGATTGCGGGTATTCTTTAGCTAATTTCTTCTCTAGTTCTTTAGCATGCTGCATATCACTGGTTTCGATCAGCATGTTTACCTGTAATAGGGGTTGATGTTACAACACTTTATTAAGACTACAGGAGTACCAGACTCCTTGGAGGGTACAGACTCCTTAGAGGGTACAGACTCCTCGGAGGGTACAGACTCCTTGGAGGGTACCGACTCCTTGGATGGTACAGACCAAGCAAACGAGAGCGAGCGAAAGCTAACAATCGAATGCGAACGAACCAGTGTGGACGAGGCGAAAGCAAGCGAGCCCGAACGAGGGCCTTCGTTCGTCTTCGGCCGTGCTCCGCCCACGGGTTTTGCATCCGTTCGTTTGGTGTGGACACAACAACGAGAGCGAGTAAACGTTCGGTACCTACCGAGCGTCGAATCCCACTAGTAGCGTTCGCTCCCTCTCGTTCGCTTGGTCTATACCACAGTATACTGTGTCTATACTCTGTACCTACCCACCATGGCAGTTACGGTGAGCAATGAATGGCGCGGTGGACGAAGATCCGTCTGCGCCGCAGGAGGTTACGGGTTCGACTCCCGCCTCGGGACGCCGAAGGTTTATTATGTTCCCGTGGTTTTAGTGGGTATTACGTCCTTCTTAGGGCGTTGAGTCCCACATAATAATGGTCCCTCCCAGACCAGTTCATTTGTTAATAAATTGCCTAGCCGAAAATGAAAAAAAAGGATCATTATCGCTTGGTTGTACAATAACTTACAGAAATGGTGAAGATATCTCTCCGCATCCAGGCGCGCTCCGGCACAAAGCTCCTGACGTCAGCGCCGCTGTCCATCACCTGGATTCAGATTCAGATTCAGATTCAATAACTTTATTTCTTTAGGCTTACAAAATAAGCACTTAGACAAGTCAAATTTCATACAGTTAATTATTATTACAAAGAAATAAGTTGTTATTGATTTCTCTTCACTTCAATTTTTCTGGAATAGAAAAGAAAACCATTTATTTAGGCACAAATCATTTGAATAATACTTACACCTATTTAGGTAATAAGTATCAAATGTGAACCGAAAAAATTCTTTCACCATTAGAATCCTAAATTTTCCCTGATGATCATAGGCTGTAGAAAATTTTCTAAAAAGTTAGGTATCCGCATGCAAAAATAAATTTTTGTTAATACCTACCCGTGCGAAGCCGGGGCGGACAGCTAGTAGTATATAATTATAAGATTTTTCTATTCTATTCCTAAAACATAAATAAAATATAAAAATCAGTGATGAAATAACCCGATGCATGCCCAGCGTGGTGATTATGGGCAATAACCCCCAAACGATGAATAATGTCATCTATGGCGCTCATTAGGGGAGGCCTATCCAGCAGTGGACTATTAGAGGCTGGAAATTATTTAAACTTAATTTAGGTACCTACCAACAATTGAAACTTGTGTTTTCAAGTATAAAATGTATAGCCAGTAACCTTGGAAACTTGCTTTTTCAAGTATAAAACGTATAACCTTGGTCAGCAGACGGGCCATAGCGCCCGGCACGTCCGCCAGGGTGGTGTGGAACTTGACCAGACGTCCCTCGGCCGCCATGCCGCGGTCGATGACCCGCGAGATGCGGGTGCTGTTGATGTTGCCGCCGGATAGGAGGCAGACAATGCTGGGAAAGATGATGTGTCATTATGATGATCTGTTGATCGGCCCGGAACCCTTTGAAATGACATACCTAATGATATTTTTATAGGTATTAGGTACCTAATACCTATGGAAATATCATTAGATACTAAAGTCATTTATAACGGGATATTTACCATGATTTGATTTTCGAATTTTCCAATATTTCGGCACAGTTTCATGCAGAAATATCATTAGGTAGGTATGTCATCTTTCCTCCATCGTCTACCTACATATCTACTTATATACCAATAAAATAATTATCTGTTCTTCATCAATCCATCAAACCTCAACCTGTACCTATAGAAATATCATTAGGTATGTCATTTCAAAGGGTTCCGGACCGATCAATAGATCATAATAATCATCTTTCCTCCGAGGAAAGATGACATACTTAAAGATATTTCTATAAGTAAGTACCTAAGTATAGGTTGAGGTTTGATGGATCGATGACGGACAGATGATTTTTATGATATTTGTTCCGAGTATTCTGGTCGTTTTCTATGTATAATAAAAAACTATATAATGTAATGTCTACTTAGTCGTATCTGAGTAACGTGTTTGGATTGACAATCTATACTAATATTATCAAGAAGAAAGATTGGCTCCGAAACTACTGGACCGATTTTAATAATTATTTTACCATTAGGATCCTACAATTTCCCTGCTGAAACTAGGCTATAGGTATTTTTTTTTCAAAAAAGTTAAGGATCTGCATGAAAAAATATTTTTTTGTTAAATACCCGTGCGAAGCTGGGGCGGACCGCTAGTAGTGAATAAAGTCCCAGCTTGTTAGACCTTTGAAGCGCTATTACTAGTACTTACACCTCACTGTTTTAGACTCACGTTTTTCCACGCAGTTCTGGAACCTTCCCCGCCATGACAGCCGCGACGCTGCAGGCGGCCGCCCCCTCCACCACCATCTTCTCCCTCTCGAGGAGGTTTATCATCGCGCGGGAGATCCAGCTCTCGTCTACGGTTATCTAAAAATAAAATAGTAAAGCTAGACATGCACGCTGCTAAATCTGCGCTTAGTAAACTTCCGCACCCGGAACAAATATTTCATTGCAAATGCGAAAGAGTGGCATTACCCATTTTGAACCCGCTTAGTACTGACCATTCTGTCCATATATCCCCGGATGACATGGTAGGCGTTGTTGCTGGCGATATTGTTGGCCATGCTGTCCGCGATGGTAGGGTTCACCTGAATCAAGGAGGGCTTCTTGTCTTGCAACGCTCGCGTCATGGTGGGGGCCGCCGTGCATTCTACTCCCTGAAAAAATGACACTATGATTAGTGGTGAGCTTCATCAGAGGGTAGTTGCATCCTGCCTGCGAACTGGATACAGCTAAGCTGAGGTTTGTACCTATCTACTAAGGGCTCTTGTCCTGTCCTGCGGATTGCCACCCGCTTGCGGATCTGCTGTGCGTGCAACCTAAAACCTTTAATTGTTCCAGCTAATGCTGCTTCCACGTTAGCCCGCAAGATAGGAAAATATGAAATGATATACTTTGCGTGTTAGTATTTTCGAAATCCATTGTCCCTAAGTCGTCGACTACCTAATACTAGAGCCACACACGACGTAAACTTTTGTTGTTAAGAGCACCCAAAGACAAATGAGTGCGGTCAGGATACCTAATCAAATCCTACGTAGGCTTATAAGTTACTAGCGGTCCGCCCCGACTTCGCACGGGTATTTAACAAAAAAATCAATTTTCATGCGGAACCCTATTTTTTGTTGCAAATACTAAAAGCAAATACTCTATAGCCTATGATCATCACGGAATATTTTGAATAATGGTGAAAGAATTTTTCAAATCGGTCCAGTAGTTGCGGAGCCTATTCAATTCAAACAAACAAACAATCAAATCTTTCCTCTTTATAATATTAGTATAGATAAGTGTAAACGACTGGTACCTTAGTACCTTTGTTCTATTTACAATAGTCAAAAGTCCTCACATAAATAAGACAGTTGGGTTTGAGGCTCTTGACGGCGAGGATGAGGCCGGCCGCGAGGGATCCGCTGCCGACTGGACAGATGATGGCATCCATCTTATCCAGCTGAGTCAGCAATTCCAAACCCACGGTCCCGTAGCCAGATATCAAGTCCGGGCGATCCAGTCTAAAGAAATAGTACACCATAATAAACCTTAAATTTAAGCTTTCTAGGATATAATCTCTTATATTATTCTGTTAAATTTAAGCTTCTGGTTTTCCGATAAGTAAATAAAATAATCATCTTAAAGTTAAAGCCTTAAAATTTGAACTTTTAAACGCATTCACTGTCCGGAATCTGCGACAGCAGACAAATACCGCAGCCTAGAAGTGAGGACAGGCGTGAGCTTAGAATTAGAAACACATGCCCGTCTTGAAGGTGTTAAAAGGAGAGAAAAGATATACGAACCCATGGATGTATTGTGCACCGATTTCTTCAGCGTAAGATAGAGCATGTAGGTTTGCAACATTACTGTCGTTCCCATGAACTTTAACAATGGCAAAGTTCTCCTTGAACCTCTGTCTTTCAGCTAGAGGGCAGTCTTTAGGTACGATCACGTTGACGGGCACCGATTGCCGGTAGCCATAGTACGTCATTGCGAGGTTAAAGTTTCTTGCGCCGGATACAATAATGCCTTTACTTCTGTCCTTTGGAGACATCATTGAAAGGATGTTGCATGCTCCACGTGCTTTGAAGCTATAATGAATCCGAAAATCAAAAGAAGAGATATTAAAAACAGAGAGAACTTAGTCTATCGGTAAGTGCCCTTGACGCAGGTCTCAGATGAATGGCGGAAACGGTCACGGCCTTCAAGGCCGCCGAGGCCTTTTTAGCAAGCTGTAATATAAATTCCAGCTTGTCCATTGCTGTCTGTGAGATGATGATGGCCCAGAGTGCAGCGTAGCGCAGGTCCAGGTCACCGCAGCGTGATCAGCATTGTATTTTATGGACAAGCTGGAATATTCCAGACCTGGACCTGCGGCCTGATGGCCCAGAGTGCAGCGTAGCGTAGCGTAGATGATGATTCATCTCACAGACAGCAAGCCAGTCGTTAAAGACTTCATCGGGAATGTAGGTACTATGGCTTTCTTACAAATGTGATGGATTGCTATGATTAAGCTTGCAGGGTGCAATTGAATGACAAGATACATATTGTGATGGGTAAGGATTATCTAGCTGTGTGTAGTCAAATATATTCGCTACGTACGTGATCCCTTCGATACTGAGACATGAGAGCCAATATACGTATACGCGAAAAATTTAACGGAATAGTTAGCTACTGTGTTCCGTAAAATGTTTCGCGAGAATACCTACATACTACGCCTGTCCGAACAGGTATATTAAACTGTTTTTAAATAGCATTTGTACAGAGCCATGATAACTTACCTTCCCGTATATTGTAAATTTTCACATTTTAAAATTAAAGTGCAAAAACCCTTTCCAATATGTTTAGCTTCCTGAAATTTGAAAATTATTTATTTATTGACATTTGACGACCTCTGTGGCGCGGTGGGCGAAGGTCTGCCTGCGACGCAGGAGGTTGCGGGTTCGATTCCCGCCTCGGGCGAGACAAATATTTGTACGATCTGCAAATACTTGTTCAGGATGCTTTGATTGTTTTTATGTATAGTACAAAATATCTATCATGTATTCCTATATAATTTTAATGTGCATTCAAATTATCTTTCTATTTAATATTGTATTATGTATATCAGTTATCTAGTGCCCTTACCACAAGCTCTGCTTAGCTTGGGGCTAGATAATGCTGTGTGAATTATCCAGCATTAATTATTTATTTTTTCAGGATGTTTTTTTTTTCTTTTTCTATGTATAGTAAAAAATATCTATCAGTACAGTACCCAATGTAAAGTAGAATTGTCCAGTAATATATTTTTTTAACCATAACCAAAATACCCAAGTTGCCTTCTTATTATAGGATTTTTTTTAATGGATTAAAAATAAGATAAATTAGATATAGTTATGTATTCAAATAGGTACTTACAATCACTGGGGTGAATGCAACATCGTTTTTTATTCTGCTGTGAGCTTCTTGAATATCTTCTAGTTTTAGACTGATTTTACTGATTGTGTTTTTTTCTTTCTCAACACACTATATAAATAACAACAATTTTAATTAAAAGTAAACTGAGTGATTATTTAATATGAAATGTTTGTGCTACTTACAACGGTTGATTCTTTCAGGCATGGAAATGTATCGTTTATCATGCTAAGCATGGTTGCATTTATTTCTTGAGACATGCTTTCAAAATGTACCGATTAAATGTTAGTGTACAGAATAATAATAAAACAATGTATCTTTTAATAGCATCAGGTTGCATTTGTCAATTTTTGAATACCAGCAATTTTGTGTTTTCAATAGTTGGATTTTGAATGATTATACAAGGCACTTTGTGATTTTGAATGAATAAAATTTAGAAAAACTAGATTTATGAATGATAACAATAATTTGACACTGTCAACCTGATTTACATGAAGTTTGGGTTTTAAGCTTGTAGAAAGAAGCCTCCTTTCAGATGGTTCAGAGCACTGATAAAAAGTTCAAGGTTCAAGTAGTAGAAACAGTCATGTTCAATAAACTATTCTCATAGAGTAGGTAGGTATCTTTAGGGATATACAGGTAGAGTTTTTTTCTCTACTAAGAGTAAGTCTGAAACCGTGAGAGTTATGAAAGGAGTAACATGTTCAATTTTGAACAAAATAAGTTCTGCATAACTATTCTTAGTTGGCCATGTGCACAAGTGTGCATGCAAACACAGATGCCCTTTCCAATCATAACTCTACTCCAAAATAGTCTCTACGTAGACTAGCCAAGATTCAGTTAGACTGATAAGTAAAAAAATAGGTTCTAACATATTTTTTTTGTTACTTTTGAAGATGAATTGTGAATTGACTTACTTAAAAATAAAATACACAAGGTTTTGAAATAAAAATCACTTTAATAATACAATAAGACTAACCTAATTAATAGCCAATGCATCATTTTGGGCTTCTTGTGCTAACTGTACTTGAAGATTCAAAAGCTTATTTTTCAAAACCACTATACCCATGAGGACTATGTTCTCTGGTTTCAGAGCTCCAGCTGATTCCACATTGTAGAAAAATTTATTTGGTTTGGCCTCCCAGTTGAACTCTGCTTCATACTGGTCCTCATCTAGTTCTGTGTGCTCACTCTTTGGCCATTCATCTGGCTTCGGAAACAGTGTGTGCCTCATGATATTATCGGGATCATACTCAAAGCATACACCCGCTGTAGGGTTCCATTTTGCATGTTCCTTTCCAAAGCCTTTCTTAGCATAGGCCCGCAGCTTCAATTCTTGTCCTTTTCGCAGTTTGATGATCAATATTTCATCAGTTTCGCCATAATCTGCTTGATCCTCATCTCGATGACGAGACGTTACTGGAACCACTCGTGGATCGCTAGATTTTAGGTCTGCTGTCGTCACATGGCGAGTTTGTTCATCTGAGCACTTAACATCCAAGGTGAACTCAACACTGCATTCTGAACAGAAGTCGGCGCACATGCAATCTCGCGAATACCGGATTTTATCGACCACGTCGTCTGATATCAGTGGAATAAGGCCGATGCGATGCGCAAGGAACTCATCACTTATAACAGTTGAGTTTGCTTCTAGCTGCACCCAGTCGATGGCCATTGTTGGAGTTTCGGCAATGAAGACTCGCCTCATACTATTAGCGACACTCAGCTCCGTATCTTCAACGACGAATTTCACATTATCATCCGTAAGCTCGGTGATGTGAACCGAAGGTTGATTGGCGTACGGCATTTTGACTGACTTGCTAGTCGAAACCAATAATGTATCAAATTGGTTGTTGTATGTAACCTAAATTAATTATTTAATCGAAACAACACCGAAATTATTAAATGTTTGCCTTTGCCGAACAAGACAAGACAAACAAACAATTGACTTGATGCAACAAAAAAATATGAAGCGGCAAGCGCTTCAGATGCTGGACTGATATTGATTGAGATGTGACATGACATTGACGTTATTTCTAACACTGACATTATTTCATACAGCACACACAGAGAGGAGGCGCGCGAGCCGCGAGGGTGATCTAGAGAAAAGCAATCGTCGCCATTTAGAAAGAAGTTGAAGTTGATGAGCGCGACTTCGATTAAGAAAAGGCGCGAGTTGTTGTTTTGTTAGGTACTACCTTCTTCAATGATTTAAACGTAATTTACACCAAATCGTTTACCATTTTCTATAAACCTATGAAGAAACTAACTTTTTGAAGCATTTGGAAAAATGGGCTAAAGCTACTGGCTTTATTTCTTGTCGAACACAGAAAAATATATCTCGAAAATTTTGAATCTCACGCCAATCCATGACGATCGACTTATGGAACGAGTAGTTAAATAATTATAATTACTTACATACTTACCTAATACCTACAAAGTAGGTACCTACATACATGTAATAATTATTAAATAAGTACAAAAGGTAAATAGGTACAAAAAGCACGATCAGTCAGCTCAGCGAGGTACTGTAAACGAAGGGGTCGATCTGGGTCGATATAAATAACTAGGAAACGTGTTGCCGAGAGATTCAAATTATTTTTTGGTTTTTATATTTTTCTGTTTACAATGTTAAAAATTATCAAAAAAGTAATTTGCCGCTAATCGTAAACCATTTCTTATTATGAACCTAATTTTAGGTAGACTTACTTAAGAGACTAATGCAAAAAAATCAATTGATAGTATTTTTGTAGCATTACTATTAAGACATTTTGAGTAGGTACATCAACATTTTTCCCAAACTTTGCTAAACAAAAATGAAGGGAAGCTGGTTTACCATGGGTGCATAGAAAACGGTTTACGATATGCGGCAAATTATTTTCCCTTATAGAAAACAGAAAAAAACTAAATCTCTCCCCAATACTAAACGGTCACCCATAAAAGTTACAGGCACTTCTACTGCAACACTCAGCAAAAGTTGATGGCGAACACGATCGTGTTTGCATGTAGAGTGTGTATTTTCACCATGATCCAGTGATAGGATCATGGTGAAAATATGCAAAATCACAGATAACATAATACTCTCAAAATACAAATCATTTTGGTATTACATTTGTATGGGAAATTCAACAGTCGCCGGAGCCCCAAACGGCTTCACGAAGGCGGTGATAATAAGTGAATAAGAGATTTAGACAGTAACGAAGTTCGTTCGTTTTGTTTATTTTATTTTTACAAAATCAACAGCCCTTATCTAGACAGTTCGAACCTTAATAATCTAACTTAAGGTTAATAAAAGAATAAAAATATTAATAGAAGAATGAAAAAAAAATTACAGGTTTATAAAAGAAACTTACGCAATACCGTTTAACATAAACGATTCCCGACCTTTTTCCCGGAATTCCGGGGCGCATCCATACTATTGATAATGTTTGAGGTAATTAAAAACCTGCACTACCTATTCCTATCTCTGGTAATTACTTATTAGTTTTCCGGGCACTCATCAAAGGGAATTTGCGTGTAGTTGCGTATCTAAGCGATTTCACACGTTCGCAGATCACCAATTTATAATTTACTGGAAAACACCTAGCGGAGGTGCGCCTGTAACGCATGAGGTTGCGGATTCGTTTTCCGCATTTGGACAAATGTTTTTTACAATCTGCACATATTTTTTCCGGATGTTCTGGGTGTTTTCTGTATAGAAAAATATTTATCAATGTGAAAAGTATAGGTACTTATACTTACTATCATTACCTATACTTACTATGATTTATATCAAGTAGGAATAGCTCTGCTTGATGCTTTAGAAATCGTCCGGCATTATTTATTACCTATTAGGTATACATTTATTATACGAATAGCTGCAGCTTCAGACCTCACGTCCATCTCGATGGCTTGCCTTTGTACGAATAAATAGTAGGTACATTACCACTCAATAAATGATCAGCGCTTTCTTTACCTAATTAAGAGTGTATACTACCTCAAACTGCTAATTTTCAACTCCGCCGGATGTCCATATCGTCTAAACTAATGAATATTTAACTTTGAAATTGATATATGGTAAAGTTCAGGACTTAATCTATCGATCATATGTTTCGAAAACACGATTCCATAAAATTTTCTCGATAGAAAAAAATCACAAAGTTACCTCTAAATTTCTTAATAAATACAGAAGTTCAGATCTTGACAATAAGCGTGGTAATAGAATTAAGTATAATAAAAATGTTAAATGTTTCGGTTTTTTCAAATAATGTCCTAATTAATAGGTAGTAGGCTAAAACTTGATTTTTGGACTTGCGTTGCAATGCACTGTCCCGCTCTTATGAACGCAAAATCATAATGTCTAGCCTTTTCGCACAGAGTTGAGGTTGTATGATTAAATATTAGTTATTATTACATATTAGTTCTGGTTGTTTTCTATGTATAATAAAAAATATCTACCTATCTATTTAATAATATTGTATTATGTATATCAGTCATCTAGTACCCATAACACAAGCTATGCTTAGCTTGGGGCTAGATGATGTTGTGTAGATTGTCCAGCATTATTTATTTATTAAATGCTCAGACAAATAAAACTTTTTATTTTGTCTGCGACTTATCTTATCACAGTACTTAACTAAATTAGTAGATTGACGCGCGCCGTGAACCTCGCATCACTGACATTTTTTTTCTTTTTGAATCACCCACCCTAATAGAGTAACCAAAATACAATGATGAAAAATGAAAAAACGAATTGTTAAGTTTTTAAATGTTGCGAGACTAACGAACAGCATAATATTTGTAATATTAGCGTATTCAACAGCACATTTGTAATATACCTAATGAAATTCTAAAAAAAAATATGTTATTAGCAAAGTGGGTGCGCGTTGAAGTCTTTTGTATGCTACGCCGCCGGTCTATCGTAGCACGTGCTACGAAGATTAAAAAAAGAGTATTTAATCCAATAAAAAAATTAAGCGTGGAGTAGGTACTGCTAACACTGACTGAGGCGTTGAAATGTTTTGGTTGGTTGTCTTGGGTTTTGAACAGTATTCATGATTAAAATTTTTATTTTTCTGTGTGGTCAGCCGTGTAGACACGCAAGCACCAAAAAGGGGTGTATGCTTGGTGTATGTATGTATGTACCAAAAAACCAGTATTGCTCGACTCCTGTTGAGCAACATTATGCTGAGAGAACCTTTTTGTTTTACAAGCTGTAGGCATGCTGTAGGTTTATTTTATTCTTTATATTTTTATGGATCTTTGCTATTACTAATTGATGTATTTTTGTGTGAGATCAATAAACGAGTTTTTTCTTCTTTCTAAATGCTTAGGCACATCCACAATGTATCCGCTGGGCACATCGACCAGTGGAGCGAGACCTCCCGCTCCCCGCTCGTGTATTCCTCTGAAAGGCTCTGGCGGGGAAGATGATCTCGCTGTCACAGACATCTCTCAGTTCGTCTAGACTAGACTAGGGGGTTCTCGCGATAACGCTCCTTACAAACTCACGACTTCCATTTCCTAGAACTATATTTATCATACTATGCACATTACCTACTTACTTTTGTTTACCTACTTTAAGTACAGTGTTGTTATCAGCAACTCGTACGGAAACTTATTTTAGATATAAAGAAACAATCATCTCGGCCAGTCGGTCGGTTTAATTTGTAATATTAAGTCTTCATCTATAAAATATATAGGTATATACTCGTACATATATAAAATGGAACGGTATACTTGTGAACCACCGGTGAGTGACAGTTACACTGATAGTTATTATAATATTAGTTCCTTCATCCCACATCACGCCTCTTCCAGGCAACCGTCGATCGCTCATAGCGATAAGGCCGACCTTTATACTTCCTCTAATTTAAGCATGTCTGTTTGTTATTTTCTCTTTCTTTATGTGGTAAAATAAAGTATCTCTATCTAGTAATTGCTAATTATGTTTATCACTTGATGGATTTAAGTACCAGCTGTTTACCTATGTCTTTTAATTAGGAATTTAAGTTTCTTATTAGCTATTTAAGTACCTGATTGATAATGGATCACCTAATTAACAAAGAAAATTACAATCAAATTAGATAACTACTATTTGAAACAGTTACCTACCAACTAATTAGCTAGCTGACTGCAGACTTGTTAACAATCTAAAGGCAGGTAGCACAACAGATCAGATCCATATCAATAGGTACCAGTAAGTTATTTTATATATTTATTTATTTTCTAAATAAATAACTTACTTTCGCTATATTGATAGAGATATATAATACTAATGGATAACACGACAAAAAACTAAATATTTGAACAGGAAACAACAAAATCAGATAAGGATTTAAACGGACGGTCTTATCGCTAAAACCGAGCTCGTCCAGGAAACCTTTGGCCAGACAAGTAGGTATCTAACACAACCTTTGTAACAGATATGCGCACAAGAAATGTGTTGGAATACTATTTGGATCACCGTTTATCAGTAACAGAGAACGGCGATTATTCCACTAGTTCACCTCTACCCCCTCTCGTATGAAGGAGCGTACGCTATATCCAAGTTATATAGATAGATACTTCGTTAATCGTAAATATTAGTAGGTAGCTCTTTATCTCTGTACTTACGTTCGGTCGGAAGGCATTAGTAAGCGGTCGCTGCTTCGGCCTACAGGGCTATAATAGCCTGGATAAATCAACCTAAGGAGCCTAAGGGGAAAATATGGTGTTCCAGACGATCGAGTTTGACCCTATGTGTGATAGAGAGCATCCTCAGAAGATAACATTCGAGGATGTCTCCGCAGCTGCGTTCATGATCAGGAGTGGGATTGTTAAAACTCCTTGCGTGGTAAGTTTTATAGGTATTTGTTTTCACGTCTTTAGAACTACGACCATTGTTTACCGTGCCTTCCAAAATAAGTTCCGTATTTTGTGGTGTTTTATATTTAACGTATTGACCTTATGCATAAGTAGTAAATATATAATACATGTAGGTATTATATAATATATATAAAACTTTTTCTAACATTATTATTACCATTTAAGCATTCTTTAAGCCTGACGGGCTTATAGCTTTGGATTTGTACAGAATGCTAATACTCTAAATACTCTACCCGGGTTAATACAAATTAAGAAGTGTACGTGCGAATATTAGGTACCTACTCCTATATAATAAGGAGTAAGATAGGTAGGGCTAATAGCGGCCCGAAGTATCAACGTTATAAATAATGTTTCATCTTTGCTTCCAGAAATCAAAAATGTCTCATATCTTTGGCATGGAGATATATCTCAAGAATGACTTCTTACAACAGACTGGAAGGTAAAGAATAATAAATATTTTATATTAAAATCGGGAAGCTTGTCCATATTAATAAAATTTTTATTTACGCAGTTTCAAAGAAAGAGGCGCCCGAAACGCTCTGCTTCTTCTATCTAAGGAGGCGAAAGCCCGTGGCGTTATTTCCGCCTCCCTTGGCAATCATTCTCAAGGGCTCAGCTACCACGCGAATATTCTCAACGTGCCAACGACCGTCGTCATGCCCAACGTAGCTCCGATTATGAAGATCCAAAAATGTCAGTCGTACGGAGCCAATGTGATCGTGCATGGAGATGACATGAAGGAAGCGAAGTTCCACGCTATGAGCCTTGCTAAAGAGAAGGGACTTACATACATCAATGGGTTCGTGAACTCTTGCTTTACCTTTGGACTTCGATACGACTACACTTTAGACTTCGACCGGCATTCATCGAGGGGGGCGGGGGGGGGGAGGGGGGGGGGGTTGTCACAGCAGCGGCCACTCAAGATAAAATAACAAAAACAATACATAGTCTAGGATGTTTTTGACCCATAACCATAACAATGCGCTATTGCAGGCTCATTCACGGCTATTACCAGAGAAAATCAGTTCGTGATTATTGTGTTTGTATTACATTTGGCACTTTTTTGTATTAACCACATAGATTTTTTTAACATATCCTGAGTGGGCGCAGTGCCTCCCACATATACCACCTGCGGGTTTATCCAATAATTACCCTATAGTATAGGATCTGATAATGACGGCAGAAGGTTGCAGCCTCGAAGGTGGCTATGGGAATTAACTTTATAGTTCTAAGCTTTAGCTTATTCTAAAAAAGTTTTCACCATATCATATAAGATTACAAAAAATCACAATGGAACAAATAACTGATCCATACCAATACCTACACGTCGAAAGCGTCGTCCCCAAGACACTGGCTGCCTTACGTACAAATTGAGAGCTGTACCTAACCTAGGTTATTGAAGGTTAGGTCCGTTCATACTTTATTTTAATTGATTTGGTGTAACAGTTACGACCACCCCCACATCATGGCCGGTCAAGGCACAGTCGGCCTGGAGATCATAGAGCAAGTGCCTGACGTAGACGCTGTTCTGGTGCCAGTGGGCGGAGGTGGGCTGATAGCTGGAGTCGCTACGGCCATCAAACATCTCAAGCCACATGTGCTTATTTATGTGAGTAAACTAATTGCGACATTTTGACACTGTGACAGCAACGGTGTGAATGTGATGGTGTTTTTTGCTATTGCGGAAAACCCTGCGTTATACATACATTCATTATTTTATAGTGCGTCCGTCCCAAGACTATGCGGCATGAATGGAAAGTACCTTAAATATTGTAGTTAGGATATTTTGCTGAAAGGAGAATTTATTTTATTTTTAAAAGTTAGTAATATCGCA
The DNA here is from genome assembly GCA_963931895.1 of Eupithecia pulchellata. NCBI lineage: Eukaryota > Metazoa > Arthropoda > Insecta > Lepidoptera > Geometridae > Eupithecia > Eupithecia pulchellata. Next base: position 7,793,248 of record OZ007537.1, on the reverse strand, counting down.
TTCAAAGATTGCAGTATTGCTAACTTTTTCTCTTTTGCATTGTAATGGAACTTGCCGAAAATTCGAAAAATAAACCCCATATTTTTATGATGCCAATCGAAAGATAAATAAATGGAATATAGGGATTGAAAGTTCACTGTTTGTTGTTTATCTTTTGGGTTGTAGCGCCATTATTTGGGGCCTTTTGGGGCATGTAGAGTCACAGTTGGTGACATCGTTTGTGATAACTCGGAAGAAATTAACAAGACGATGCTCTATCCTAAATTATCGCTTAAAATACCTAACATGTGTTATCCAAGGTGGTCTGCTGCCCAATTCCGATGGTCAAAGGCTTAATAAAAGATAAATATCGTAATTAATTACCAAATAAATCATGTTATTTTAGCAGAAATTGTTTTTTTGCAGGGTGTAGAGACGGAGAAATGTCCAAGTATGAGGGAAGCCTTGAGACACGAGGAGCCTGTGAGCGTGGACATCAGATCCACGCTGGCTGACGGCCTTGCCGTGCCGACGGTCGGGTACAATGCCTTCGTCACTGTCCGGCCCAATCTCGATAAATTGGTGAGAAACAACAGCCTTGCTTTCTTTAAAACTAGGGTTGTGACGTCCCGACGCTCGCTATCCTGACAAAAAAAAAAACAAAACACCGACATCCCGACGCACGTAATCTCGACAAAATGAACCAATGTCTGTATATTTCTGATGCAAAAGCGAAGGGAAAAGCTGACTGGTAATCTCAAAAATTACAGGAAATAGTCCTTAGCTTTGGTATGACTTTGGTAGAGACTGGTTGCCATGCTCTTTATAAACTTATGGCTAAAGTCTAGTTTAGAAACGAGAGGTCTCGATAATCCAAGGGTTTGTCGGATGTTTTTGAAATCAAGGTTCGGTTAGACCACTGACATTATTAGATTAGAGAAAAAGTTAAAAGATCTCACAAAGTTAACAGTTTACGGTTACGTATTTCTATTTGTTATGGCTATATTACTACAATATTAAGATTTAATAAATAAATAAAATAAAATAAAAATAAAAAATAAAATAAAAAGAGCTTTATTCCATATCACAATCAAACAGTTTCAAAGTCTTATTAAATATTAAGTAATCATGCATTATAGTAAGTATATAGAATTGAACAATTTAATTTTAATTAGATTTCTTATTTCATGTCAGTATATTTTTAATGTCAATTTTTTTAATGATATGGACCGCCTTCAGCGGTGTATGCCTCCTCCAAGGATCTCCAGTGTTCTCGGTCTCTAGCTTTCCTTGTCCACAATTTTCCAGCCATTTGGCTGATGTCATCGTTCCATCTTTTAAATGGTCTTCCTTTTTTTCGTTTTTGGCCGAGAGGTATCCAGTTTGTGACAATGTATGGCCATCTGTTTGGTTTTATTCTCTGGATGTGCCCCGCCCATTTCCATTTTAAGCCCATTATCCTTTTCACAACGTCTTTAGCTTGTGTTCTCTCTCTGATTGAGTGATTTTTCACTCTATCTCTGAGTTTGATTCCAAGAAAACTTCTTTCTATGCCTCTCTGGCATACTTTAAGTCTTTCTAGCATTTTTTTTGTTGTAGTCCAGGTTTGGCAAGCATAGGTCAAGCAGGGTGTTAGGCAAATATCCATGGCTTTGCTTTTCAGTTTTATAGGGAGATTGCTTTTGAAAATCTCCTTCATTGCCCAGTACTTATTCCATGTTGATTTTATCCGTCTATTTATTTCTTTTTCTGTACAATAGTCAAATGCAATGAGGTGTCCAAGATATACATATTCATTGACATATTCTAGGTTTACTGAGTTGACCGTGATAGATATTTGTGTTTTATTTGTCATAATCTTAGTTTTTGCTTGATTAAGTTCCAAACCAGCTTTACTACTTTGTTCCGTCAGTGTCTCTATCATATATTGTAGTTCTGTTGGCGTTTCGGAGAGCAGTACAATATCATCGGCGAATCTGAGATGGCTTAAATAATTTCCATTGACTTTTATTCCTAATCCCGTCCAGTTTAGAGACCTGAATATATTTTCTAGGATGGCAATAAAAATATTCGGCGAGAGCGGGTCTCCCTGTTTTACTCCCCGTTCGATGCGGAATGCCGTACCTGCTGTCTCTAGCTTTACCTTTGCAGTACTTTTGCTATATATCGTCACCTGTATGGCAAACTAACGAATCTGCACTTTTTACGAAAATTACTTTTTAATGCCAAACCGCTTCTATTGCGCTGATACACACTGTGGCAAATAATTGTATCTCTAGCTTTTGTAGTTTTTAAGATACGATAACTGCAAATGAGTGAATTTTAACAATTTTTTATATTGTACCATGGTAAATTCTCGTAAGTGTAGATTAAACATTTTACTACAAAGTTCATTGTGTTTTAAACCAAAAATGCCCACTGCAAACAAGCGAATGTTGGACTATTCGTGTATTTGATGCCATCTTTCTTGATAGTACGCATTGAATTGACCACGGTAAACTAGCGTAAATGGCAGATTCGCGTTTTTGCTAACATTATTTTATTGATGAAAGCACTAATTTGACCGTAGGAAATGAGTGTATGTGGCAGATTCGCGTTTTTGCTAACATTATTTTATTGTAGAGAGCACTAATTTGACCGTATAAAATGAGTGTATGTGTCAGATTCGAGTATTTGCCAATGTTGTCATTAGGTACTTTGCATCGTAAAAATAGCTCTTCGTTCCATTATTTAATAGCAAACGAGTGAATCTGAAAAAATATTACTACAACAATTTGCAAAACGGTTTTATTTGTGGCGATATTTTACAGGAGTGAATACAAAAATCTGGTACATTATTAATTAATATTAAATAAACAGTCAAGTATGTGTCAAGATACGCATAAATGGTTCCGAAGTTATTTAGCTTGCCTGTATCTACTTACAATTTATGGACTTCCGTCCATAAATTGTGGTGGTTAAAAATACACGACGAATGCTTTATTATGCTTTTTAAAACCAATATAAACGAAACATCTTCAATCAATACAGAAAGTAAGTGCCTACCTACTACATAGCTATGTATGATTGCTTATTTCTAAACATCTTTATTAACAAAGAAAATAACAATTCAAGAAATTAATTAAGACTATAGTATTTACAATCGAGACAATTTAGCTAACTGAAGACTGTTGTAAACAATCTACAGGTAGCTCAACTGGTCCATATCAATGCCAGTCGGAAGGGTCCTTGACTGCTTATGTACTTACTATTATTACTACCCTAAAAAGTTGTTTAAAATGTGTACCTAAATTTGTTTCATACTTCTTGCAGACAATATTAAAGACACTACATCCTCATCACGTTATTTGCAAATGGCGCCCACGCCAACTGAAAATCCGAAAACAAATGATGATGCTACTGCTAATAATATTATAGGTAGGTTGGTTTTTGTATATATAATTAGAATTATTTCAGGACCGTCTGCCTGAGCCTGACATAGAAGGAGACGACGCAGATTGGAATTAAGATAATGAAAATTTGTTAGAGAAAGACGCCTGCCTAACTACACAGATACACACCATAAACTAATAACACCATTTTAACCACCTCTTTCGTCGTGTATTTTTTTTAACCAATAGAGCCCTCACCAGATATGGTGTCGCGCCAACGTTGGCTCAGTGGATAAACAACATGCTCAAAAACAGAGCGATACAAGTGACTATAAATAAAACGACGAGAGGTATAGTTGCCAGGGGCTGCCCCCAAGGCGGCGTCTTATCGCCTCTTTTATGGAACATAGTTGTTGACGAGCTCATGCGAGATCTCAACGGACGTGGACTGGTCACAGTAGGATACGCGGATGACCTCGCGATCTTGGTGACCGGCTGCTTCGAAAACACACTATGCGACCTGATGAAACTTGCCTTCAAAACCATGGAAGCATGGTGTAAAGACCATGAACTCTCAGTTAATCCAACCAAAACGGAACTAATAATGTTCACAAACAAGCGACATCTGGGGAACATCAAGCCCCCTAAATTATTCAACACAGAGATCAAGCTTAAAACAGAAGTAAAGTACCTAGGAGTTATACTAGATAGCAAACTGCTATGGAACAAACATCTTGACAGTAAACTCCAACGTGCGACGACAACCCTCTACCAATGCAGCAGAATGCTTGGCAAAACCTGGGGGATCTCACCAAAAATTACCATGTGGCTCTACACAGCTATAATTAGACCAACACTAACCTACGGAGCGATAGTCTGGTGGACAAGAACGGAGTTAAGCACCGTGATAACAAGACTACAGCGGTTCCAAAGAATGGCCTGCTCAGCCATAACAGGCTGCATGAGAACAACTCCCGGCGCTGCCCTAGATATCATTCTAGATCTAGCACCATTAGATCTTTACATACAACAAGAGGCTACAATGTCGGCCCTAAGACTACAAAACATGGGTCTCTGGGGAACCACAAGCAGTCCACATGCCCAGATCATGGACAGGGCTGTAAATTTTGAACCCCACATAGCTGCCCCAAGTGATAGAATACCCAGTAAACTAATGCTAAACAAGCACTACCAAATACAACTATACGAGCATCAGAAAGATGAATCTGGTACAAATGAAGTCAGAATCTATACAGATGGCTCTAAAACGCACAGGCACAGGCGCCGGGGTCCACTTTTTGGACCTAAACATTAACATATCAGTAACACTAGGAAAGCACAGCTCTATATTTCAATGTGAATGTGTAGCAATAACTCAGGCGGCCACAGCTGTACAAAAGAGAGGATAAAAAATGACCAATGTGTTCGCTTCGCATTCTCTCCGATAGTGCCGCTATACTCAAAGCTTTGGAGGGGAGTAGCTGCAACTCCAAGCTAGTGTACGAATGCCATCTGGCATTAGAAAGGATATCAACAAATAACAAGATTACCCTTCAATGGATAAAAGGACATAGCGGATCGCTAGGAAATGACGCCGCTGATGAACTGGCACGGCGAGGATCGGAAACAACCATAGAAGGTCCACTTCCTTTCCTCCCCCTGCCATTTTCATTACTCCAAACATGGATCAGGCTCAAAACTAGAATGATGCATAACGAAAGATGGACACGCCTACCTGAGTGTAGACAAACTAGAGAGGCGCTCCCATCTATATCAAAGAAGCTAACTAAACGCTTAATAAACCTAAATCGACTGGACCTACGTATTCTGGTAGGAACACTTACAGGGCACTGCCCACTGAACAAACACCTATTCACCATCGGAGCAACAGACAGCCCTCTCTGCAGAGGATGCCTCAGTGACGACGAATCAGCTGCCCACGTAGTCCTGGAATGCGAAGGAGTAGCAGCACAACGAACTGAATTCCTCAACTTGCCGAGGTCACTCCGGGAAGCCTGTGAAGAACCCAGGAAGATTCTGTGCTTCTGGACGGAGTTAGGCTGGCTCTGCTAGCACCACACCACGCATAATGGACCAAAATGAGTCTAAATGCGGAAATAGGAGTACTCCTACCTTAACCTTAACCTTAACCATAAATTGTAAGTAGATACAGGCAAGCTAAATAACTACGGAACCATTTATACGTATCTTGACACATACTTGACTGTTTATGTAATATTAATTAATAATGTACCAGATTTTTGTATTCTTTCCTGTAAAATATCGCCACAAATAAAACCGTTTTGCAAATTGTTTTAGTATTTTTTTTTTCAGATTCACTCGTTTGCTATTAAATAATAGAACGAAGAGCTATTTTTACGATGCAAAGTAGCGAATATGACACATACGTGAGTTTACTATGGCCTAAAAAGGAGTTGATTTTTTTTTTCTACTAAGTTGTAAAGTCGCGAATCTGCATTATTACGCTATCCAGTATTATTGTGTATTAATCATTTATAATATTTGATTATGCTTTCATTTTATTGTATAAACAAATATAAAAATTTTAAATAGGTCCTTGGAAACTATTTCAAAAGTGCAAAAACATGTTATTTTTTCTGTTTTTTTGCGATCCTGCACAATTTGGTTTTTGCAGATTCGTGACTTTGCCATACAAGTGACGATATCTTTGATCAGGTCAATGTAGTTGCGGTTCATGCCCTGTTTTTCGAGTGACGTCCAGATGAAGGAGTGGGTTATAGAGTCAAAAGCTTTACAATAGTCGATAAAGCATATATAGAGCGGTTGGTCATATTCTACGTACTTTTCAATCACTTGTTTTAGAGTATGTATGTGGTCCACTGTAGAGTAGCCTTTACGAAATCCAGCTTGCTCTACCGGCTGGTTTTCTTCAATTGTGCTTGAGATTCTGCGGAGTAGGACTGAGGCAAACACTTTATACACACATGATATTAAGCTAATAGGTCTGTAGTTCGTGATTTGTGTTGGATCTCCTTTTTTGTATATTAGGGTTATCTCTGAAGTAGTCCATTGATGTGGTATCTTGTTTTCTTTAAGGATAAGGTTGAATAATTGAGTTAAAGGTTTAGTCAGGACATTTTTACCTGCTAGCTATATTAAGATTTATGAACGTTAAAATAAAAAAATGCAAATAAATATCTTAAAAATAAAATCTTTACAGAAGAGATGTGAAGATGGACACTTTTAGCACATCTACAAATATCTTTTAGCTATTTTTGTTCATTGTATTGCGTATTATGTGCTCAGAGCAGAATAGATACAGTTTTAACTTAGGAAAGATACCTTATATCGACTGACTGATAAATGTCGTCATCTCTTATTAACCCCTTGACCCCATCTTCTGATAACAGCGAACAAAGAATAAGTAAGGAAGGAGGAAAAGTAGACATACCATAGGCAAAGTACCTACGGTGTGTACTGATACTGAACCTATGTGGGGGGTTGTTCTGGATATCGAGGGGTCCCATTCTAAAAAAAAAAAATATCATTATAAAGATCCCGGCCCCTAAATAACTGGATATCAGTCTACGGCTTTCCTTTCTAGCAAATAACCTTACTTGTTTGTCGTAGGTATCCGATAATGTTTCGTGTATTGTGAATTTGTGACTGTGATAAATCTACTTGCAAAGCCAAATTTCGTTATAACGTAAAATAAAATGTTAATACCTACCTTACCTAGAAGTAAGTTAAGATAAAGCCAGACTATTCGTATATTACCTAGTAGCGCAAGTTTATTTATGTATGTAGATCCCAGCATAACGGTTGCATTGCAATGCCTCACCAGAGTGCATGCTTGATACCATAAGTTATTTTAGAGTGTTCAGTAATGCATTTAGTTCAAAATCGTTATTCATCTCAGAATCTGTGAATGCTGCATCAACTTATGTAAGGAAATTATACTTCGAATTTTTATCTTCGATTAGGTAGGTACGTGTTTTACATGTTTTTTACAAACGCGACTGGTGACAATTCTCTAGATGAATAGGTACCTACTATTGTTTATCTTTTTAGTTCTGTAAACCACATTAGGTAGGTATCTATTTATCTCAGGTACACACTCTTAATTTTTCAATCGGTTGTTTAGTTAACTTGTACTTGGGTACAATACAAACACTGGCTCTAGAAAATACATTGCGCGTCTATGGATCTGCACTTCTCAATCTCGAGAAAATCATATCTGGTCGTTCTGCTCTACATCTTGGCACTATCACCCAACCCCGGCTTCGCATCCTTATTTTACAAAAATTATATGTATTAGGTACACACTTACACGTTCGTTGGGTTACATTATTGAAGTTTCAATACAGATTAACTTTTCGAAATTATTCTATATTTAACAGGGACAATGTAGGATTTCAATGGTGAAATAATTGTTCAAATAAGTCCCGTAGTTTCGGAGCCCATTCAATTCAAACAAACAATCAAATCTTTCCTCTTCATAATAAAAGATGTTCCGCAATAAAATATGTATCTTGATATTGACTATAACCCTAAAATAGATCACGGTGAATGAAGATTGGCTGGCGCGCGCTATCCTGAGGCTAGTGGAGCAGGAGAAGTACGTTGTGGAGGGCGGCGGGGCGGTCGGAGTGGCGGCCGTCATGGCTGGACTGGTGCCCGAGCTGGTTGGGAAAAAGTAAGTTAAAGCCGTTCATTGGCTCCTAATGGGAACTGATTGACAGTTCATTATCATTAAAAAGACGTAAAAAGTGATACGAGAACTGTTCAGTACCTGGCACAGCGCATCAGCATTACCATAAAGCGAGGCATTGCAACGCTTTTCATCTCAATGGTATTGATGAATGATTTACAATATTAATAATATTGATATTTATAACAGCCTCTTGGGGACACTTCCGACTGGTATTGATATGGATCAGTTAAGCTACCTGTACATTGTTTGACGACCTCTGCGGCGCGGTCGGCGAAGGTCCGCCTGCGACCGACGGTTTCGGGTTCGATTCCCGCCTTTGAACAAATATTTGTGCTATCTGCAGATATTTGTTCAGGGTTGTTTTCTATATATAAAAAAATATCTATGCATGTAATACTATTGTATTAGGTATATGAGTCATCTAGTACCCATAGCACAAGCTTAGGGCTAGATGCTGTGTGGATTGTCCAGCATTATTTGCAACGGTCTCCAGTTAGCTCAATGGTTTAAATTGTAAATACTTGTTCTGATTATTAGTGGTGGTATATATCCTGGAATATCTGACATATCCAACTGTATCACCTATTAAGTTCTTATAAAAGCTATTAAGAATGTTTTTTACAGAGTGGTCTGCATCCTTTCTGGCGGTAACATCGACACCACCATCCTAGGCCGATGTCTGGAGCGAGGGTTAGCCGCGGAGCAGCGCCTAGTCAAGTTCAAAGTGACTGTCAGTGACCGGCCTGGGGGGATCGCCGAGCTCTGCAAACTCATCTCATCCCTTGGGGTCTCGATAAAGGACATCATACAGGAACGAGCTTGGGTCCAGGGAGATATCTTTAGTGTGATGGTGAGGAATCGGAAATCGTTGGTTGTTCTACCGAATTTTCTATCTCAACTTAAGTGAATAGTAACGGATGAATTTCCCATACAAATATAAAGCCTAAATTAATTATTATATTGTATTTTAATAGCATAGTCTAGGTTTTTAAATATTTTTTTTAAAATACTTATCGAAAACGAAATGTAAGCGAATTGCATTTTGCATATTTTTACGCAAAAATAACATTGTGTTCTTCCAATATTTTTCCCCAATATCTTACGTGTTACATATCTACTAATTCGCCAATGCCATAATGTTATTACCGGAAAGGACAAAGGTTTTTTTCTGAAGTATTTATCAGGAAAGAGGGAATAAAAATCCTTCGTTCATAAGAATACATAAGAGATTTTCCTCGAAGTATATCTTATTTACCAAAACCTACATTAAACAACGACCGAAATTAATTAATCTTACAGAAGCTAATCTGTGCCATAAGAGTACCTATTACAACAATATTGATAACTTATGCAGGCAAACGTGTTAAGTTGAACTAAATGAAAAGTGATGAGATGTCTATCACATAACTAAACTAAGTATTCATCGTTAACACATTCACTGCTCAGCCTGCAGGTCATGCAGATAGACATGTACGTCGTAGTGAAAGTGTTAAATTTGGTAGTCCTAAATATAAATTGTGATAAAAATCCTTAATTAACAAAATATAATACAATTAAATAGCTAAATTAGAACTAGTAGGTATTTACTAACTAGTAGGTTTCTTTTTCACTTCTTCCACTAGTGGACAAAAAATTTAAGTGAAGAGAAATCAATAACATATTTATTTCTTTTTTATAATAATTATCTGTTTGAAGTTTGACTTGTCTAAGTGCTTATTTTGTAAGCCTAAAGAAATAAAGTTATTGAATCTGAATCTGAATCTTACAATTGAGCTAACTGCATACTTTTGCCATCAAACTACAGGTAGCTCAACTGAACCACATCAATACCAGACGGAAGTGTCCCGAAGATGTTGTTATAAATATCAATATAAATAAATTGTAAATCATTTACATTAACATGTGTAAGCACCTAAAATAGTCTCCTTGATTAACCTAGTGAGAGAAAATAAACTTTTTATTTATTTATTTTGTTTGTAGGTGAAAGTGGTCTGCGAGACGAGAGGACCAGAGCACATGAACGAGCTCCGAGAGATGATCGTGAGCAGCTATCGCGAGTGGGAGTTCCCTCGGGAGGCCGACGGCTCGCTGAGCGCTGGCTGCAGCGAAGCCTCCTTGGACAAAGTATCACATTGACATCTGAATGAGCCTTTATTTCCGCCGTGAATGTTCGTATTGTGAATATGTTGATTCGAAAAATTTTGGAGCCAAACTGTAGGCCAAGCACGGGGATTGTTCTGTAGGGTAGAATAGACAATAATGGCATCTCATCGCCATACTTTGCGTACATTATTGAAGTTGAAGAAATTAATTTTAAATTTACGCATTCGATGACAAAGTGACGTAATTTTTCTCTATTCTACCTTAGACAAAAAAGCCTGTGCTTGTCCTACTGATGGGCCATGGAATGGAAATGTTTAGCTAGAATTTTTGTAGCTTGGTATATTAAGTTTGATTGTTAGGTTAAAACAACCTGCAGAAATTAGATATTGTTTAATATTTCTCTTCACTTTTTAAAATGTTGTCGATAATTTTTAGAACAGGTTTTATAACCGGAGGGGAAAGTGTGTCACTGTAGCATTAGTTCCGCGGGCGATAAGTCACGTTGTTCGCCCTAGGGTAATTATTAGCACCTATAAATTTAAAACGTTTACATTACAACCAACAAAGAATTTAGAATTTTTCAAAATGTATAGTTCCTTTTGGCTCATTGTTGTATGTTTATGACGTTCCTATACGTTATTTTCTACGTTCCTTCTTGCGCTGCTCATATAAACATTCCAGTGCATTTATTGATAGCCTAAAATTTGCTAGATACTTTGTGTTGCGCCTGGTTGCGCCTAAGAAAACATTGTTGGCGCGATATCTGTTTTTTTTTTACTTCAAATAGGATTGAAGGTGAACGTGGCCTAAGTATTATATTTACTGATAATTTCATCAAGTGAAAATTAGAAAAATTGTAGGTAGGTAAATTGTACCTATGCAAAATAAACAGAAGGACAGAGAAATAATAATAATTATAACTTTATTTCAGGCAACAAAGAAAGTGTACAAAAAGTAACTTAATTAGGGCCCATGGCCCATATAATAAATACCTTAGAGACTAACATAGATAATAATATTTAAAATATACTAACATAGATAATAATATATAAATAATTAACATGAATCTGTTGCGGTTGAAATCACGTGATTGATTGACACATTTGATGACTTCTACGAAAAATTCCTGAAGTAGATTTTATTTTCCTGAAGGAAAGTTTTGATTGTTTTATTTTCTCGCAAAGTAGTGTCTTTAGCAGGCCAAAACTAACAATTATAAATCAGTCTTGTCATCCTCTCTCGCTGCGCTCGGCAGTATGACCTCTTATAAAATGGGGTCGTTTATTCCCTAGTCCTCTACTATTGTGATTTCAATCTGTGATACACTAACTATCCTATGGGATTCTAATAAAAATAATGTAGTAGGCTGATGTTTTAACAGATAAACCTTAGGTTGCATAAGTGTAAGAGGACAATAAGTTGTTTAATATAAATTTCGGAAACAAAAAACAGTATTTTATTTTACCAGTTTGTGATTAATAATAATATTTATTTAATTTATATAAAATAAAGCTTTCTTCCATACGTCTCTAAAGTAAACCGCGGACCCGCGCCGCGGACGAACAGGCGGCGATTAAGGCGAAACTATAGGTAGGTACTTACCTACTTTTTCACTACGGAACTCTAAAAATTCTTCTCACTCTTTTAAGTTATAATATACGCTAATGGTCTACCGGAGAGGTTACTTAAGCAGATTTGCACGTGCGTCGGAAGCGTGTTTGGGGACGTTCCGGTGCGATGGGAGCGGTCTACAGTTAGATAGATCGATGGCATCGATCATTCGATACACCGTACGGTGCAGCAAATAAAAAAAATCACCTATATATGTATGTAAGAAAGTATAATAAGGCATTCAACCTTCAAAGGAAGACAAGACACTCCTTTATTCTAGAAATAGAAGAAGAATAATTTTCAATGTTGATAGGTGATGTATTTTGACAGAATATCACTCAAAATATTTTTTGTTAATATGTAGATGGTAGGTACCTCAAATTAAATAATTTCCATCCAAATTCCAAATGTTTGGCATGCTTCTCTAAATTTTTCCGTTCAACATCAAACCATACCTAACAGCAGCAACCGAAATCGACAACTCAAGATGAATTCCACAGTAAGTGAAATGACTTACTTATGTAGACTTAGGACTGGCCGTGGCACCCCGCGGCTTAAGATCGTAAGGTATTTGGCGGGCTTAGGACAACCAATTTTCAATTCAATTTTAAACGATCAAATGTCCTTTGATCGGACCAAATCAAAGGTATGTTGTAGTTGGATAAACAAAAAACTCTTCTATATGTTTATTATCTTCTTTTTTTATATAAAAAGCGTTGTCTTATTTTATCGTAAATGTATGGACAATTATTTTTTATTATTCTCGTTATGAACATCGCTCCAATTTTGATTCAGTGTTTTATTGAATCCTACCTAAACCAATCTGTAATCAGGCTCTATTTTTTTGCTAATTGAAGATGTATGGACCCAGTACTGATTTGAGTCCCTTTCATAACCGCCATGCGTCATAACTCTGTGAAAGGGTTTTCTAGCGTGTTGGAAACTTCTGAATTGAGATTTAAATATTATTTTCATACTTCTAAAATTAAACTTAAAAATATGTAATTTCTGAATATAGGTACGCTGTCCCAATTATTCAAGTGCGTCGACTGATGAACTCCAGTAATTTGGTTACATTGGCTTAAAGTTTTACTAATTTATGGACCTTTGCTTAACATTTTTTAAAACATTTTTGTGGGTCTTGAAATTTGATTTGCGCGACTTTTGAAATCGAGCTCTCATTCCACTATCGTAATTATATATTAACAAAGAAAATTACAGTTGGTAAACTTATCTAATAATCTATTCCCTAAAAATCTAAGCCGTCACCATAGGGCATGGTATCCGGAATACTGGCAAATTTTCCAAAAATAATCATATTATAATATGCTTGCTATGTAGGTATTAGTAGAAATAATAAATTATTATTAATTTCTCGCGTTTATTTTTGCAGGATGTAGAGTTCGACGAAAATTGTGATCCCAACAACCCGCATATAATAAAATACGAAGATGTTCTTGCGGCATCAAGAAGGATTGTTGGAGCAGTTGTTCGAACACCTTGCTCAGTTAGTTTGAGAATTACTTTACGAGTACTATACTAGTCATTTACTCTGACTTTCTGCTTGCCATAATTATACTGCCATTCTTTCTCTTTCTTCCTATAGAGAGCGCATATGTCAAACAGACTTGGAATGGACATATACCTGAAACAAGAGTTCTTGCAATTCACTGGCTGGTAATAAACTTTCGTAAACCTTGTTTTTGTTTTTAGGGTTTCAAGATTGGTTTTGAAACCCTTATATCGTCGCGCTTTTTCTCTCCTGTTTTCAATCTTTAATATCTCAGCAGACTACTGCAGCTAATAACTTGATATTTAAAAATATATATACGTATTTCTTGCGTCTGTTCAGATTTGAAGAAAAAATTACAGGGATCAAAAATTCTAATGAAGACTTTCGAACTGTCGAAATTAAGAGACATAAAGACGAAGTGGTATCTAATGAAAGTTAACAGTTTGTGCAATTCGAAACATTCTTTGAAATTTCAGTATTTCAGTAGGTATATTTTTAATAACATCGAAAAGGGCCAATCCACAATAATATAGTTTAGCCAACTGATTGCAGAAAAACGAGAAAAAAAGAAAGTCTTAACGTTAAGTTGGGACCCTCCAAAGGTCCGGCAGCCGACCGTAAGGCAGGGGTAGTTTATTAACATAACATATCTGTCAGTTTCAAGGAACGAGGAGTACGGAACACCTTATTGTGTCTCAATGACGAAGAAAGAAAGCGCGGGGTTATTTCCGCTTCGACTGGAAACCATGGAGCGGCAATGAGCTACCACACCGGACTGTTAGGAGTACCCTGTATTATAGTCATGCCAGTTCACGCACCAAGCGTCAAAGTAAATAAATGTAAAAATCTAGGTGCTACAGTTATTCTTCATGGACGCAGTATGGCCGAGGCGAAATATTTTGCTATGTCTATGAGCAAGGAAAAAAAGATTTTATACGTGAATGGGTAAGCAGGAGCCGTTGTAGTCTAGGATTCATGATAAACTCAATGAAGTATAACTTTAAATTCAATTCTAGATATGATCATCCTAATGTATGTGAGGGCCAAGGATCTATAGGGATAGAAATCATTGAACAAGTGCCGAATGTTGATGCAGTCATTGTTCCTGTCGGCGGGGGAAGTCTCATCTCAGGGATTGCTGTCGCGGTTAAGCATCTTAAACCTGACACGGAGATTTACGTAAGTGAAGCGATATGAATTAAGAATAATTAACCTTAATACAAAAAGATAAATAGCTAGCAAAGTAACTGTAGTGCAATGCCTACGAGTATAAACCTATAACTCATAATTAAATCCTTTTATCTTTATGGATAAAAAAGTTAAACTTTTTATGGATATTCCATAATAGTTTCGCTATATGTTCAGGGCTAGATGTTGTGTCAGTTGTCCAACATTTCATTTACTTTAGGTACTATAATAATCTTAACTATGAATCTCGATTGATACCGAGTATACCCCTGGGTATTCTCTCGCCTCTCTTTCACCTAGACACGAAAATTGATTTGGGTACATCCACAGTTAAGAGTGTATACTACCTCAAACTGCTAATTTTCAACTCCGCCGGATGTCCATATCGTCTAAACTACTGAATATTTAACTTTGAAATTGATATATGGTAAAGTTCAGGACTTAATCTATCGATCATATGTTTCGAAAACACGATTCCATAAAATTTTCTCGATAGAAAAAAAATCGCAAAGTTTCCTCTAAATTTTTACTAAAACCTAAATTTCTCAATAAATACAGAAGTTCAGATCTTGACAATAAGCGTGGTAATAGAATTAAGTATAATAAAAATGTTATATGTTTCGGTTTTTTCAAATAATGTCCTAATTAATAGATAATAAGCTAAAACTTGATTTTTGGTGATTTTTGGACTTGCGTTGCAATGCCCTGTCCCGCTCTTATGAACGCAAAATCATATGTCTAGCCTTTTCGCACAGAGTTGAGGTTGTATGCGCCCTTAACCTTGATTCCCTTCTTTAACATTTCAGGGGGTAACAACAGATAAAACATGCAGCTTTGCAGAAGCATTGAGGAAGAATGAAAGAATATTCCTTAACATTGAAAGTACCCTAGCAGACGGTTTGGCAGTAAATGTGGTTGGAGTCAACACTTTCCACACTTGCAAAGGAGGTCTGGTGGATAAAATGGTTAATATTTGAATAACAAGTTAATTTTGGTAAATATCTATCTATATAGATTTATTTAGTAAGTACCTAAATCTATATGCTATGGCTATAAGTGTACCTATAGGGGCTAGATAATGCTTTGTGAAGTGTCCAGCATTATTAATATAATTATCTACCTTAGGTACCGCTTGTCATCCGCGTGGACTATGAGAAAAAACAATCTGCCATATACATACAAAGTTTATACACTACATAATTTTACAAAGTTTCAAACCAATCGAGTCACATGAAACATCAAGAACTTTTCCTACCCTTATTTAAAGATTTTTATAAATAATCTAGTGATAGTTCAACTGATCCAAAACAATAGCAGTCGGAAGCGTCTTCAAGACTGGATTGCCCCGCTGCACGCTTTTTGCTGTAGGTACCTACCTATGTTATGTAGGTTCCTATTAATATTAAAAAATCTGTATGTATGCAATTAGTTAATAACAAAATGGCTCCAGCATGTAAGGCTGTTGCAATGTTATGTTACTCAACAGAAAACTGAGGAACGCTTGATTTCTGGTTACGTATGGGTTTTGTTCATTCATGTATAAAAAGTTTTATTATTCGAAAAACCTTAACACTGGTACTTATTTGTAATTTCTTACCAGTATTTGAGTGCGAATACCGGTATCCATGCCCTAATTATATATCATTCAACTACTCTTAGATCGTGGTGAAAGAAAATTGGGTGCCACGAGCCATAACGCATCTCGTAGAAGAGGAAAGATACGTGGTTGAAGGCGCTGGTTCGGTTCCGGTTGCCGCTATTATGGCTGGACTATTCCCGAATTTGAAAGGAAAAAAGTAAGCGTTTTAAAAAAATATATTAGGAACATAATGTCCATCTGCAACAGCTAGTGACGGCAAGGCTGGGCAGTGAATACATTAAGGTTGGACCTATATACATATGTATATAGGTCCAACCTTAATGTATTATATATATATAAAATATTACTTTTGCTAGCAATATTGCTAGCAAAAGTAATATTTTTAGCGGTTTTTAATACATATTTTAACTTCTATTCAATAAATATTTTTGGTCAAAAATCTCATTTTTAATCTTATATAAAATCTCTAATAAATCCTGTTTGAATCGATGTTAGTGTTATACATATTTGCGGAAAACAAGAAATGATTAAAAAACACCAAAAGAACCGAACGTCTTTTAAACTATTCGACAGTCGACTTTTAAACGATGACCGCCAGACTGTCCAACCGGTCCTGTGGTGGAGAGATGGATGTGGCATTTGAGATGTTTTTTAGCTATCAACTTAAATCGGTACAATTGATTTTGCAGAGTCGTCTGTGTTATTTCGGGAGGGAACATCAACCCAAGCATCCTGACGCGCGCGTTGGAAAAGGGCATGGCGGCTGAAGGACGACTGCTGAAGTTCAAGGTGTCAGTGTTGGACCGGCCCGGGGGCATGGCGGAGTTGTGCGCCCTACTGGCCAGCGTCGGGGTCACGATGCGGGACTGCGTGCCCGAGCGCTCCTGGGTCAAGGGCGACGTGTATAGTGTGGAGGTTACTTTATTTATCTACTTTTGGTGATAGCTACACGCTTATACATACTAGAGAAGGTCAAATCCTGCGTCTTGTAAGAGGCTTAGGGAAACCCTCGAAAACTACTATATCACCCTCAAATATCTACGTTGCGTTGGTTTCATTCAAGGGTTCGGCAGCAGCGCCCCCATGTCATGGCCTTGTTGAACCCTAATTGTAACTATTTTTTTTACTTTATATTATAAGTTATATGATTTTTTATTAGACATTAAATATAAACTTATATTTAAAAGTAAGTCCAGTAGTCCAAGTGAAGTTCAACTGAATAAATATTTATTTTCAAATATTTAATTTCATAGAACCACTACGTGCATCTGAGATGTCGCGGGATTTTGTCCGACTACCTACCCCTAATCTCAAATGATATTTGTTAAAATGTTTAAATGTTCAAGCGGAAACAATGCAACGATCACAAGAGTAACACTGAACATCTTTTGTTTGCAGCTTACAGTGATTGCAGAAACAAGAAGTTGGGAACATATAAAAGAACTGGTCGACCAAGTCAAGAAGCACTACAAAGACTATTATTTCCCAGACATGAGTGAGCAAAGGGAAAAGAATGCCGGCTCGCACCGCGGACCTTGCCTAGCTCCCAATCCCACCTGCATGCAAAAGTGATTTCTTTAATGAAATGTCATCAATCCAATAGTTGGTACCTGCTGTCTTTAACCCAGACACCAAACCGTTCAACTCTAACCATTGTATAACCATGTCCAGATTTACTTATTAAATGCATCCACAACTAAACAGTTTTTCATTTGCTCATAGATTGTCATTGTATGCTCATGGAGATCCTCAATGAGGACAAGCCATAAAATTTATGAAGGAATGTTAGGAAACTGGGTAACGCGGAGCGGACTTGTGAATATTTTCTGAGATATACACTATGTATGCCTATTATTGTTCAAGCGTGTGGACTTATTATATAGGATTAGATCTCTAGCATTCTCTAGTGTCTATAAAAGAGCTTTTTTTTAAGAGTTATGATCATCATTATCACTCATCACCAGCCTATAATAATAGTCCACTGCTGGACATAGGCCTCCCCTAATGAGCGCCATAGATGGCATCATTATTTGGGGGTTATTGCCCATAATGCCCACACTGGGCATGCGGGTTGGGGATCGCAGTTCGGTGTAGTTGTTCTGCAGAAGGCGCTGCTGCCCGCCCCCCGCTGTGTTTCCCTTAGTCGCCTCTTACGACACCCACGGGAAGAGTTGGGGTGGTGAAATTCTATGCCGACACCACACGGCAAGAGTTATAGGCAAAGAGAATAAGACCACTATGGTAAAACTATGGTTATAGGTACCTAGTATTATGGGAAATAACCTTAGCAATAACCCCCAAATGATAAATATTTAGGGGGGCCTATGTCCAGCATTGGACTACTCTAGGCTGATGATGATGATGACGATGCGTGATACGTGCGCCCGAGTCGAGACGACGTCCGGACGAGAGCGGAATCCTGGCATTACGTAGTGGTTATATGATCTTTGTTGTCAAAGGTAGAACCAACGTACCCAACCAATAGATTGGGTATAAGTTCCTTGGGTAGAACGTAGTGGTTATATTCTCTTTGGTCAAAGGTTCTCTTTGGCAGCGTACCAAAGACAATAAAACCATGTTCTACCACAGTTCTACCTAGTGGTTATTATGCTCTTTGAGTTCTACGTTCTGTTGCAGAGTACAGAAAAATATAAAAATATGATAAAATATAAATATGGAATAAAATTATTAAACCTCCAAATGGATTTATAGAAGAACACTGCTTCAATATAGGCTCGCACCACGGCGATAATTGCATAAAACCAGTCCATCAACGACCCTACATCTAGAATGCCTAAAGCGAATCTGCGTAAATCTGCAGCTGTTCCGGCGCCAGAGCCAAAGGAGTCTTTAGGAGAAACTCCAGCAAAATTAGCAAAACGAGAACTTGTGAAGCCTCCTACGTGGTGTCCTGTACGTACGTCGTACAATGATAAGCTAGGTTCATCATCATCATCATCACCAGCCTATAATAGTCCACTGCTGGACATGCCTAATGAGCGCCAAATATGGCACTATCATTTGGGGGTTAATGCCCATAATCCCCACGCTGAGCATGCGGGTTGGGGATCGCAGTTCGGTGGAGTTGTTCTGCAGAGGGCGCTGCTGCCCGCCCTCCGGTGTGTTTCCCTTAGTCGCCTCTTACGACACCCACGGGAAGAGATGGGGTGGTGAAATTCTATGCCGACACCACACGCACGGCTAAGCTAAGATAAGATAATCATTCTTTTTTCTCAAAACTTATGACCTTAGAATAACATAAAACTAAATGAATCCTATACTATGAATATATAGTTACCATATTATACCTATTAAACTTTATATAACTAATGAAATTATAATTTCTTTCATTTAGCAACCCAACATAGAATACGACAGATGGTGCGACCCGCTCAATCCTAAAACAATAATCTTCAAAGACATCTGCAAAGCAACTAATTTCATTTCCAAAGAGATCCCGAAAACTCCGTTGCAGGTTTGTTTAACGACCATTCTACCGGAGTTTAGGACCACGATATACCGTCCCATCGGATTATGAGAGTGAGAGAATTAAGAATGCCAGTCCTGTCTTTACGCACACACTTGTGCACTGTGAGAAATGTGTTGTGCGCACATGACTAGTCACACCGTTAGGCTAGAAGTTCATCATCATTGTACCGTGATTTAAAACTAATTACATATATATGTATATTACTAATTACTAAAATAAATGATTTTTCAGAAGTCCAGTCACCTTGATAAGCTTGGTATGAGCTTACACTTTAAATACGAGATATTTAATAAGACCGGAAGGTAAGTTACGTTACGATGTTAGGCAAAAGTATACAGGGTTGTAAATAGATCATCAGTAACGTCTCAAAGGCGACTTATTTATTCTTTTGTATGGAAAATTAATTATTGACTAAGACTTACTTGAGCGAGGCGAGTTCAGCTGTGGACATATACTCGTAAGTAGGTGCTTATAGAAATAAAGTTCATCAAAACAGGAAATCTATACTAGTCGTACCACAGAAGTACATAATATGTAGCCTTCTTTTAAGTTATTTTAGGAAAGCATAAATCAGATAAAACTATGATAAAAACATCGTAGTATCTATTTGGTTGCTTGGTGGAGGAGCATAAGACTCTAGTATCGAGCCGCGCCCGCCGCCCGTGTAAAGTTTACATTGGAAGTAATGTACCTATATTGAGAGGAAATTATTAAAAGGTATTTGAAACAGCAGCAGCGGCACACTTTGGGCGAAAGTTGGGCATTGACATAAATCTGATTCATATTGTATGAAAATTTGAACTACCTTTTAAGGTTCATTAGATACAGATACAGCCCGTTGACAGATAGACAGACGGACAGACAGACAGAGGTATATCTTAGTAATAGGGTTCTTTTCACTCTTTGGGTAGGGAACCCTAAAAAGAAACTGGTTCAATGAAATATTGTAATCTTTCATTCGGTCTTCATTCACGCACCTAATAACAGCGTACAGGGACGATAACAGGTTAGGTAAAAAGCTTCATAGGCGTGCAAGTTTCCAAAAGAAAATAAATTCATGGACCAATTACAATCTTATCGATACATACAATGTATTTTGATTCCAGATTTCAATAACAATTTTTTTTAGACAAGCACTTAAACAAGACATACGATAATAATTATAGGTACCTACTATCGTATGAAATTTGAATTTTAATTATTAAATTATGATATAAATGATAAGGTGTTATTGATTTTCTCTTCACTTCAATTTTGTTCAATCAGCTAGATTAATAGTTCAAATTCAAAGTCTGAAGCAACACTTGGTAGGTAGCGTCATTTTAGCTGGACGAAGATTCTATTTTTTTTTTATTTAAATCTTTACAGTTTTCACGACAGAGGAGCCTTTTATTCGTTATCAATGTTGACCAAAGAGCAATGCGAAGGCGGAGTGTACTCATCATCGTTGGGAAACTGGGCTTTGGTTAATCATTGATTATAATACCTTGAATATTAGGTATTTCGATCCAAGCGGAGTTGTTACAAGTTATTTGTTTTATGCGCTTTTAGGCATTATCGTATTATGGACAAAAGTTAAAAATACCAATTAATTTGGTGGTGCCAGTTAACACTGAAATGAGCATGATTGCCAAATGTGAAGATTATGGAGCTACAGTGATATTGCTCGGCAATAACCTGGAAGAATCAAAGAGACACGCTTTTACCATAATCGGGGAGAGTGGAACAGGCACCTACATTAACGGGTAAGATCAGATTGACTCAAAAAAATCTATATTTCGGTTTCTATAGCTCATCTCCATAACCGTCAAAAGGAATCAAAATAGCTCTGGAGGAAATACATGGAAACCCAAGTAATTGCTAAGTCAAGGCATCAAAATCCAACCACCAATAGCCAACTCACAAAAATACCAAATAGTAACAAAAGTAGAAAGCTGGCCCTTTTTGACCACCAAAATTTACTCTCGCATCGCTGCCTAAAGTATACAAAATAAAAATACCTATTACAAGGACATTTAAAAATAAGCTAGGTATAACAAACTATGAAAATTTGGAAATTTCCTTTCCTCAACATAATAATAAAAAGATAATGTGACGGCGCTAATTTGGGTCGCGGAAACGCCTTAATTCAAAATGTTTTCAACAGATACGACCACCCCCATGTGATAGCGGCTTCGGGCTCTATAGGTCTGGAGATATTGGAACAGATGCCGAGCTTGGACGCCGTGCTTGTGCCCATCGGCGGCGGCGGCCTTATAGCGGGGATCGCAACCGCCATCAAAAAGATAAAACCACAAACACTGGTTTACGTATGAACATCATATTATTATGTATAATTTTGTTCACCAATCCGACTGGCAACTGTGGAGATTTAGTCAAACAAGGGGCCCCCATTGTTTGAGGGAGCCATGTTCAGAGTTCAGATGTATTTTTTAGCTACTACATGCCCGAACACATAAATGATTAGTTTAGTCATATCGCGTGCAAATAAAATAATAATATTAAATTAATAAATCGGCAGTGTGCTGCGGTGGTGTTTCTGTATATAAAGTTAAATAAAATTAATAAATCAGCAGCTGATGTGAAAACAGGCGAAATCCTTTACATGCAAAAGTACTATTGTCAATACCTTCGAATCGGTTGCCGATCGAAACGGCCAACACAACGCGTGTTAACCATTAAGGTGGTTAACACGCGTTGTGTTAACCACCTTAATGGTTTCTTATTCTTACAGGGTATTGAACATGAACATTCCTGCTGTTTTTTCAAAGCATTGGCTAATGAAAATCCTTATCAGACGGCAGTGACCCCAAACCTACCCAGATCGTTAGATGTACCCACGGCTGGTTATAACGCTTTTAATACAGCAAAATCCCTTATTGATAAGCTGGTAAGAGCAAAATTATTGTCAAGCTAGAATCAAACAGTTGACTAGCTAATTAAATTAATTATGATGTGCTATTTTTTGTACCTGATGCCTAAAGAAAGATGCCTATACTGCGCATCTGGGTTTTATGTCAGAGGCGTTCCATGACCCGATTTAATTTTTTGTTTGAAAGGTGACTTGATCACATCCTTGATCATCAGAGTTCTCAACTTAGTAATAGTTTTAGTAATTATTACATGAAAATCGACGACCGTTCTAACATTACGAAATTTCCGACGTGTAGGTACGAAAGTCCTGTAAGGTCTAAAGAAATAAAATTGGTAGGTACGTTGGCTTTTTAATGACTCTATTCATCTCTATAGTATCTTATCTAACTAGTCGTGAATTAGCTTCAGTTTGGAGTATGCTCGTTCGTCCATATACTCCAGGTATATTTTTTTACTTTTTTTACAGTAGGTACAAGCTTTATTGTACACCAGAAAAATAACAAAATAAACACTACATAAGACAAGTACAATGGGCGGCCTTATCGCTTAGAAGCGATCTCTTCCAGACAACCTTTGGATGGAAAGAATTATTTGTATTTAAGAAAGGCATTTGTTATTTCCAGGTTTTAGTAGAAGACGACTGCGTTGCTAAAGCAGTTGTACATATGCTGGAGGAAGAACATTTTGTGACGGAAGGCGCTGGTGCCGCGGCGTTGGCCGCTTTATTAATCATTCCTAATATTCTACCAGAATTGCGGGATAAAAAGTAGGTAAATAGGTATTTTAATGAACATGTAAGAGCTACATAATTACGTAATACTACATGTATATACGTATGTAGCTTTTACAGATGCGAATTGGATAAAAAAATATGATTATAAGTCCAAAGCATGGCCGTAGGGAGGGGGGGGGGGTTTGGGGGTTCAAACCCCCCCCGAAATGTTGAGACACCGTTAAAAATCAAACTTGAATAGGTAAAATTTTCTCGGATACGTACTCGTACGTGGAAAGTGCGGCTTACTTTAAATGGCTATTCTCTCTTAAAAACACAAAAATTTTTTCGTCTCATTTCGTCTCCGATTAACAACAGCGCGCTCTGAGTCGTCGGTGGCGGACGGGGCGCGCTCGCGCACCATGCCATGCGATTCCTATTGTGTATCTACATACATTGTACTGTATGTAAGCACTTAAATATTTCTTTAAATTATTATCTTTTGAAAACTCAAACTTTTTTCGACAAAATTCGTCTCTACTTTTTAAATGAGCTGAGTGCACGCATCGTATTCATTTACGGCCGATTCCAGCTAGGCAGGCAGATCACGACATTACTTTTAATTTTATAAATCAATAGACCTATTTTGTAGTCGTTCCGTAATTGAATTGCTTTCTCCGTTTACTGTCATGTATTTATTTTTAACATACTTTTTAAACTATTTAATAACGGCCGAAAAGGTCACAAAATATTTCGCGGCTCGCTCCGCTCGCCGTTAATATGGAATTATTCTAAGCTTTTTAACAACCTTGCGAAAATGCCACAATTTCTCAAAAATTTTCAGCAGCCGCAAACACAACAAAATATCGGCGGTCACTCCACTCACTGTTATAATTTTGGCTCTAAAAGTTCCAGGGTTCGCTAATCATAATCTTTTGTCACTCTTGATTCTATTTTATAGATCATCCGAAAGGTCGCACAAAAAATTGCGGCTCGCTTCGCTCGCCGTTCATTCTGTAGCCTTTTGGTCATTTTTATCAGCCTGCCGAAAATATGTAAAAAAATTGCGGCTCGCTTCGCTCGCCGTTCATTCTGTAGCCTTTCGGTCAGTTTTATCAGCCTGCCGAAAATGTGTAAAAAATTTGGCGGCTCGCTTCGCTCGCCGATCATTCTGCAGCCATTTTGTCATTTTTATCAGCCTGCCGAAAATATGTAAAAAAATTGGCGGCTGGCTTCGCTCGCCATTCTCTCATAATAATGTGAATTGTTATACCTACCCCTTAACTAATACTACTAACTTTTTTGTCACCCAAAAATGACACTCGAATTTATTTATTTTTTGTAGTTCTCACATTTTTTTCTTTGTTGCTGGCATACCAATCTCCAATCTCCAAAATGACCACCGCAGTTTTTAAAATATTTGGGGCTAGCTGTCACATCTATTGTCACACTTTTGCCTACTTTTTTACAAAACATCGGAAAAATCTGTAAAAATTCGCGGCTCGCTCCGCTCGCCGTTACCCATGGTTATTATTTTTATATCGATTTTTTTTGGAAAGTGCTTGGTTGAAAACCACTCCGGGTACTAGCATAAGTAGCATAAGTACATATATAAAGATGTTGCATGTTGTCTCGGGCGGGTCTAAGGCTCGACCCCCCCCGAATAGTATTTCTGGCTACGGCCCTGGTCCAAAGGTTATCGTCGAACAAAGCAGTTGTCGATGTGGATCGATAAACACCGTTTGTCTTTTGTGTAAATAAAATTCTGTACAAACCGACAACATCCGAGTGAAAATTGCATCCTTAACAAGAAACAAAAACTTATTATTGATCTTTATCAAAGTAAAATCTTGAGCATTTTTGTGACTGATACCGTTTATGAGTGATATTCGTTAGGAATTGAATTTAATGAGGACAATAAACGAATACCATTTGATATTACTTTTTTGTTATTAGAACGGATCAAAAAGAAAATAGATCAAAAAGTAAACCTTTACCTACCCAAGATCTCGTTCGATCTGCATTGAGATCTTCTGATCGCTCGATCAATAATATGATATAACTTTCAGTGTGGCTTGCGTTATCACCGGCGGTAATATAAACTGCTACACGCTAATGCGAACCTTGGACCGGGCGAGAGTAATTGTTGGTCGAATTATCAAAGTGACTGTACGTACAGATAATTTAGGCACCGTTGCTTCATCTGTATCTTCATAGTGTATCTTATTAACTTTAGGTATATTTTTGGATATTATTCGTGCTTAAAAGTATTTGATAGTAATTTGTTACATAACGTTTAAATCTCAATGAGTTCCTCTAACTTTTGAAATTTTTAATGTATTCGTTGTCATTTAAATTACCTATCTATGCTTTAAAAATAACTTTAGCTATTGACGTTATTTTTGTAGCATAGATAATGCATTATCTTATCTTATTATGCATATTGCGAGTGCCCTAATAATTCGTAAAGTGTAGGTAGCAATGTAATATGAAGATGTAGATTAAATGTGTGCAATTTACAAAGTACCTCGGAATCGTTATTTATCTCAGAATCTATGAAAGTTATCACCTTCATATTTAAGGAAAAGGTAGGTACTTTGAATACGTGTTTTAAAAATATGGTTGGTGAACATTTTCTGAATAGAAGGTATTTCCTAAAATACCTATTTACATGTTTTGCACTCATTTTGCTATTAATCTTAGTAACAGCACATATCAGGTTTTGGCTATTACAATAAAAAGGTCGAAAAATGTAACACAGTGAATTTTACGACCTTATTAAAATATTTCAAAAAGTTATAATACCTACCGTAATTTCAAATACTGTTTTGAGATGTCTTTGTAGGTCTCTTAAAATTTCCAAATTTGAACTGAGAAAAAGAAAGTAGGTAAAACGAAGACATTTTCATTTTAATTACCTACTTTCATTTTCACGAAACATACTTATTATTATTTAATATTTTATTTACATTTCAAGTAAATACAGTGCAGTAGTTGCTGAAATATTGTAGATCGAAAACACTACGGAAAAAAGAAGTGTTTCGGAACCGATTTCGAAAACCAAAAAACAAATGCTCACACTGGAACCACTTTAATAACAAATAATTTATATTCACCAGGTCACGATGACAGATACTGATATAAGTTTACATCATAGAATTTTGAGCATTATATCAAATGTGGGAGGCAACATTATGAAATCCCGTACTGATGGTGCCTGGTATACTTCTGAAAAGCCCTTACTCTCGACTATATACGTACGTTAAACCTTTTTCTACTCCTTAGGTACTTTTTATAATGTCCAGTCTAGACTAGAAGTTTAGAACACATAAATAATTACTGCATGGCAATTCAGACACCGTCGCCTAGCTTAAAGCTAAGTAGAACTTCAGATAGGGTACTATAAAAATGATAATATGATATCAAATACTATGCATAGATATTTTTTTTACCAAGTACTGGCGGACCTTGGCCCCTTGCGCCAAAGTGTTTGTCGAAAATCAGTAGAGACAAGGTTTCTTGTTGTTAAGATGTCTTTAAAGACAACGTAAAAATCACTGGATCGAGCTGAAATATTGCACGAAGTACATCTAATCCTGGAATAAAATGTACTTTTTATCCCAAAACGCATTTTAAATCGTGGAGAAAAACGTGTGATGATTATTATGTTTAGGTAATACATACGTATGTCTCAGTAGGTATTATAAAATAAACTCTGCTTAGTTTGGAGCCAGATAATGCTATATTCAAATATCCAGGACTTTAATATCCTTATGATTTCAGGTGACTATGGAAATAGAAATGGAGAACCTGACGCACGCTTGCTCTCTGAAGAGGGTCTTGGAAAGGTTATTCCCCGGCGTTTGCGAGTTCGCCGAGGAACCCTTTAGCCCTATCCCCGTGTGCCCTTGTTTTCCATTACTATATCCTTAAATAAATTGGACACATGTTTCTCTGCTAAAGTTTTTCATTAAAATTCTAACATATTAGGTATATAGGTTTCAGTCATTAATTAGTAGAAAGTCGAAGGTGGTTTGATAGGAACTCCTAAAAACTATTCCAACGATTTTTTCCAAATACGAAAATCCCGAATGAAGGGTACTATAGGGGCATGGGCTCCATATTGAGTCCGATCCTGTTGAAAATGTTTAATGCAGATATGCCTGAGTACACAGAAACCTGCAAATATCACATTTATTCACCGATATTCAAGTCCTAAAGTTTTATTTTAACCCGGAGAATGTTAACGTAACAATGACTCTTGCAAACGCAGATCTTGAAAATATATCCTCGTGGGCCTCCATAACTTTGGTTTGCTATTATTTGTATTATAATATATTCTGATCTACCATGAAACATAAAAGCCATGTCAAGCAATCATAGCAAATCATTGCGCGATATAATTTTCTGTACAAATTTTCGAGTGACACACGCAGCTATAATTTTGCTCTTGCTCTAATATTACTAGCGGTGAGCCCCGGGGCTTAATTGTCATGCGGATCCCTAACTTCGTTGAAAATATTCTATATCGATATATGTATCTATAGCTTTTTCATTACGGAAAATTTAGGATTCTAATGGTGAAAGAATGTTTAAATCGGTCCAGTAGTTTCGGAGCCTATTCAATTCAAACAAAAAAATCTAATTTTTCCTTGTATATTGCTATAATATTATACGTAGCGAAATAGTGAAAAGTAATATTCTCAGATTATAAATCATTTTGGTACTACGTTTGCATGGGAAATTCATCCGTCGCGTCGGCGTCGCTAGGCTTCGTCGATTGAAGTAGTATCAGTATACTTTAATCAAGTCTACTTTCTGCGTATCTTTTCCGAAATAACATGAGGACAAAATTGAGTGAGAGACTTCACCAGATTCATCATCACCAGTATGTGTGTGCCACTCTATTCAAATGTATGGAATTACGTGCGTTCTGAATTCAGAATATTCCGATCAGGAATTCAGAACGTTCGTCAATATCATTCTTACAGATCGATCTGATAAATTCAGAATCTTAATGTGTGTAGAGAATTGGGAGAATGTATAAATTGTATGGATTTCTTTTCCGGGCTTTCTGAATTAACAATCTGAATTGAAAAAAAAATAAATTAAAAATTGCAATGGGACGGGCCTCTGTGTGAGTTGACACGGATTTATTCGTTACAAACGTGCTCCAGCTCAGCAGATCGTGCCCGTCTCCTGGCCGTTTCTAAATGGGAGTCAGGACATTGGTTGCAAGCACTTCCTTCATATAACACTGGCACTTTATTGAATTCCGTAACTTTCCGTATCGCATCATCTCTTCGGTTGGGTGCAAGGTGTTGCGCGCCTCATCAATGCCAGTGCGGTACCTACTGCTGTCGAACAGCTTGGTCATCACGGATTATCGTGTTCTAGGGCTGCCGGTCGGATGTCTCGCCATGCCAGCCTTAACGACATCATGCGGCGGGCCTTTGTCACCGCTAACGTACCAGCTATTCTCGAACCGAATGGTCTGTTACGTGACGATGGTAAGAGGCCCGACGGTATGACACTTGTCCCATGGGAGTTGGGGAGGCCCATTGTGTGGGACGCTACTTTGCGTCGACACACTTGCGCCCTCCCATCTTCCAAGGACATCCGTGAGGGCTGGTGCGGCGGCAGATTTGGCCGAGGATCCTAAGAGGCGCAAATATGCAGGTCTCGACTGAGCCTACAAAGCTCCCCTCCTTGGAGTCGAGACCCTAGGTCCGTGGGGTACCGAGGCTCTCCGGGTCTTCAAAAAATTATCTGAGCGTCTCGTCTGGTCGAAGCGACGTGTGACCCGAGAGCTGGTCAATATCTGGCGCAGCGCAGCGCATCAGCATTGCCATACAACGTGGCAATGCAGCCAGCATCTTGCGTACAGTTCAACTGGTATTGATATGGATCAGTTGAGCTACCTGTAGTTTCTTCGCAACAGTCTGCAGTTAGCTCAATTGTTTCAATTGTAAATACTAGTTTTTATTTAGTAAGATAATTGTAATTTTAGTTGTTGATAAAGGCTTTTTGCCCTTTAAAAAATTAAAGATTCTGAATTCAGAGAGATATTCCGGTCCGGATGTCTAAGGCCAGCCTAAAACTAACATTTTACGACTGCTTTTTACCTGAGGGACTCCTCGGGGGACAAATGTTTGTACGATCTGCAGATATTTGTTCAGGGAATTCTGGCCGTTTTTTAATAAAAAAATATATACTATTTATTAAATCTATTAGAACTAAATGACACTTACCTACCCATAACACAAGCTCTGCTTAGCTTGGGGAGTTGGGGCTAGGTGACGCTGTGTGGGTTGTCCTGCGTTATTTATTTATTATTATTATTATTATTCATCATCATCATCATCATCACCAGCCTATAATAGTCCACTGCTGGACACAGGCCTCCCCTAATGAGCGCCATAGATGGCATTATCATTTGGGGGTTAATGCCCATAATCCCCACGCTGGGCATGCGGGTTGGGGATCGCAGTTCGGTGGAGTTTTTCTGCAGAGGACGCTGCTGCCCGCCCCCCGGTGCGTTTCCCTTAGTCGCCTCTTACGACACCCACGGGAAGAGATGGGGTGGTGAAATTCTATGCCGGCACCACACGGCATTATTATTATTGATTTTCTCATATTGAATAAAATACACCTACCTACTATAAGCTTTATTTATTATCTTCAAAACAGTTAAGTAAATTAAATTTCAATCTAATTATTGGGTTTGTGGGTGACACATGCATGAATCAAATGGGTTTCTTCCGAATCAGGTTAGGTTAGGTATCTACATCGTAGGTAGGTAGTAAGCTTCAGATAATAATTTCCATTTGTATTTTCCCTGTGGATGACACATGCAATGTTAGACATTCTTAATAGGTAAAGGAAGGGTAAAGGCTACTTTTTATTACGGATGCGAAGTTAAAAGCGAATATTGTCTGTTATTTTTTTCTCGACTAAACGGCTGATCAATTTTATTTAAATTATGTGCGAAGTAGACGACATTTCGGGAAATTACATAACTAATCTACTTTTTATCCCATAAAAACTCGTGCGAAGCCGCGGACAGAAGCTTGATACCGATTATGAAATCGGGAAGAAATCGGGATAGGTATGTTTTCATACCAAAACAATGGTATATTTTCAAGAAAACTCTATGTATGTGAGCCATAGGGCCTTAGAGAATTTAGGACTAAATTCTCTAAGCATCAGGCTCATAGAGTTTCCTTTGGTTTCCTTAAATAGTTCGAAATCAGAGATGAACCTTCTGACGATTCCTTAAGGGTGCTCTTACTTCTTTGGACGATTCTGACAGCCTTAGAACTCTTTATAAGAATGTGCTCTATATCTGGTTTTCCTTCAAAACTTTTATGTACCTAAATCCAAAGAGAATATAACCAAGACGTTCTAGGCATGGTTCTAGGTAAATCTTTCATCTTTCTTTCATAATGTGCTCTGTCATATTCACTTTGTGAAACAAAGAGTAAGTATTTTTAATTTTGCTATTGCAAATCAAAATAAAGATCAAAATGGGGAAATTATAATATTTTGTAAAGTTGCTTTCAAAACAATTAAATCTCACTGTTAATTTTCAAACCTCTGGCAAAATGTCGAGAAGAAATGTAAGTAAATTCTTATATTTTCATATTACGAAGAAGCGGCCACACAGGCATGGCAACATCCTGACTTGTGGTTGATTTTTTTGGAAACTCGCTCCATTATCCTCGTCAGCACATATAATTCCATCGTAGATTCCCTTAGTCAGTCCCTTACCACGAATAACAAACAATGCTGTTTCATTCACAGGAAGACTATGATGAATGTTGCGATCCTGACAATCCGAAAATGATAGACTATGCTGATGTCCAGGCTGCGTATGAATTGCTTAGACCATCAATAATAAACACACCGTGCCCGGTAAGATTACTATAATACAATATAACCTACCAAATAAGAAATCCGAGGGCACTATTCTGCTAACCGCTTCAGATCGTCGCAAAATCATCAGTCATCCTTAAATGTGCGTTCAGAGATCGATATAATAAATAAATAATGCACGACAATCCACACCACATAATCTAGCCCCAAGCTATGGGTTCTGTTATAGGTTCTTACCCAGGTAGCTTATAGGGATATCAGTTATGCAGTGATCACAGCATTCGTGAAATTTTTGATATAAACTTTATAAATTTTATACATATTGAGCTATTTATAGCGAGTAAACGGAAGCAACAAAGCTATTAGACAGTCAAAGAACAACATCGATGGTGCGAGGCTTACCTACTAGCTAGAATTAATAAAAAAACATGAGTTTTTTATATTTAAATTAATCAGTTTTATCTTGGTTTCAGCCATCGAAATTTCAGAAAGATTTCTCTATGAACCTCTTCTACAAGACCGAATTTTTACAAACAACTGGCAGGTACATTTTTAATCTTTTTCTATTAGAGTAGACATAAACTTGTGAAGCCGAAATATCACAATTATTAAAACTGTTATCCACGAACAGTCCTCTTTTAACTATATTCCAGCTTCAAGGAAAGGGGATCACTGAATGTTCTAAAGCTTTTACCACCTGACAAACAAAGGATCGGTGTCGTAATGGCATCAATCGGAAATGACGCGGCTGGTTTGTGCTACCACGCCTCCAAAATGAATATACCGGTGATCGTGGTGATGCCGAGTTCATCACCGCTTGCGAAACTGCAGTGGTGCCACAGTCTTGGCGCGAAGGTTGTTATACAAGGAGGAACTTTATTCGAATCCCAGAAATACGCTCGAGCCATTGCCAGGGATAAAGGACTCGTCTATATCAATGGGTATGGTATATTTAATTTTGAATTACATATATCGAGCGAGCGAAGCGAGCTACGCTAAGCTTTGCTTGGGTGATTTTGCTTTGTTGGTGTGTGCTGGTTCGAGGATTTCTTCCAACCGGTTGATATGTGTCTGCCATAAAATTGAGGAATGTGCTTACTGGTAATATTGAGCCGAATCCGGAGGGGCGCGGTTTAAATAAGTTCTGATTTAAAAGTGTTTTACAGGCGTGATCACCCACACGTGCTCGCCGGTTACGGGACCGTTGCTCTGGAAATCCTGCAGCAGGTTCCGAATGTGGATTGCGTGATAGTGGCGGTGGGTACAGGGGGGCTGGCAGCGGCGGTGGCTACGGTTATCAAGCACGATAAACCAGATTGCCTCGTATACGTAAGTAAACCCAATATGCAATAGTAAATTAGGATAAGAACGACCGACCGACTTATATAGTTATATGTAAATAAAGTTGTGTTAGTTACACTACACATTTATGTTATGTATAACTCAAGAACGACTGAAGACGATTGCTGAATATTGGTGTGGCTGGGGATAGTACAGGAACAAGCGCACGTATTGGCGGACAAAAGTTCGTTGTTGGATTTAATGGAATTTAAACCAGAAAAACATATCATTAGCTATGGTTCAGAGGTATCGCGAAAGATATCCCGGCCGGTAGAACAACACCTTCTCGATTTGTTTTGCAAAGGTTGGTACCTAGATAATTTGAAAAATTTTGGTCGTTTCGCTGATGTTAAATTTCATGTTCTTCCTTTAATTTAAGATGCTATGTTAGTTGGATAAAAATAATCCTTACGATTGAGCTTTTCGATCAGTATTGTTAAATTAAGTGTAATTTTTTTACTTGTTAAATGGTTTATAAATTAAAATAAAGTCTTCTTTCAGTACAATTGTCTATCTACAATATTTAAGGTACTTTTCTTCCTTCCATGTGGCATGGCTGTGGGACGCCCTGTATCTCTGCTTATATTCACAGGGTGTCGAATCTGAAGCCATCCCACTTTATTACAAGTCATTGGAAAATCGAGATCCTGTCCAAGTCCCAACAGCACAAACTATGGCGGATGCCATCGGCGTAACCAACGTTGCGACGAACGCGTTCGCCAATGCAAAACCACTTTTGGATAAGATGGTAATATAATAATTATTAACAGATGTATATAGAATGTTAGGTACCTACCTACCTAAAACTATGGATTCGTCTTATTTGTTTACAAACACACAGTAGTTTAGATTTCAATTATAAGGTCAAAAAATTTCCTTACCCCTTTTCCGAAGTGTGCAGAGCCGATTCATGTGAAATATACTACTAAGCGTTTGTAGACATGGACTTCATATTTTACATACATACATTCATATTTTACAGGAAAAATATAGAGAAGTCTGCCAGTTGCACACTTTTTGAAAATTATCAAAAAGCAAATGTCATTGAGTGAGATATGACATTTTGTAAATTTTTGGAAATCGCCTATCATTTGTAGGTACTTTTTGAACTACATTGAAAAAAGTCGAATTTTTTGCAGCCTACTTACCTACCTACTCCCTAATCTCTGAAGTAACTGGTAGCTATTGTAAACATGTACGATAAAGGTTCAAAACCGGATAAAAGTTCAAAAGCGAGTAGGTAAACTCGCACTTGATTAATCTTATTTGATCAAAGTGAGCGAGCTTGGGTGATTTGGCTGTGTTAGGTATGGTGCAATAGTCACTTCGAGCATTACTGTTGCAGATAATTGTGTTACCAAATCTGTCGAGTCGAGGGGCTTTTGAGACAAGTGTACAAAGGGGGTAAAATCAATCAATTAAGTAACTATATCAAGTTTGGTTTTTTTATGAAAAACATTCTAGCGTCTACTGTTTCTGGTATTAGGACACCACTACTCTAGGTACCTCTTAAATATAATATAACAAGTTAAGCCAATAAATAAACACCTACCCCAAATATCTCCGGATCAAGGGCGATAGAGATGTGTGTTTCTACGTGATCAGCAGGAAGAGCTATGCAACTCCACAAAAAGACAAGAGCTCTACTGACGGAACGGACGTCCGTTGCTGGATCTCTACTATAAGAATCAAACTAAATTGGTCACTAAATGGTGGTAAAAAACTACTAACTAGGTACTACATATTATTAACTCATGGCAGCTTATTTTATTCAACCACATGACCTGTTAAGTGAGCTGAGTTTGTCTCAATTGTTGGTATCTATTGGATTTGGTATTTTCCAACAGTTATTGGTGCAAGAGGACTGGATAGCACGTGCTGTGCTGCACCTGGCAGAAAAGGAGAGATTCGTGGTTGAGGGCTCAGGCGCTGTGCCGCTAGCTGCGCTCATAGGCAATCTTGCGCCGGAGTTGAAGCTCAAAAAGTATGCGATCATTATTAATATTGACTTAATTAACGGTAAAACTACTGTGGCGGTCGCAGTATAAGAATCGAGTCTCTCTTCCAACTCGCAGATTTTGTAAGAGCTCTTAGTCGGCTCTTACGATCTTGCCTTCCTCTAGTAAGGGAGTAATGGTAAGGGTGCAACAATTAATTAAACTTCTCTTAGTCGGCTCTTACGGTCTTGCCTTCCTCTAGTGAGGAAGTAATGGTAATGGTGCCACAACAATTTGGGTAAATCCTTCACCCTTTTCGGCAGGATGCAATAACCTTGTATGATTTGACCTTTAATGATTTCGGTTAGAGATACATGACGTAAAGAGCGTTTTGCGAGCATAGTCCGAAAATAAAATTATGTAGGTACATATTTCTTTAACTTGCCTGCATGCAATACGCGCGGTCATCGTCAGGAGGTGCACGCAATATTAAATAATACTTTTCCCACGTTTTCAGCGTTGTGTGCATTTTAGGCGGAGGAAATATAGACGGGTTATTGCTAGCCCGCGTCTTGGACCGGGGTCTCGCAGCTGAAGGACGATTGGTGAAGTTTAGCGTAAGTTATTCTTAGTATCTAGTCGTAGATTTAATAAAAGGTAGTACCTACCTACATTATACATATACCTAGTAGCAGCCCGTCCCGGCTTCGCACCGATGGTTATTTTGACAATGATAATAGTTGGACACATAGTATCATGAAGTTTTTATGTAGTTATTGATTTCTTATCTTCTTGTTCTTTAATATTGTAGAACATACTTTTATTCTATCATCAATAGTTTCCGCAGCGCATGCAACAAAAGATGTTTTATGGCATTTTTTTACACCTTGGGTTACGTTATTATAGTTTTCGTAAGTATCCCTAATCTTTTCTAGCAATAAATATAGCCTATGTTACTCAGGGTGAATTTAGCTTTCCTAAGGTGAAATATTTTTAAATCGGCACAGAAGTTTTTGAGTTTATTCAGTACAAACATACACACACACAAAAAAAATACAAATCTTTCCTCTTTACGATATTATTGTAGATAAATAAGAAATAAATTGAGGGGACGAATTCACACAGGCAACCTTTTTACTAAGGTAAGGTACGTCATTACGTACTATGTACCTATCTACCTATAGATTTTTGAAAAGTAATTGAGCCAACGAACTGCCTAGGTACGTCATTATGTCCTTCTCAATAATGTGCTCTCTTTAACTTATGGTTTTAAAATGCGGTCTGTTAGTTTCCATTTTTTGATTCCCCATTCTACCTACAATGCGACTGATAATGAAAACAATAACCAATTTTTTAACCCAAAAACAGATAAGCATAAAAGAAACTCCTGCAGAGCAGAATCGGCTATTTCAACTGTTGACTGATGGGGGATACAACTTGGTCACCCATTTTGAGCACCATAGATGGATCGACAACAATGACACCTATCTTGTCGAAGTAAGAGACACCAATCTCAAGACAGGTCACACGAATTTTGATTGATAAAGGCCTGTTGAGATCTAATATTCTCCTTATTTATTATTTATTTATTTATCAAAGCTCCATTTACCTTCGGGTAGTGGAAACCGCGTAGGTAGTTCTGATCAGGCCTAATAGTAGATGACGTACTAGGTCTATTCCTACGTCATCTACTACAGTCAGCTCATTCTGCCATTTACCAAAGGCTATTCAATACCATATGATTGTTTTTATAGAGCTCAAACCACTTGGGTCAAGGCACACTGAATGTGAATCAAAGAGAAATTTCACGATTCTTTCATAATAGAAAGAAATATAGGCCTATGATAAGGTTGATTTTGCTATCAAATATTAAAAACATAGTCACCTACTTGAATGTACTGAGCACGCATCGCGTAATTTGTTCTACAATTATTTGATTATTTGAAAGTGACTAAAAACATACTTAAATTCCCTATTATTTAAAGTTAATTTTCTCTTTAGAAAATTTTATAAGTTAACATCTGGGGATTATTGTCTATACAATAACGAATGTCCTCCTTTTCTATGTCCCACTTGCTATGAAGCAATTGTGACCATTATGTTCCCAAAAATTCATGTGTTTCAACTTTCAGATGAAGATAACATGTGGATGCAAGGATTTGGAACATGCTCTTGAATTGAAACGAATACTGGACAGAGCCTATTCATGTTCAGCTGTTTTCGATACAGAACCTTTTAATGACCGCAGAACTTGCCCATGCTATATTAAAAAGGTCTGTTAATTTTTCGCCTAACCTTGAGTACAACCTTGTGGCTATGCTCTGTTTTATAAACAAATGTTTTGATAAAAAGATATTGACAGCAACTTTACAATAAATATAATGACCTACACAACTTGTTTTCAATAAAGTTGTTATGATAATTAAGTAGGTAGATAAACCTGTACATGTTGAATTATGTTCATAATGTCTTAGCAATATAAAGAATGATTCAAAATAACATTCTATGCTTGTATCACAATCTCAGTTTAGTTCATTTTAAAGGTTAAACTGGACAGATTATGAGTGTAAGGAAAAGAGATCAGCTTTCAAAACAATAAACATAAAATATTTAATTAATTAATCTTATATAACTCTTAAATCATATTTCATTTAGGCATGCCTTACGTAACAAAATTATAAGTAAACCATAATGTATGCATCAAGTGTACCCTCTCAATGCAGTTTAGTTGAAGTTTTTGTCCATGAATGTGGCCATTTTGATGTCTCTCTTACTCAAGCCGTTGACATCATGAGAAGAAAGGGTAACCTGGAATTTTCAAAAATGCATTGTAGATACAAGCTTAACTGCACTAATAAAATTACACATTTCATACTATTTTAGTTTGGTGTGGTTGGTAGCTTTTTAAAGTCTTGTTAAAGTTAAATTGCTAATCAAACAATGCATTATTTAAGAGATTACCTAAATAAACTGCATATAAATATATAAAAAAACACAGTAAAAAAATTAATTTAATAATAAAATAATTTGTGATAATTTGTAAGTAATCAAGCACAAAAATTTATATTTTGCACTAAAATGTATTTATTATTAATTAAATACCTGAAGTTTGTTGTAGACATTA
This sequence comes from Eupithecia pulchellata, assembly GCA_963931895.1. NCBI lineage: Eukaryota > Metazoa > Arthropoda > Insecta > Lepidoptera > Geometridae > Eupithecia > Eupithecia pulchellata. The sequence goes on along the minus strand of OZ007537.1, from coordinate 7,755,834 downwards.
AACCACTCTGGATGATGGTCCATTTTCTCAGCCAACAGAGCCACTCTGCTCATAAAACCGAAAGTCTCATTGAAGTCCTTGAATTTAAACTCCTTTTCAATAGCATCCCTGTTGCTTTGTACTTTCCAACCAGACTTTAAAAGGGGCTGCAACAGGCTGTCACGCTCTTCTTGACTCAATTTGTCGGCCTGTTGAAGTAGGAAAATCATTAGAACAAAATCAGTTCAGAAGGACAAAGTATAGATGTGTAGCAATATATTTACGAACCATTTTCCTTTTACTGGGCGCAGTCGATACGGTGGCGTAACCGGCTACGGCTCGAATACCATTGATCGCTGCCTCCGCGCGACTGGGAGTTAGCCTCGCACAGTGAAAGTGTATCGCTTGTTTTGCAAGCGAGCGCGCGTAAGTCAAACTTTTTACAATCATTGATATTAGTAACAAGTTCACGCCGCTTCTGATCAGATAAAGCCACAAGTTTGAGCGGTTTTCGATCAGCTAGCTTTAATTTTCGATACTTTTACTTTTACATTCAATTTCTAAAAAAACATAGAACATTTTGAATTGTAAAAAAACAAGAAAAAATTGTAGAAGTTTGACATCGTTATCGTCACTGACACATTGACAATACAATTGTGTCAATGTCAATGTCCAATACTGGTATGTCAGCCCGGGTGATATACCGTTTTTTGAAGTATATGACACTCCGCCACACAGACACTGGCAGAGTCGTGGCGAAAAGCAAGCGGCGCCATAAAAAAAGAAGTTGAAGTTGAAATGTAAAAAAAAAAAAAAAGGTCCGTCAAGTGCGAGTGAACTGTGCGCTGAGGGTTTCGATTACCTTGATTCCGTCGTCTGATACCTTAAACGATGGTACCAGTTACATCGAAGATTATGTAGATGTAGGTACCCATGGGTCAAGTTTTAGCGTCATGCATATCATTGTATTTAAAAAAGTATAAAACCTAGACAATTTTCAAAAACTGTTTTGTGTCCAAATAAGTACCTACCTTTGATTTGATACCTCACACAATAAAATAGCCCCGAAAAGAATACTTCATTTTGTTTATGTAAAATACCTACATGATTTTATTTATATTCAATAACGTCTAGTAGGTGTATTTCAGATGGATCGCATTCTTCCCCGCCAATTGATACCACTTACGTCGTTCACGGGTGTTCTTTTAAAATTTGGCATAAAAATTTGAAGGAGATAACAAAAATTATTTTTAATTGTTAATAGGCGCAGTAGTGGCTAACATAGAAACAGGACAGAAAAAAGCGAGACCCTAAGGTTTTCGAAACCGATCTAGAAACCCTAAAATAGTGCGCGAAACTTTCAAACTAGGTACCTACCCTACCTACCTGATTAGAAGTCAAGTTTGGTAGGTTTCTTGCTTGGCGGGAAATTTAAATATGCTCTGCTACATAACTATACTTTATCTATTGTAGCTATAAAAGTTAAAACTAAGAACTATTTCAAGTATTTATCAAGACATCTTAATACAAAGTTAAACTGGTTACAAAGGCGAAAATGAAAACTTTGACTATTTATTTTACATATTTATTTTATTTCTCATACATTATACACTAACATTATAATATGCTATAATGGCCCAATAACTAAATGGAACTGTTTGACTTTCAATCTTAATTCTCTCAATCCCGGACAACATAAACTAACTTAAATTTCTTGTAGACCTGCAGGTGTAATCAAAAACTTTGTTACACGGTTTGGTAGATCTGGGGCATAAATTACAGATAACTCTCTTACATTAGAATAGTATTCAACTCCAGCATTCTTTATTTTGACTGTTTGAAAGGTTTTCCTCAGGCATAATCTAGTAGAGACCATATTAGACCATGCTAGGCCGAGAGATGGCAAAATGTCTTCAGTTCTGTCTACAGCACCGGTCACTTGATTGATACAAAGGACTGCTAATTTAAAATCTTGAGCCAATTGTAGTAAAGATTTAGCTAGTTCTCTTAATTCTTCAGCTCTTTGAATATAATTTGTGTGCTCAACCCTAAATGGAGCAGCAACAGAGTCTATTACAATTAGAGATATATAATTTTTTGTTAACAACTTCGGAAGACGAACTCTCACACATGACAATAGATGGTTTGACTCAGTTACATGTTCTACAAAAGTTGAAGAGCCATAATCTGTGTTACCTTTCAACATAGCTTTGTTGATTTCATCAAATCTTTTAATAGGGAACTGGTCTTCAGTGCATATGTAAGCACAGCAGCGGGGCCAGTTATGTGCAGCTGCTTGAATTCCCAGCTGGGTTTTACCAGCACCACTTTCTCCATAAAGTTCTGTGATAGTTCCTTTTCTCAATCCACCATTTAAAATGTTATCTATTGCATTACATCCAGTGGCTATTTTTGAGTCTTCTTCCAGTAAATCACATGCTATACTCCTGGGCCTAAAATGTTCTGAGACAACATTTTTCAAAAGCTGTATGTCTTCATTACTCAGATTAGTTATTTTTTTTATATCCCACAATGAGAGTAATATAATTTGCCTTGATGTTGCTATTCCAGCTCTTTCCGTAATTTCAAATAGTTTTGGAGGTAAAATATTCTTTAATTCTGGTTCAGGCATAGTGAAAAATAACAGAGAAATGATTTAAACCCAATTCAATAAGTTTATACCCATTTAAATTACATAAACCTAGAGAAAGTAAAGTACAACACCCACCCGGACGGAAGAAATGAAGAATCTTATGTCACCGACCGACGACGAGACGACGCAAATAAAATTCTGAGAAATAAAAAAAAAAAAAACTTCTTTTTTTTATGGCGCTGTCATTGATCTTTGAGGTCTATGGAATGATATGACATCTCTATGACATACAAGGTATATATAGAGGTATATATAGGTATTTATGGACACTGGCAGAAAAGTGGCAAACCAGACACATATTGCCATATCAAAGAAGACATAGGTATTTATGGAATTTGCTGCTGTTTACTTTTCGCCCAGAAAAACGATCCTATTTATTATTTATTTTAGATTAGACATCGTTTTTCTGAGACTTTCCGCTACCGCCAGCGTCAGATACATCAGACGCTGGCTGGCAGAGTAAGTAGAAAAAAACAAACCTATAACCGCTTTTGTGAAGTACACTTCACAAAAGCGGTTAGAGGTTTGTTGCTTTTTAAACTTATAGATTTGATTGTTTGTTTGAATTGAATAGGCTTCGAAACTACTGGATCGATTTGAAAAATTATTTCACCATCTAATGGTGAAATAATTTTCACCATTAGATCTTTAATTTTCCTTAATGAACCTAGGCTACAAAATATTTTCAAAAATTTATGCAAAAAATTTAATTTATTTGTGCCACACAAAAAGAAGTCGAAGAAGAAGAAAAAAAAACATCGTTGTAAATGTAAACATTGACAGAAATAGAAGGTTCTGTTCCTGTCTGTTCTGTGGAAAATAAATTTAGTTTTGCGGTGTAGATTTGTTAAAACTTCGTAGCAATAGAATATAGAATAATCAAGGAATTCTCTGACGAGAGAGAATAATTAACAAAAATGGCGTGTAATGGATGTTATAGTTCGTTTTCTCTTTTACGCCCGGAGGTGCTCTTTTTGTTGGGAGTTCTTGTTTACCCAAAAGATTTTACTTTGGTCTCTTAACGATGGGTTTTATTTTTGCAGAAGGCATGTCCTTCCTGTGGATTCAGTTACTGCGGGAAGTGTTTAAAGAACAAAATATATTTGTCAAAATACAAGGCAGATTACAAGGCAAGTTCATGAGCTTACTCATAGCTTTTCACCATTTTGGAAGTTATTATTGAGGCAACATTTTAAATTCCAGGTTTGTAACAATTGCAAGAAGGCCTCATATTCCAATGATTCAAATATCAAAAGTCATGTTGTTCCTCCACCAGATGCATTTTTAAAGTAAGTTCTTGCACAACATACATACCCATGATTTTCCTCAATAAATAAATGAATTTTGATTAAAGGCGAATGGCAGAAGCATCTTCAAAAGTAGATGACCAAAGTAATGTAGATCATCAAATTCAAGAACGCCTGAAGAAGTTGAAAGAAAAGAGTGCAGATCAGACTTCAACAGAGAAGGCAAAGGCAACGGATGAAGATATTGCTGAGAGGCTGAAAAAAATCAAGGATTATGTGCCTGTAGCATCAGACACAGAGCTTCATGCAAGGTTGGCCAACCTGCGGGGAGTACCAGTCATGGATATTAAGGTATTAGTTGTAGTAAAATAAATTAATAGTCATTGAAGGACTTTGTTTAGTAAAAATTTAATAAAAAGTTAACATCATAGCATAACAGAACAGAACCTACCCTAATTATATTAATATATTATTTTTATCATCACAATGTAGCCCATAACACTGACAAAGGACCTTAGAACAGAACAAGAGCAAGTGGAAGATCTTATGAAACAGTATCTTGAGAATACAGCAATAGACTGCAAGTACAAAGAGGAGTTTGATGGTGTCATCAATGTTATGGAAGCAAGATTACAGAAGCTTAAAGAAGCCAGTACCCAACCGAAAGCATCAGGTTCACAAACTGGTCCAGACTCTGCAGCAGTACATGAATTAGAATCGGAAGATGAAGAGGAAAGTGTTAAAAAAATTATTGAAAGGGTAAACAATAATCTCAAGAGTCATATCAGATACATTAAGCTTAAGTTCTCTAGAAATTATAATAAGAAATATTTTTCAGTTGAAAGCAGAATCACTCGTAGAGGAAGAACAGATGGGACATTCAACAAATGAAGAGTTGCCATTCTGTGAAATATGCAATGAAGATGCGAACATGAGATGTCTAGGTTGTATGTACTTGTTTTGTGAACATTGCTATCTTGATCACAAGGATGTTGATGATGGCTGTAACAAATATGAGCTTTATACACCACCAAAGAAAACCATTAATTGATTGTCTTTCTTCTCTAAACATGCACTATCAGTATACCTTCAAATTTATTTAATCAAAGATAAAGAAAGTGATATGTAATGCACTGTAAAAGAATAAAGAAGTAACTTGTATCAAAATAAAATATTTTATAAATTGTACACATTTTATTTTGTCTTTCTCAAATTAAAATCATCTAAGAACTCCGGTATAAACTTAACCAAATCTTCCGATGTTTGTTTGTATTCATTTTCAATCCAAGTTTCTTTCAGTTTGTGAATTATTTGTCCATATGATTTCCCCGGTGTAACACCAGCATCTTTCAGGACCTTGCCATTTATTGGAAATTTAGGTATTTGCCAGTTTTTGAATTGTTCAAGGAGATTTTCGTCTCCCCTATACTTTAATACTTCTGTCACATACTCAACTGCATCTTTTTGTTTAATCTTAGTATGGAGAACCAATTTTTCATAAGGCCTGTAAAATATTTTCAAATAAAAATAAATCTTATGGATTTGGTTTAGAAATAAGGATTCCATTATTATTTTTATACTCACATCAAAGCTCTTGATGAAACTTTATCTTCTCTATGTTCTACTATGAAATAAGCCAGATCCCTATCAAATGCGGAAAACTTCAATCTGCTTTGTAGCTCTGTGACTTCATCCATATCCCTCAGGAGAGCAGCTATGTAACTCATAGGATGAAGATTCAGATGCTCAGCTCTCTTCAGCAATTCATCGAGCTCTTCTATGTTTGGTGATGATGTGAATCCTGAATTGGTGATAAATATAATTTATTTACACAAATTAACATATCAAACTAAATATAAAACTTAATGTTATTTAGAAATTTACCTATATATTTTCCTATTCCTACATCTATTATAATTTTCAACAGGCTGCCTGCAAATCTCCCTTGCAGAAGCTTCTTGAGTTCCACCCAGATTCTTTCCCCAGAAACATTTTGGAGACCTTCAGCATTATTTCTGATTATTTTTAATGTCTCCACTTCATGACCATCTGGTTTTTCTGCTATTTTACCATAGAAACGAAAATATCGCATTATTCTTAGATAGTCTTCTTTAATCCTGACATCAGCATCACCTACAAACGCTACCCTTCGCTTTTGCAAGTCTTCATATCCAAAGAAATAGTCATAAACTGACCCATCAAAACCTGAAACACAAAGTTGATAATCTGTATGTACTCAGATTCTTGAATAATGTTCATAAGTCTTCTGAACTGTCATAAGTCGTTCATAAGTCTCTGAGAGATCAAAAACTCACCTAAAAACATAGAATTTATAGTTAGGTCTCTTCTGTTTGCATCAAGCTTCCAATCAGTGGTGAATTCGACTTCTGCATGGCGTCCGTCAGTGACCATATCTATCCTTAGTGTTGTTACCTCAAAGTTCTCTTTATCATTTATTCTTGCAGTGATTGTGCCATGTTTTTCCCCATTTGTATTTATCATTCTTATAGATTCAGCAGTGAACATATCTTTCATTTGTTGTGGTGTTGCTGTTGTGGCAAAGTCAAGGTCTGTTGGCTTCATTCCCATTAATAGATCCCTGTCGAAAAATTTAAAATGTTTGAATATATTTTGGCAGCGGAGAAAAATATCATTACATACATAATCATACAGACATACCTGACTGCTCCACCGGCTACCCGTATCTCAAATTTATACTTGTCAAAAAGTTTCTTCAGTTCCTCTACTTCTGGTGTAAATAAACTTTTGAATTCAGGAGTTTCAAGTTTAGTTACAACAGGATTCTCACGACATTTTAGTTCCATGTCGATTATAGATCTTACTCTGCGACGACCAGAATTAGATATAGAATAGAAAACCTAAGAAAGTAAATAGGTATTAGTAAGGTTTAGACGCGGGCAGTGTAAAAAGTAGTTTCTTAGGTTAGAATTGTTTCTTTACCTTCCCTTGGAAATAAAGACAGTAATTTAATAATTTTGTGTAACCAGTGAACATTACTTCTTTTATAATGTATAGTAGTTCTATGATTTTCATTAAACTTTATATGGAATTGATTTTCGTTAGAACGTAGCTATTGGTTTTTACTTTTTCTCATATAATTTCGTAAATTTTAATGTCAAAACAAATCGGTACCTGATTCTTATGTTTGACTTTGACAGCTTAGTCCGTAGATCGCTAAGGGATGTATGCTATACCATGTGCGGCCGGAGCAGTGTTGCCAGTTGAGTCTATTAGCGAAAACGAAACCTAACGAAGATTAATGAACCTCGTTTTCGTATATCTTACAATATAATTTTGAAGGCCTCGCCATCAGTCCACTGCTGGACGTAGGCCGCTTTTTGATAGTAATATTAAAAAGAGGAAAGATTTGATTATTTGTATGTTTGAATTGAATAGGCTCCGAAACTATTAGAATGATTTGGAGAACTTATAATTAGGTTGTTTTATTTCAGCCCTAACCCCATAGCTGGCCAAAGTACAACCATATTGAGACATGGATACTGGAATAAAATCCTTAATAAAAATGTTTTAATTTTCAATAATGTTCTTTAATTACGATTATACAGGCATTTAAACATCACTTTCCACCTAGCATACTGTTCATGCCACTGGAGCCTTGCTGCAGTTGCCTCATCATGTTGTGAAGGCCTGACATGCCACCCATTTGTTGCAGGATTCGTGGGTCCATCATCTTTGCCATCTGCTGGTTGAGTTTAACCATTTGTGTTTGGTTAACATTTTTCGCCATATCGCCACCCTTGAATAACCCTTTGATGCCACCCATTTTTTTGACAACAGCTGCAAACTTAGTATATTGAGTGATGAGGTCTTTTACATCTCTTTCTGTGACTCCTGCGCCATTCGCGACTCTGGTTATTCTTGTAGGTTGCTTAGAGAAAAGTTTGGCACCATCTCTGTGGTCGAGTTCACCTTCATTCATAGAGTCCATGATGGTCATCAGACGTTTAAGTTTTGCCATGGACTCTTGTTCACTGCCTTTTGTCATTAGGTCTTGAGAAAAGCCTGGGATCATGCCCTAGAAATAGTAAATTAAATAAATAATCAGAGGAATGGAACACAAGGGATTACTACATAAGGGATAGGGGACACTAATGCAAAATACTTACCATAATTTGTGAAAAAGGCCCCATCTTCATGATATTCTGGAATTGTTCATACATTGCCCTGAGTGTGAACTGGCCATGTTTTAATTTCTCCAGCAATTCATCATTATCATCGAGTTTGAGCTCATTAACTTTGTCCAAAAGACCTTCAATGTCTCCCATTCCAAGTAGTTTGTTAATAAAAGGTTTTGTCTTGAATGGCTCTAAGTCATCAATGTGCTCTCCTGTTCCAATGAAGATGATGGGGGATTGTGTTGCTGCCACCCTACATTAAAAACAATATCATTTAAAAATTCTTCCCTTGTCAAAGACATAAGATGCATTTAAGAATGTGTGCTATGTTGTGCTGAATTTTAAGAATTAACATACGCTGATAATGCTCCACCACCCTTAGCATGGCCATCTAATTTGGTGATGATGACAGATCCAATGTCCACCTTCTCTTTGAAAGCTTTAGCTTGTGCCTCACAAGCCTGACCAATTGTAGCATCCATCACGAATATTATATTGTCTGGTTTCTGTAAAGAGCATTAAAATGAGTTAACTATTTTCAAATTCAGTGATGCTTGCAATGTTTACTTTAACAATTTAACCAATACTAGCATTTAAATAAATTATATTGAAAATTTAAACAGCATCATCCAGCCCCAAACTAATGAAAGCTTATAAAATATTATGCAACTTACAATAGCATTGGCTACAGCCAACATTTCCTCAAAAAGTGACTCCTCCTGTTTGTGGCGACCACTGGTGTCCACAATGATCATCTCGAAGCCTTCCTTCTTAAACATTTCTACTCCTGTGGTAGCAATGACTACAGGGTCTACTTCTGTGTAGCTGTAATTGAAAGAAATCGGTCTGAAACACTACATTAACTATTAACATCAATGGCTATAAAATGTCCCCATATCGTTAATTGTTTCATGTTGGGGTGATATGCAAATCATTTTGTTGTTTTAACATAATGAAAAAACCAACTTTGTTATCTAGTTTATTTATTTTGTTACTTACCTTCCATAGAAGGGTATCCTAGCCTTTGTACAATTCTGCTTGACCTGGTCATAGGCACCAGCTCTGAATGTGTCAGCACAGACCAGGCAAGACTTCCAGTTCTTCCTGAGATAGTGGTAAGCCAGTTTTGTGCAAGTTGTAGTCTTACCAGACCCCTGGAGACCTACAAACATTATGATATTTGGCTTGCCTTTGATTGGCTGGTATGGCTTCACGGCTGGATCCACAAGCTAGAATCAGAATCAAAATATACACTTAGAGGTAGGCATTCATTGGAAATAATGTCTCAATCTCAAAGCTGTTTATATAAATGATTTCAGCACACACCTTTACTAGTTCTTTGAAGACAGCAGATTGGATCATCCTACGCTTGTTGAGCCCACCAGCCATCTCATCAAAATCAATGACAGCTCGGACATTTTCACGGAGGTTCTTGACCAGGCGGATATTTACATCAGCTTCCAGAAGAGCAGCACATATTTGTTTTAGCATCGAGTTCAGGACCTAAAAACAGCAAACAATTAATAAATTAGAAAATTTTGCGTAGACACACGCTACACAAAGTGTTTTGCTAACTGAAACATGCATGTGAAACAATAAAAAGCAGTTACTGATAATTATCATGTTGCATGTTTTATTAGACTTACTTCTTCATTGATTATTGTTGCTCTGCTGAGGGACTGCAGAGCAGTCGTAATTTTACGACCTAAATCCGCTAACACCATCTTTGAACCTTCTAATTCTAAACCTTTTACAACAAATTAGAGTCGTCAGCTGTTTGGGCTTTCTCAAAGATTGTAACGTAGTATCAGCTCAGAAAGTTGTTTTTATCACCAGCTATGTAAGTCATTATAACGAATTGAGCATTATTTATCAATAAACAAAGTTCAGCACTGGCACAAGTCAATAATTTGCACTGAATTTCCACAAAAAACTACTTTTCCATCCATTCAGTGTAGTATAGTATGTATTTTGTTGACGTTGACAGCACACGAACACGATGAACCTAGTTGTTAGTGTCACCGTGATTAAAGAGGAAATAGGGTTGTACTTAGATTGCCTTATCAAAGAAATGTCAAGGGTGGTAATGTACTTTCCATGGCTATCGATGAACTGGGCACTGGCACAAAAGTGGGAAACGCACATAATCACCATCAATCATTATCATCATCATTAGTCCATGTTAGTCCACACATGGGATATGGGCATCCCCTAATATAATAAGCGCTCTAATAGTGCCCTGCCTTCAGCTTGTCACATCCAGCATCTGCCTGCAGTCTTTCGTAAATCGTCATTCCACCTGGTCTGAATATGGCCGGCCCACTTCCACTTCAGGTTGCTAAATCATCTTTGGTTCTCTGTCTGATGCAATGTCTTTCAGAGAAACTCCGAGCATAGCTCTTTCCATAGCTCGCTGAGTGACTTTAAACTGGTGGACCACCCCTTAGAAGTGAAACATGTCCTCGTCTCAGCTCTGTTGGTCATGAATGACTGGTAATAATTATAATACCTACCCATTAAAAATATAAACTTTAATATTTGGACATTGTGAAATAAATAGCGAGCAGACTCGTCGTAGTTTTATAGCTCTTTCCATAGCTCGCTGAGTGACTTTGAATGTAGGTATGTATTATTTAGTATATCTATAAGCTAGTTAGATATTGTTAAACCTCAGAAAAACGATCTTAGATCGTAGGATCTTAGGATCGTTTTTCTGAGTGTTAAACAGACTGGGTCTGTCTGAATTTTTTATCATTCATATTTTCTTCTTCAGGCAATTAATTGAATTGAACAGATGAACGATTGGATTTTTTTTATAGTCTGTGTCTGCATGCATCTGTCTGTGGCGTACTATCCTATAGTTTGTGGTCTGTGGTTTGGAAATTCGCCTTGTAATCACTGTGAATTGCTGTATTTTCATCAAAAACTCTATTGAATTTTATTAGAACAAGGCGTAAAATGGTAAAATTATAATAATTTCTATAACGCTATCTTTACTGAGTAAGAAGCGGTGGTTTTTGGTTCTAAGTTTTTCCTTTTTTTATCAGGGGCAGAATCAGTCTGGTGGTGGAAGCGGTGGAGACAAAAAAGATGACAAAGATAAGAAGAAGAAGTACGAGCCTCCAATCCCCACACGCGTGGGCAAGAAGAAGCGCAAGGCAAAGGGCCCTGATGCTGCATTGAAGCTGCCTCAAGTAACACCCCACACAAGATGTAGACTGAAGTTGTTGAAACTGGAAAGAATAAAGGATTACTTGCTGATGGAGGAGGAATTCATTCGTAATCAGGAAAGGCTCAAGCCACAGGAAGAAAAGATTGAAGAGGAAAGATCAAAGGTATTAAACAAAACAACAATGCAAATAAAATAAACTACCTATGCTAGACAGATTCAGAAGTTGCAAGAGCAACACAAGAGCTTGTCAGGCCAAATCACATGATTTGTTTATATCAGCTACAATCTGCAAGAAATAAATAAAAACTTTGTCTAATAACATTAAATATTAACTTTCAGGTTGATGACCTCAGAGGAACACCTATGTCTGTGGGCAACCTTGAAGAAATCATTGATGACAACCATGCCATTGTCTCCACGTCTGTTGGTAGCGAGCACTATGTCAGCATTCTCTCATTTGTGGACAAGGACCAGCTGGAGCCTGGCTGTTCTGTACTTTTGAATCACAAGGTAATTAGAATATACTTTTTTGTTGAATTAACTAGATATTTAAAAGAATACAGATGTTCAAAAGCTATTTTAATCGATTATGATTAGTCATTGCTTTTGCATTAATTTCCAGGAAGTGTTGAACAGAAAATTAGTGTAGTACATAATATAGTAAATAGCCATGGCTTCACTTACATTTGTTATAGGGATATGTTTAATCTATTACACTGATTTAACAAAATTACCCTAAACCAGAGCATTTAAATACAACTCAGATTCAAGTACATCTGAAGTAGATTTTTGGACAGTTACAATAAAAATCTTTCAAAAATTCTGCACTTGCTAAAATGTGAACTGCATTTGAGTTATCTGAGGTACTTAAGTGATATTCCAGGTTTTAGTAGTTTAGGAAGGAAGAAGTTGCAAACATTCATCCCAACTATATCTGGATATCTAATAACTACAAAAAGTTTGGTTTTGTTATGACAGGTCCATGCTGTAGTAGGCGTTCTGGGTGATGACACAGATCCCATGGTCTCTGTTATGAAGCTTGAGAAGGCTCCCCAGGAGACTTACGCTGATATTGGAGGGCTGGACACACAGATCCAAGAAATAAAGGTAAATAACCTAACCTTATAAATATTATCTTGTTCTAATATTACCAAACTTGATGCACATGAATTGCAAAATAAAAATACTTGAGATTGGCTCAAAAAGATAATTAATATTAAATAATGGAAACAAATTAGAAGTACAGTGGAAACAAGGGCTCACTGCAGACTTGCAAACTACAAGTAGCTCAACTGGTAAATATCCTTAAAAGATTGATAAATAATACATTCAGGCATAACTTAGCAAAAATTCGTGATTAATATTTAACAATTCCAGGAACATTAAAAAAAATGTACCTAAAAATTACGAAGAATTGTCACTAAGTACATCATTACATCCTTATATTTTGCCATGAGAATGAACCAAGCATGATAGTGCAAAAACTTGAGCTACCTAGTTCGTTCATTAGGTACATTTTTATTGCACTTCTTCCTAATAATTTATTTGCTTTCAGGAATCTGTGGAGTTGCCCCTAACTCATCCTGAGTATTATGAAGAGATGGGTATCAAGCCCCCTAAGGGAGTCATTCTCTATGGCCCTCCTGGCACTGGAAAGACACTCTTGGCCAAAGCAGTTGCTAACCAGACTTCTGCCACTTTCCTGAGAGTGGTGGGGTCTGAACTGATTCAGAAGTATTTAGTAAGATTTTAAAAACATTTCTTTTAAGGCTTCACTGACATCTTCCTCGCACCGTTTTAGTTACATTAAGCCTGGCACAATTGTAAAACTAAAGGAATAAGGATGCTTGTTGCCTGTATGTTCACAAGATACTTTACTAGCAAGGATTTCAAGGACTCATTTAATATTTATCTTTTTGTCTACAGGGTGATGGTCCTAAATTAGTTCGTGAGTTATTTAGAGTGGCAGAAGAACATGCACCTTCCATAGTATTTATAGATGAAATTGATGCTGTGGGTACAAAACGGTGAGCTTTTCAAAATTAAAGATCAAAGTAATGTTAGAACTGGGAAAGTATTGATGGATGAATAGATGGATGTTTGTTCTACTCCACGCCAGAACTACTGAAATGCAATTTTACAAAATCTAAATCTGGAATCATACTTAGGATATTTATCCCATAAATGTGTTCTGATGAAATAAAAATCACTTTTAAAAATTCTATAGGAACCATGCGTACGAAGCAACGCATGTTAGACAAAACATGCACAAAGACATTAATTAATTAAGGGTACAAAATCTATGATCAACTAACAAGGTACTAAATATGTTGCCATCCCTGATCAAAATAGAACAACATCATTATTAGCTGTCTCAACTAAGTTTACTTTACTTTTTAAGCAATCAGAATTGATACCATAGTCTATTAATATGTTAATACAAATGTTCACAGGTATGATTCAAATTCAGGGGGTGAGAGAGAAATTCAAAGAACTATGTTGGAGTTACTCAACCAATTGGATGGATTTGATTCAAGAGGTGATGTTAAAGTGAGTTATCATAAGTTGTGTAATTATATGTGATTATGTTGCTCTCTGTCTCATGTAGTACTTTAATTAACTGCTCTATAGAATTTAAATAACGTATGTATCTCATTGACTCTTGTTTAACTTATTCAAGGTAATCATGGCGACAAACCGCATTGAAACTCTCGACCCGGCGCTGATCCGGCCAGGTCGTATAGACAGGAAGATTGAGTTCCCACTCCCTGATGAGAAGACTAAGCGAAGGATCTTCACAATTCACACATCCAGAATGACTTTGGCTGATGATGTCAACCTGTCCGAACTGATTATGTCTAAGGATGATCTGTCTGGTGCTGATATCAAGGTTAGTTTACTATATGTATATCAGTCGACTTATAACACAAACTCTGCTTAGCTTGGGGCTAGATGATGCTGTATGGCTTTTCCACCATTATCTTTTTATTATTTAATTAAAGTGCCTTCAACTGTAATACAGTTGTGCGGCGACGCCGTTTTAAAATCTGTAAATTATTAAAATTTCATTTAAGTTGTGATTTTATAGAAGATCAATGATGTTGAGATTCCGCTATGGGATAAGTAATTTAGTTTCAAAGAGATAGATTTTAGAAATTATATCAAATGCATGTATCTCTTTTCAGGCTATTTGCACTGAGGCTGGCCTCATGGCGTTGAGAGAGCGTCGTATGAAAGTCACGAATGAAGACTTCAAGAAGTCCAAGGAAAGTGTACTTTACCGCAAGAAAGAAGGAACACCGGAAGGACTCTATCTTTAGAATAATAATGCATTATTTTAAACCAATTCCATTCTCAAACCTAACATACTTTTCAGAAATAATTATTAGGATCTGCTAATTAAAGCTGAAATATTGAAATCTTGTTTTTTTATACCTTTCAATCAACCTAGCATACTTTTCAGAAATAATTATTAGGATCTGCTAATTAAAGCTGAAATATTGAAATCTTGTTTTTTTGTACCTTTCAATCAACAAACGTATTTTGAATAAAAAAATAAAAATAAGCCAACAGGCAAAATTTTAAAGCGCAGTTTAGTGTATGAGAAGAACTCTGTTTTCTTGAAATTCTTCATACAAAACACGATTTTACATAACACAAGCAAAATTAAAAACGCAGAAATTAATAAGAAATTTAAAACGTCTGTATTTCTTAGAATGTTATTTATCTCGTAGCCCACCGGGTAAGACCCTACTCTGCTGTTGATGACAGTGTTGCAAAACCAAGTTTGCTGAATTCGGTAGAGTTGTCAAAAAAAAATCGGTAGTTTTCGGTAGATATTTATTAGGTGTTTAAAAATACAAAATATACACATTACATTTAAATATTTATTTACTATACCATTTTTGTGAGGACATTTTACTAAAAATTGTTTTTGGAATGTTGAATTCATAACAATTACCATCACCAATAAACCTTTTTGTATGCAAAAGCCCTATTATTGCTTCGGTTGCGGTTGCGGTTTTTGGTGTTTATTAAATTTACTGCGGATTTTTTTTTCCCACCTTTGCTGATGAGTGGGGTAGAGAAAAAAATGTGATATACAAACGAAGTTACTATTCCAAACAAAAGGTCACCTTTTATATGGGCCACATCCGCCCAGAAAATCACAGTATCATCTTGAAACTCATGAATTTCTTAAAAAAAAGCTAATGCAAATAGAATCTATATATTTTTATATTCTATTTTTATCACAGAGTAACACAGACCAGCCGGGGAATCCTCATTGGCGGTCACTCAATTCGTTCAAAGTGCATAGAGAAATAAAAGAGCCGTGTTACCACTACCACAAATCATATTTAATTGCAAACGTCAAATTAATCAAAAAATCGGTAGACATTCGTCCCAAATCGGTATTTCGGTAAACGAGTGTCAATATCGGTAAATCTACCGAAAAATCGGTAGGTTTTGCAACGCTGGTTGATGAGTATACTTCCTCTGCTGTCCTCAAAATGGTCTGACCACAGTGTTGCTATTTAAAAATATTGTTTATAGTCTGTAGTTTCTTTCATTTAGAAAGTTTGACAGACAAAAAATTCATTCATTCAATTTTGACACATGATTTCGCTCGTCCAATCTCACGTCCGAAAAAAAAGGCGGGAAGCATCAAAAAGGGCGGCCGCGTTTTTTTCAATCCGAATTTTAAAATTTAATTTTTCTTGTAAATATTGATCAGTAGAGTTAGTTTTAACTATTTATTTTTATAATTATTGTATATAAAGTAGAGTAGTGTACATAATATAACATCTGGTAAGTTTTTTTACCTTTTTCCATTATGGACATAGAGGAGCCGCCGGATCCTGGGGACTTGGTCCCTCAGGTCGGCAGCAATATTACATTATCGAATACCTTTGAGAGACTTTCTAACGAATCCGAAATGGACACGGAAATATCCAACTCCAAAAAAAAACGTAAGCTCAAACATTTGCATAAAATATGCAAACATTGCAATAAAAAGAAGCGGAAAAATGAGTCCAATGAATTAAAAGGATGTCACTGTGAAAAGAACCTACACATGACTAGTGATAGCGACTGTACAGTTGTAAGCTCAGAGCTTGTTGCTACCTCTGTTGAGGCAACCCCTGTTGCTTTAACCACCTCACCACAATCTCAGCCAAATTCATCGTCGCAGGCTCCAGTTGTCGTTACTCGATTACAGTATGACTCCACAGATAGTGCTCCGTATATCGTACATGTACAACGTATTACTGAGTCACAAAATGATGGCTCCACACTCCACCCAATTATCTTTGGAAAATTCCTAAGAAATCATTCTATTTATAATGTTGTGAATGGTAGTGTGAAAAGAATAGGTAGAAACAGAATATCCCTATCATTCAATAGCCATACTGATGCTAATGCATTTGTCAGCCATGACAGCCTAGATAAAAATAAATTAAAAGCATTTATCCCAAGTTATAATGTGTCCCGTATGGGAGTTGTTCGTGGAGTGCCTACTGATATTTCTCCGGAAGAAATGATGGAGTGTACAACTGTACCTAATGGCTGTGGGAAGATCCTCAAAGTTAGAAGGATCAATTTCAAAGAAATTGTAAATGGAGCTCCAGTTTGGAAGCCAACTCAGACGGTAGTTGTAACATTTGATGGGCAGATGTTACCAAACCGTATCTACATGTGTTATACTGCCTTACAAGTCCAACTGTACACTTATCCCACCATACAATGTTACAACTGCTGTCGGTTTGGTCATACCAAATTACAATGTAGGTCCAAGCCACGCTGCTTCAAATGTGGCCAAGAACACTCAGGTGATTCTTGTGGCATTAACGAAAACTCTATATCATGCTGTTCCTGTGGTGGACCCCATTATGCCACCAGTAAATCTTGCCCAGAGTATACGAGACAAACTAAAATTAAACATTCAATGGCAGATAAGTGTATATCTTATGCAGAGGCATCAAGAGCACACCCTCCTCTATCTCATTCCTATGCTGCAATTTTGACAGCAAATAAAGACCAACCTATCCCACCTCTTACGGTAAACCAAGTCCCATCCTCTTCTAGAAAAACTGTATTCTTAAAACCTCGCTTGCCACCAAAGTTAAACAAGGGTTATGACCATAGGATCCACCGTGATCTGACTAGTCAGCCTTCATCAACACAGTCCAATGGTTGTGCTCTGAAAGAGGACAACAAAAATAAACAGTTGAATATTAATGATGTTATTGCCCTTTTAACCACATTATTACAGTCCAATATAATAGAACCGTCCAACGCTGCCAAAATAATTGATACAATTAGTATTTTACACACCCATAATGGATCACAACAGATCCGCAGTTCAGTGGAACTGCAGGAGTGTAGTTAGTAAAAAGTCTGAAATTATATATTTAATTAATAAATTTAACCCCTTTATACTTGCCATCACAGAGACCTGGCTTAAGCCAGGCTCTGTGTTTAAATTGAGCGGTTTCTCTTGCCTCAGGGATGATAGACTTGATGGACGGGGTGGAGCCGCTCTTCTTATTAAAAATTCTTGTTCCTTTTTACCATTTATTTTACCTAATCATGACACTAATAATTTTACTGCTGTAGCTTGCTTAATTAATAAAATCTGTTTTGTTTCTATTTACATACCACATCCTTCCTCAGAGATATATGATGAAATTGAAACCCTGTTTACCTCATTACCTAAGCCATGTGTAGTCATGGGAGATTTTAATGCTCATCATAGGACATGGGGTAGCTCTTTATCTAATACCCATGGTAAAGACCTGCTTGAAATTATTGATAGACATAACTTATGTATTGTAAATGATGGCTCTCAAACTCGACTTACAAAACCCTCAGAGAATAGTAGTGCTGTTGATTTAACAATAACAACTCCTAGTCTAGCTTTAGATATTTCTTGGAAAATTCAACCATTTACACATGGTAGTGATCATTTTCCTATAATATTAGAGTTTTCTAAATTTAAAGTTATTAATGCCCCTAAAGCTCCACCTAGAATGAGACATAGAATAATCCCTAGTAAATGGTGTGATTATAAAAGTTTTATAGAAGATAGGATAAATACTCTGCCTCCTTTATCCCAGGGTGTTTCCTTATGTGCAAATAGTTTTGTAAATATTATAATAGATTCAGCTAATACAACATTTCCTTTAAAAAACAGTGCTTCAGGCAGGTTATCATCCCCACCTTGGTGGGATTCAGATTGTAGTGTTGCTGTTGCTCAAAGAAAAGAGGCAGAATTATCCTATAAGCAAGATATGTCGGAAGATAATTTTAATAGACTTATAAATGTAATGACTCTTACAAAGAAAACACTAAAAGACAAGAAACTGCAAGGTTGGCGAGGTTTTTGTTCAACTATTTCTCCTAAAACAAAACCATCAGCAGTCTGGGCAAATATACGTCGATATAGAACTGGGGTTAGCGAATCAACTTCTGCGGCTTTGCCTCTGTTCATAAGGGATAGCTTCTTAGACCGATTGGCTCCGCCATCAGTTCCGCCGAAGGAACTGTTTATATATCGGACTCTGCCACAAAATCCTGTCTGTCCGTATGGTCTTGATGCACCATTTTCCATAAACGAGCTAAAAGGCATTCTATCGATGACCCGTGATACAGCTCCTGGTAAGGATGGTATTCCGTATTCTTTCTTTGCTCATCTTGGCGATCAAGCTTTGCAGTATTTTTTTTTTTTTTTTTTTTTTTTTTTTTTTTTTTTTTTTTTTTTTTTTTGGACTCGCTAGTTTTAGCATTTGCCATTTCTGTTATTTTTTTTTATGGATAAAAAATTAGGGAAACATATAATCATCGTAACGTAAAGTTAAAAGACGGGATGAGGATAAGGATCAGGAGAGTTACAAAGGGAATAATATAATAAATTATTATACTTAAGTATTTATTGACGTAAACTTTACATATACATATATATTATATTAACTTAACATATATACATACATACCTATTATATTTACACTATATATTAATATTATTCGTACATATAAATGTTTCTAAGCAATTATAGACAGCGGGGTCTAAGGAGGAAAGGAGGGACGCAATATTTATAGGAAGCGGAATATGGAGGGAGATAAGGTCGCTATAAAAAGAACTGTGGTCGTATTTCTGACAAGCAAAAAATATATGATTTTCGTCACCAAATTCATCACCGCATTCACAAGAAGGCTCATTCTTTATTTTCATACGAGCTAGGTGTGAAGGGGTACACGTGTGACCCAGTCGCATCCTTATGATAACGGTTGTGGCACGTTTACTGAGATTTATAAAGAAGAACCAGGGTTTAGTGGGAAGAGATTGCTGTATGGATCTGTAATATTTTGCATTATTAACTACCCATGACTCATCCCAAGCACGCTTGAGATAAATCCTGGGCAAAGCAAGAAGATCTTCGATATAGTTTTTATAGGGGAAATGGTCCCCACACTTCACAGCATCATTGGCTAATAAATCTGCTTTTTCATTCCCGACTATGCCGCAATGGCTTGGGATCCAAACAAATTGTACAGCATATCCATATAATTCACATTGCCATAGCTTACTTCTACATTCTAATATGGTTTGATGGTAAGTTTTTGCTCTAAATGGATATTGCAAGAGTGACTGTAGTGATGACTTCGCATCACTAAATATTATAGTGTTCTTTAGTTTCATTAGTAGAATATATTCAAGAGCTTTCACAATTCCGTAGCATTCTCCAGTAAAAACTGAGGTTTCTGGTGGAAACTTAACTTTTTGTACTATACCATAATCTTTGTGGTAAATGCCAACACCGACTTTTCCTGACTGGGTATGCTTGGAGGCATCAGTATAAATCTGATGCCAACCGTTCCAACGATCATCAACAGCAGATTTAAAATATACGTTAGCATTCTTATCATCACGGTCTATGTTTATATCAAAATGTACAATAGGAAACAGTGTTAGAGATTGAAAGCTACAGTTAAAGATTGGAAGAAGGTAGGTGTTATATCTTGAGAAAAACCCATAATTGATTAATATTGATTTATTATAACGAGAGCACGCACTTACAGTTTGGAAGATGGTTGGAAAGAGAGCGAGACATCCGAGCGACAGAGTCAGCTAACCGTTGGTGTGTTCTGTACCGAGCTCGGATACCACACTCTTCCCCCCATAAACTAAGTTTAACATTAACTTATTCTTAACTAATTACTTATCCATTTAACTATCTATAAGCAAGAAAATATCTCACTTTTAAACAATAAACTTATCATACTAAACCTATACTAGAAAATGTCTTAATTCTAGACAATAAACTTATTCTAAACTTTGTGAACAAGGTAACATTTGGTTTATGTGGCGTTTCCACCTTAAGCCTTCTACATCAATAATGTAACTAACACCTGCAATACTTTCCCCTATAATCAAACCTTGAACCCATGGCTTGGCTCCTTTCCTGTAGTCTTTTACCATAACTTTTTGTCCAACCTCAAACCCTACGTCTCTGTTTCCTTGATGCCAAGTTTTGGCTTTCTCCTGCGCAACTTCTGCTACAGGAGGCGGGCGCAATAAACTAAATCTGTTCCTAATCTCCCTACCCAACATTAATCGAGCTGGTGACACTCCAGTGGTGCGTTGGGGTGTACTTCTATAATCAAACAAGAACAAATTAATTGCTGAAACCAAACTATGCCCACTTTCTTTTATTTTAGTAGCTGCAGACTTGAATGTTTCAACAAATCTTTCTGCTGCACCATTTGTTGCCGGATGATATGGTGGTGTGAATGTATGTTTTATCTGGTTTGATTTACAAAAATCAGAAAATTCTTGGCTAGCAAATGTGGGACCATTGTCAGTCACTAGGTGGACTGGGTATCCGAATGTTGTGAATAATTTTTTAAAAACATCTATAGTTCGGCTACTGGTTATGTTTGACATTTCAAATACCTCGGGCCATTTTGAGTAGCTGTCTACAATTACAAGGAACATTTTATTATAAAAGGGACCTAAAAAATCTGCATGTATTCTATACCAGGTTGAGGGTGGTACCGGCCATGGTTTCATTGTTTGTGTAGGTGTTTTACTATTTCGTAAACATACAACACACTGTTTTGGTATATTTTCAATTTCTGAATCTATGTTGGGCCACCAGAAATATGATCGAGCTATTTCTTTCATTCTGACGACCCCAAAATGACTTCTATGCAGCTCGCTCAAAACTGCTTCTCTCATTGTGTAAGGTACTAATATACGGTATCCCCAAAATAAGCAACCCATGTCTAAGGTTAATTCGTTTTTTCTGTTATACAGGGGTAATGTTTCTTTGTCTAAAGATTTCTTATCAGGCCATCCATCCATTAAATATCTAATTATTTTGGATAGTGTTCCATCTATTTTTGTTTCTTGTTGAATTTTTTTCCAGTTTATTAAATTGTATTCTGAATTATTTGTATAACAAGTCATACTAAAGTCATGACTTGTATCCCCATAATGTTCATTAACTTCTTTATTCTTATTTATTACTGTTCTGGACAAAAAATCAGCAGGATTACTTATTGACTTAATGTGTCTAACCTTATAGTTAAAGGCAGAGAGAAATATGGCATAATGTTGCAACCTCTTAGCAGCCATCTTTGGAATGCTTTTAGTGGGACCAAATATTCTTACTAAGGCAGCATTATCTGTCTCTAATTCAAAGAAACGGCCATAAACATAGTTATAAAATTTCGTTATTCCAAATATGACTGCCAATGCTTCTTTATCAATAGTGGTATATCTTTGTTCTACATCATTTAATTTTTTACTAGCATAAGCAATAGGTTTCACTACACCATTATTATCCCTGTTGGACAATACTGCAGCCAATCCAGTTTCAGATGCATCACAGGTAAGGATTAATGGTAATTTAGGATCATAATGTTTTAAATTACTTACATTTGCTAATTTCTTTTTTATTAAATTAAAAGCTTCATCACACTTTACTGACCACTCAAACTTATTTTTCTTTGTGCAATCATATAAAGGTGTTAGCACAGTAGCCATGTTTTCCAAAAAACGTGCATAATAATTTACTTTTCCCAAAAATGATTTTAGCAGGGTCATGTTTGTTGGGGGGCAAGCATTTAAAATAGGTTCAATATTACTTTTTATGACACTAATACCATTTTTGTTTACAGAGAATCCAAAAACATCTAAGCTGGTTGTAAATAATTTACATTTCTCTGGTTTGAGTTTAAATTCACATTCTTGTAACTTCTGTAACACCTGACA
Source organism: Eupithecia pulchellata (assembly GCA_963931895.1). Lineage (NCBI taxonomy): Eukaryota > Metazoa > Arthropoda > Insecta > Lepidoptera > Geometridae > Eupithecia > Eupithecia pulchellata. The sequence goes on along the minus strand of OZ007537.1, from coordinate 7,733,352 downwards.
TAATGTCTCAAATGCATCCTGCATACTTTTTCCTTTAATATATATGTTATCAATAAAAACAATTGTGTTAGGAATTCCGATAAGTTTTTTCATCATCAAGCGCTGAAAAGCTCCCGGTCCTGAACTTACACCATAAGGCAAAAACTTGTACATGTATGTGCCTGATTCTGTGACTATAGTGGTACAGCTTTGACTATCTAAACTAAGTGGTGCCTGTAGGTAGGCTTCTTTTAGATCCAGTTCGCAGTAGTATTCTCCGTGTTTCAGGGTATTCAAAATATCGTCTACATGAGGTAATGGAAAATGATCAATCTCTAAGCACTGATTTACCGTTAGTTTGTAGTCACCACACAACCTTACTGAACCATCTGCTTTCAATATCGGAACCACTGGAGTTCCCCATTCATTGTGTTCTACAGGTGTGATTCTACCATTTTTCAGTAATCTATTAATTTCATTATTTACCTTTTCTCGCAGTGCCAATGGTACTCGCCTTACTGGTAAACATTTTGGTTTTGAATTTGGCTTTAATTTTAATGATATTTCATCTCCTTTGAAATTTCCCCATCCCGGGGAAAATACTGCTGCGAACTTTTCTTTTATCAATTGTTGAGCATCTGAAACATTTTTCAATACATTATTACCTATGTAAAACTCTGCATTAATTGGTGGGGGCCAAAGTTGTAATTGACTCAGCCAATCACGACCCATTACTCTGGGTGCATTGTTTTTAACAACAAAAATATTTAATTTTTTTCTCAGGTTCTTATATTGAACAGGTATGCCTGTGATTATTCCTAAAGGTCTAGATAAAGTTTGATCAAAGTTTTTGAAAGTTACATTACATTGCTGTATATCAAATGAGCTAAAGTACTTGTTTTTGTCCTCAAGTGACATCACTGTTACATCTGAACCTGTGTCCAGCTCAAAATTAAGAGTTGAACCCTTCACTTTAATTTGTATGTAGTGGGGGGGTACCCTACTCACACTGACACTGTAGGTTTTGCAGTCTTCATCAAATAATTTTTTAACATCACTTTCTGCATCACTTGTTTCCCTTTGGTCGCACTCTGTCACAGTTTGTTTAGCCTCCAAGATCTTAATGTTTTGATTCTTCGTGCACATCCTAAAGATATGTCCTTGTTTTCCACACTCACTGCAGTACTTTTTGGCTAAGGTACAATCTTTTTTTAAGTGATTGTTCTTACCACAGCAGTAACATTTTGCTTTTTGCAGGTTTGGGTAAGGTGGATATTTTTTCTTCTGATAAAACACATTCTCCACTCTATTGCTAGCTGACCCATTGGTGTGTGACATTGCTGCTTCTACTGTTCGTCCAATATCAATGCATTTTTCCAGGGGCAAATCTGCCTCTGCCTTCATCAGTTCATATCTTATTAACTTTGAATATACACCATCCATAAATTTCTCTTTGATTTGGTCTTCTTGGTCTTTGAATTGACACCTTGAAGCCAGTTTCCTGAGTTCCAGGACATAATCTTGAATGCTTTCATTTGGCCCTTGGTTCCTTTTCCTAAATTCCACTCTTTCCAGTGTGGTGGAAAGTGGTTTATCATATTTAGTAGCCAACTTAGCACACAAATATTTAAATGGCAGGTTTACTGGTTTATCTGGCGAACACAGGCATGTTAGACATTCAAATACCTTGGGTGATAGTCTTGTAATCAAAAGAGGAGTCTGTTTTTCATCTGCTATATCATTGATTATGATGAAGCATTCCAATTGTTGTAGGAAAACTTGCCACCGGTCGCCATCAAATGGTTTTATGTCACCACAAATAGACATTTTTAGTGCCGCCGCTGTTGATAATACTGTTTTGGTTTTGTAAAAGTCACTCAACAATTTACGTAACGTGTCTATGCTTGCATCTTGAGAATATTGAATATTTTCCTTTTCCAATATTTGTTTCAACTGTGGTTTATTGCATTTATAGATGTAGGACCTCTTTCCAGTCTTTACCAATTCGATAATTTCAATATCTTTTACTGATTCGTCCGGCTCTGCCCCCGACATGAATAGATAGTAGACAATTTGTTGTAAATTGTGATCGAGGAGAAATGATATGATAAAACAATTACAACACAATGCGGCCGAAAAATACGAAATTGAAAGGGAAATTATTACATGCGTTGCTTGATTTCCATTTGCTTGACAAGTTTGAGATTGACAGTCAAATACAATGCGTCGCAGCGTGGCTTGATTGAGGGATTGATGCTTGATGCTTGATTGCAAATTCCAACCTTCTTCGAGATTTTATTTTATCTATTATTTAAGTAAAGTTGTTAATTTTCCAACAATATTTGATAATTAATTTGCACTAGGTTCTGTCACTGATCGTCGCCAATTGTTATATCTTGAGAAAAACCCATAATTGATTAATATTGATTTATTATAACGAGAGCACGCACTTACAGTTTGGAAGATGGTTGGAAAGAGAGCGAGACATCCGAGCGACAGAGTCAGCTAACCGTTGGTGTGTTCTGTACCGAGCTCGGATACCACAGTAGGATTTATGGGTTGGGGCTGTTATCGACTTAAACTTGTTATAACTCTCAATTAACAACGGTTGCCGTTTATGTTTCCAGTACATAGATGTTGCTATAAGGTGAAATAGATTTTGGATTTTGGAAATAAGTGGGTGATTATATAGCTGGGAAGTACGGAAAAAGAATCTATCAGAGAGGTACTGACGTCTTAAATTTAATGGAGGTTCACCGGATTCCGCCTGTAGTGCAACAACAGGACTTGATTTCATTGCCCCCAAAATGATTCGTAATGCTCTATACTGAATATTATCCAGTTTTTTGAAAGCGGCTACTCTGCCAGGTTCTAATAGGAAAGTGCCATAGTCAAAAGTGCTTCTTATGAGAGCATTATACAGGAGTTTTAGAGAAAAAGGATGAGCACCCCACCAAACACCAGTGAGGCCTCTCAATAAATTCAAATACCTTTCACATTTTGTGACAACATATTCACAATGTGGATGGCTAGAAAGTTTTGAATCTAAAATAACACCTAAGAATTTAGCATAACTATTTACAGGAATAAGGGTACCATCATAGTATATTTTCGCAGGCATCGGATTCAACTGTCGTGTGAACGTTACTGCGTTACTTTTGGAGACTGAGAGCTCTAGACCATGTTTATCCATCCATAACTTAAGAAATTTAAGAGAAGATGTTAATTCAGAAGATCCTATATCGATAGAACTACAAGGTGTGTATAAAAGTAAATCATCTGCATATTGTAGAATACTAACCATGTCGTTTACAGAAGCTTCAAGGTCATACGTATAAATACTGTAAAGAAGGGGACTCAAAACGGAACCCTGTGGTAAACCTCTCCATGCTAATCTTGAAATATCAGTAGAATCTAAATTAATTACACGTCCAGTTAACATATTTTGAATAAAATTTGACAAAATAGGTGGGATTTTTAAATGTTTCAGTTTGTTAATCAACACATCAATCAAGACATTATCATAGGCAGATTTAATGTCCAAAAAGGTAGCTACAATTGACTGATTCTGTGAAAAGGCTATTCTTATGTCTGTCATGAAGACACTAACGCTGTCCATCGAACTTCTACCTTTCCTAAAGCCATATTGGCTCTGTGGCAAAAGGTTCCGACTTTCAATGAACCATTCAATTCTATTTTTAACTAGATGTTCGACAATTTTTATTATAACTGGAGATAGTGCTATGGGTCGATATGAAGCAGGATCTGAAGGATTTTTAGTTGGTTTTAAAAATGGCAATACTATTTGAATTTTCCAATCTGAAGGAATGTCACTTGTCAACATGACAGAATTAATAATTGTGAGTAAATAATGCAAAGATTGATCGCCAAGATGAGCAAAGAAAGAATACGGAATACCATCTTTACCAGGAGCTGTATCACGGGTCATCGATAGAATGCCTTTTAGCTCGTTTATGGAAAACGGTGCATCAAGACCATACGGACAGACAGCATTTTGTGGCAGAGTCCGGTATATAAACAGTTCCTTTGGCGGAACTGATGGCGGAGCCAATCGGTCTAAGAAGCTATCCCTTATGAACAGAGGCAAAGCCGCAGAAGTTGATTCGCTAACCCCAGTTCTATATCGACGTATATTTGCCCAGACTGCTGATGGTTTTGTTTTAGGAGAAATAGTTGAACAAAAACCTCGCCAACCTTGCAGTTTCTTGTCTTTTAGTGTTTTCTTTGTAAGAGTCATTACATTTATAAGTCTATTAAAATTATCTTCCGACATATCTAGCTTATAGGATAATTCTGCCTCTTTTCTTTGAGCAACAGCAACACTACAATCTGAATCCCACCAAGGTGGGGATGATAACTTGCCTGAAGCACTATTTTTTAAAGGAAATGTTGTATTAGCTGAATCTATTATAATATTTACAAAACTATTTGCACATGAGGAAACACCCTGGGATAAAGGAGGCAGAGAATTTATCCTATCTTCTATAAAACTTTTATAATCACACCATTTACTAGGGATTATTCTATGTCTCATTCTAGGTGGAGCTTTAGGGGCATTAATAACTTTAAATTTAGAAAACTCTAATATTATAGGAAAATGATCACTACCATGTGTAAATGGTTGAATTTTCCAAGAAATATCTAAAGCTAGACTAGGAGTTGTGATTGTTAAATCAACAGCACTACTATTCTCTGAGGGTTTTGTAAGTCGAGTTTGAGAGCCATCATTTACAATACATAAGTTCTGTCTATCAATAATTTCAAGCAGGTCTTTACCATGGGTGTTGGATAAAGAGCTACCCCATGTCCTATGATGAGCATTAAAATCTCCCATGACTACACATGGCTTAGGTAATGAGGTAAACAGGGTTTCAATTTCATCGTATATCTCTGAGGAAGGATGTGGTATGTAAATAGAAACGAAACAGATTTTATTAATTAAGCAAGCTACAGCAGTAAAGTTATTAGTGTCATGATTTGGTAAAATAAATGGTAAAAAGGAACAAGAATTTTTAATAAGAAGAGCGGCTCCACCCCGTCCATCAAGTCTATCATCCCTGAGGCAAGAGAAACCGCTCAATTTAAACACAGAGCCTGGCTTAAGCCAGGTCTCTGTGATGGCAAGTATAAAAGGGTTAAATTTATTAATTAAATATATAATTTCAGACTTTTTACTAACTACACTCCTGCAGTTCCACTGAACTGCGGATCTGTTGTGATCCATTATGGGTGTGTAAAATACTAATTGTATCAATTATTTTGGCAGCGTTGGACGGTTCTATTATATTGGACTGTAATAATGTGGTTAAAAGGGCAATAACATCATTAATATTCAACTGTTTATTTTTGTTGTCCTCTTTCAGAGCACAACCATTGGACTGTGTTGATGAAGGCTGACTAGTCAGATCACGGTGGATCCTATGGTCATAACCCTTGTTTAACTTTGGTGGCAAGCGAGGTTTTAAGAATACAGTTCTTCTAGAAGAGGTTGGGACTTGGTTAACTGTAAGAGGTGGGATAGGTTGGTCTTTATTTGTTGTCAAAATTGCAGCATAGGAATGTGTCAGAGGAGGGTGTGCTCTTGATGCCTCCGCATAAGAGATACACTTATCTGCCATAGAATGTTTAATTTTAGTTTGTCTTGTATACTCTGGGCAAGATTTACTAGTGGCATAATGTGGCCCACCACAGGAACAGCAGGAAATAGAGTTTTCATTAATGTTACAAGAATCACCTGAGTGTTCTTGGCCACACTTGAAGCAGCGTGGCTTGGACCTACATTGCAGTTTAGTATGTCCATACCGACAGCAGTTGTAACATTGTATGGTGGGGTATGTGTACAGTTGGACTTGTAAGGCAGTATAACACATGTAGATACGGTTTGGTAGCATTTGACCATCAAATGTTACAACTACCGTCTGAGTTGGCTTCCAAACTGGAGCTCCATTTACAATTTCTTTAAAATTGATTCGTCTAACTTTAAGGATCTTCCCACAGCCATTAGGTACAGTTGTACATTCCATTATTTCTTCCGGTGAAATATCAGTAGGCACTCCACGAACAACTCCCATACGGGACACATTGTAACTTGGGATAAATGCTTTTAACTTATTTTTATCTAGGCTGTCATGGCTGACAAATGCATTAGCATCAGTATGGCTATTGAATGATAGGGATATTCTGTTTCTACCTATTCTTTTTACACTACCATTCACAACATTGTAGATAGAATGATTTTTTAGGAATTTTCCAAAGATAATGGGGTGGAGTGTGGAGCCGTCATTTGGTGACTCGGTAATACTTTGTACATGTACGATATACGGGGCACTATCTGTGGAGTCATACTGCATTCGAGTAACAACAACTGGAGCCTGCGACGATGAATTTGGCTGAGATTGTGATGAGGTGGTTAAAGCAACTGGGGTTGCCTCAACAGGGGTAGCAACAAGCTCTGAGCTTACAACTGTAGAGTCGCTGTCACTGTGTAGGTTCTTTTCACAGTGACATCCTTTTAATTCATTGGACTCATTTTTCCGCTTCTTTTTATTGCAATGTTTGCATATTTTATGCAAATGTTTGAGCTTACGTTTTTTTTTGGAGTTGGATGTTTCCGTATCCATTTCGGATTCATTAGAAAGTCTCTCAAAGGTATTCGATATTGTAATATTGCTGCCGACCTGAGGGACCAAGTCCCCAGGATCCGGCGGCTCCTCTATGTCCATAATGGAAAAAGGTAAAAAAACTTACCAGATGTTATATTATGTACACTACTCTACTTTATATACAATAATTATAAAAATAAATAGTTAAAACTAACTCTACTGATCAATATTTACAAGAAAAATTAAATTTTAAATTTCGGTTTGAAAAAACGCGGCCGCCCTTTTTGATGCTTCCCGCCTTTTTTTCTTTGCAGTATTTACTCACAATTATTAATTCTGTCATGTTGACAGGTGACATTCCTTCAGATTGGAAAATTCAAATAGTATTGCCATTTTTAAAACCAACCAAAAATCCTTCAGATCCTGCTTCTTATCGACCCATAGCCCTATCTCCAGTTATAATAAAAATTGTTGAACATTTAGTTAAAAATAGAATTGAATGGTTCATTGAAAGTCGGAACCTTTTGCCCCAGAGCCAATATGGCTTTAGGAAAGGAAGAAGTTCGATGGACAGCGTTAGTGTCTTTGTGACAGATATAAGAATAGCTTTTTCACAGAATCAGTCGATTGTAGCTACCTTTTTGGACATTAAATCTGCCTATGATAATGTCTTGATTGATGTGTTGATTAGCAAACTTAAACATTTAGAAATCCCACCTATTTTGTCAAATTTTATTCAAAATATGCTGACTGGACGTGTAATTAATTTAGATTCCACTGATATTTCAAGATTAGCATGGAGAGGTTTACCACAGGGTTCCGTTTTAAGTCCCCTTCTTTACAGTATTTATACGTATGACCTAGAAGCTTCTATAAACGACATGGTTAGTATTCTACAATATGCAGATGATTTACTTTTATACACAGCTTGTAGTTCTATTAAAATAGGATCTTCTGACATAACATCTTCTCTTAAATTTCTTAAATTATGGATGGATAAACATGGTTTAGAGCTCTCAGTCTCCAAAAGTAACGCAGTAACGTTCACAAGACAGTTGAATCCGATGCCTGCGAAAATATACTATGATGGGACCCTTATTCCTGTAAATAGCTATGCTAAATTCTTAGGTGTAACTTTAGATTCAAAACTTTCTAGCCATCCACATTGTGAATATGTTGTCACAAAATGTGAAAGGTATTTGAATTTATTGAGAGGCCTCACTGGTGTTTGGTGGGGCGCTCATCCTTTTTCTCTAAAACTCTTGTATAATGCTCTCATAAGAAGCACTTTTGACTATGGCACTTTCCTATTAGAACCTGGCAGAGTAACCGCGTTCAAAAAACTGGATAATATTCAGTATAGAGCATTACGAATCATTTTGGGGGCAATGAAATCAAGTCCTATTGTTGCACTACAGGCCGAATCCGGTGAACCTCCATTAAATTTAAGACGTCAGTACCTCTCTGATAGATTCTTTTTCCGTACTTCCCAGCTATATAAACACCCACTTATTTCCAAAATCCAAAATCTAGTTCACCTTATAGCAACATCTACGTACTGGAAACATAAACGGCAACCGTTGATAATTGAGAGTTATAATAAGTTTAAATCGATATCAGCCCCAATCCATCAATCCTACCTTCTTCCAATCTTTAACTGTAGCTTTCAATCTCTAACACTACTTCCTATTGTACATTTTGATATAAACATAGACCGTGATGATAAGAACGCTAATGTATATTTTAAATCTGCCGTTGATGATCGTTGGAACGGTTGGCATCAGATTTATACTGATGCCTCCAAGCATACACAGTTAGGGAAAGTCGGTGTTGGCATTTACCACAAAGATTATGGTATAGTACAAAAAGTTAAATTTCCACCAGAAACTTCAGTTTTTACTGGAGAATGTTACGGAATTGTGAAAGCTCTTGAATATATTCTACTTATGAAACTTAAGAACACTATAGTATTTAGTGATGCGAAGTCATCACTACAGTCACTCATACAATATCCGTTTAGAGCAAAAACTTACCATCAAACCATATTAGAATGTAGAAGTAAGCTTTGGCAATGTGAATTATATGGATGTACTGTACAATTTGTTTGGATCCCAAGCCATTGCGGCATAGTCGGGAATGAAAAAGCTGATTTATTAGCCAATGATGCTGTGGAGTGTGGGGACCATTTCCCCTATAAAAACTATATCGAAGATCTTCTTGCTTTGCCCAGGTATTACCTCAAGCGTGCTTGGGATGAGTCATGGGTAGGTAACAATGCAAAATATTACAGATCCATACAGCCATCTCTTCCCACTAAACCCTGGTTCTTCTTTATAAATCTCAGTAAACGTGCCACAACCGTTATCATAAGGATGCGACTGGGTCACACGTGTACCCCTTCACACCTAGCACGTATGAAAATAAAGAATGACCCTTCGTGTGAATGCGGTGATGAATTTGGTGACGAAAATCATATATTTTTTTCTTGTCAGAAATACGACCACAGTTCTTTTTATAGCGACCTTATCTCCCTCCATATTCCGCTTCCTATAAATATTGCTACCCTCCTTTCCTCCTTAGACCCCGCTGTATATAATTGCTTAGAAACATTTATATGTACGAATAATATTAATATATAGTGTAAATATAATATATACCTATGTTAAGTTTTTATAATTTATATATATATATATGTAAAGTTTACGTCAATAAATAGTTAAGCATATTAATTTATTATATTATTCCTTTTGTAACTCTCCTGATCCTTATCCTCATCCCGTTTTTTAACTTTATGTTACGATAATTATGTTTCCCTAATTTTTTATCCTTAAAAAAAATAACAGAAATGGCAAATGCTAAAACTAGCGAGTCCAAAAAAAAAAAAAAAAAAAAAAAAAAAAAAATCTCACGTCCAATCAAAACAATCTTCCGATTAATCTGTCTGAGTCAGACAGAGAGACTCGTTTCATGATTACGATTAGGCGACAAAAGTTTTGTTTTATTTTCTTGTTCAGTTTTATTTTTTACTGAATTGAATTACATTCCCAAAGCGGACTCAATTAGGAAGGTAACTGTCACTCAAGACAGAACAAAACTACTGTTTAAAATGTTCGTGTATCAATGTGTTTATGAATGAGTGAGTCAAGCAGTGATACTTTCGAAGCAACTGAGCATACTGCACTGATGGACGGGCATATAGCGGAATCTCGCCCTGATCGGGATAATGTGGAGCGAAACGCCAGGAAAAGAAAAACCAGAACCGAAGGCCAGCCGTCATATGGCGTAAGTATAATATGCGACAAAGAAAAAATTATGTCTATGTAGGTAAGTATATAATTTCACAACATCCTCCTAACATCACCAGCCTATATAGTCCACTGCTGGACATAGGCCTTCCCTAATGAGCGCCATAGATGGCATCATTATTTGGGGGTTATTGCCCATAATCCCCACGCTGGGCATGCGGGTTGGGGATCGTCCTCCTAAACTTTATTATAATTGTGTAGTCTTGGTGGCGATAGCCATCCAGGCCCATGGAAGGAAGGTTGAAGACTAAGGCCTAGATCTTAGGCCACCTGAATTAAAACCACCCCCCTTGTATTTTAGCCCTCCAGACTTAATCCAACCCAGAGTAGAATTCAGTACTTGCCATATTTTCAACTATAACTATGTAAATCTAATTTTACAGAGTGTGGGAGAGTCAAGTGGCTCAGGGACAGACCCCAGTAACAGGGCTCCGGCTCGTCCCCCTCCGAATGCTACTGATCCTCAGATAGAAGAGCTGGAACTAAAGTATGGAGCTAAGCATGTAATAAAACTCTTTGTACCTGTTACATTATGTATGATTGTTGTGGTTGCAACCATTTCATCGATAAACTTCTACTCTGTCAAGGATATATATTTGTAAGTACTATTAACTAATATTATTATTATTATAGTAGTAAATTTATTTCTGGGTCAAAAAACTTCATCATGTCTCAGGAACATCAGAGTAACTTCTATAAATCAGGAGATGTCCATTTGGGGAACAATAAGGTTCCGGCAACATGTACATTTTGACGCCAAGTATTTTGAAAGGAATTTGTGGCAGAAACCTAGATAAATACTATTCTAATACAAATAATAGCAAATCATGGTAAAAATATGTTCAAATTACAAATCATATTGGTACTACATTATCGCCGGAGGCCTAATAAATAATAATAATAAATGATGCTGGATTATTGTGGATTGGATTGTGTTTTATTTTAATTTCCAGAGCATACACACCATTCCATGAGGAAAGTCCAAATGTATCAACCAAAGTTTGGAATGCACTCGCCAATTCTATGATACTTCTGGTTGTGATTGTGATAATGACTGTTATTCTCATAGTGCTGTACAAGAAGAGATGTTACAAAATAATCCATGGATGGCTCATAATGTCTTCTTTGATGTTGCTGTTTATATTCTCTTATTTATACCTTGAGTAAGTAATGATATTTATTTCACAATAACTATCAAAAGTAAAAGTAGCCTATATTATGTTTTTCATATTCCAGATCTAGTCTGTGTGCAAAGTTTCATACTGTCAGACGGACCATAAAAGGGTTTCTTTGAGGTCTATAGAACCCTAAAAACAAGTTAAAAGGGCTTGATTTTCAAAGTATTTTCTCGTTGATTTTCATAATATGAGTAAAGTTGTGCTTCCAGGAAAATGTATTATCATGTTGTAGCGTATTGGAAATTTTATTCTTTTGTTTCAAATATTACTTTAATAATTTCAGGGAGGCCCTAAGAGCATACAACATTCCATTTGACTACATCACTCTTGCCATTATTTTATGGAACTTTGGAGTAATGGGCATGGTAGTGATACATTGGCAAGGCCCCCTGAGGTTACAACAAGCGTACCTGATATTCATCGCTGCACTTATGGCTCTGGTGTTTATAAAGTACTTGCCTGAGTGGACTACATGGGCTGTTTTAGCTGTTATATCTGTATGGGGTATGTGAATTTACATTTAAATAGCCCCTTTAAGAGCCCACTAAAATTTAAGTTGTTAAGTAAATAGATCGAATCCACTGCCTGCCTACCCTGTCCAGCATTGGAATGCCAAGAATAAATATTGTTCTATTAAAACATAAAAAAATGTTAACTGATATCAGCAAATCTGTTGAGTGCACTGCTGTTTCTTAAGATTAAGACTGAAGTCCCCTTATAGAAGTTTCATAGTATAGACTACTACAAATCTGTGCCCATTTTTTAAAATTACAATATAAAGCTAAATGATAAGCAATAATTATTACCTATCTGTGCCTATTGACATTTAGTGCTTTCTGAAGTGATTTCATATAATTTAAATACCTTTTAGATTTGGTAGCTGTGTTAACGCCGAAAGGGCCCCTTAGAATATTGGTAGAGACTGCTCAAGAGAGAAATGAACCAATATTCCCAGCCCTCATTTACTCATGTAAGTATTATTTGTATAATTTATACAATTCACAACTTAGTAATATATACCTAATAAAGAGGAAAGATTTGTTTCTTTGAATTGAATAGGGAAAAGACTAAATTAGAAAAATTCTTTCACCATTGGAACCCTACATTATCTCTGATGATTATAGGCTATAAAATATTTTCAAAAAACTAAGGAACCATATGAAAACTTCAATAATGTAACCCAACATAATTGTTATAATAATGTAAATAGTTTTGAAATTTTTGTTAATTATCCAAACGAAGCCTAGGCGGATTGGTACTTTTAAATAAGTTTGCAGTATGATTACAGCATATTTAAAACTACCTATCCACCTAACCTGACATTAAGAATCTAACTGTTTAGATTCTTAATGTCAGGTAAGATACATATCTGTCCAGTATCCAATCAGAGGCATTAGGGCACCGTGCCACTGAATCTACCTATCAGTGCCTTCCCTACTAGCCTTATCTGCGTCAACAGTCAGTAAAACATGCATATTATTTCCAGCGACGGTGATGTACTCGATGGCTGGAATGGCGCTGCCAAGCGAGCAGGAGACGCGGGAAGGTGAGCGCGAGCTGCGCCCTCTCAACCCGCACGGTCCGTGGCATCCCACACACCATACTCCTGTCCGTATGTCCCTCGTGTCCCGTCTGTGCCCCCTCTGTCCGTCTTATTATAATTTACACCGTACTTGTGGTCCGTACTTGCCCCCTGTCGTGTCTGTAACATCCTATATCTACTCCTATCCCGGAGAGTCCTCTGTGTCCGTGTTATTAGAATTAATACCGTACTTGTGTTCCGTATGTGCCTCCTATGTCCGTGTTATTAGAATTTACACCTCTTTGCCCTTTGTGTCCGTGATATTAGAATTTAACTTCAAGTTGTTCAACTGATCCAAATAAATACCAACCGGAACCGGAAGCTTCCCCACGACTCTGGTTGCATTGTCCCACTATATCGCAAAGCTGGTGCGCTTAAGACATCCACCAGCTATCGACAACCACACAAAATACAAGTACTATAAAATAAGACGATGTCGGTTATCACGGGAATACCTACAAGTCTTACCGATCGCCACGAGCCATTTCTATGCTACTTAAGTTTAACCATCATACATAATATAAAACCGGCATCGATTTTTACATCAAACAACCTCTGACAAAATAAAACTTTTCATTTTGTCTGAGCAACCAACTAAGAACACACAGCATCATTCAATATGAATCTAAGCAGTAGGTACCTAGAAAGGTATGGAGTTTTTAAATTTATAGTAGTCGTTAAGCTTTAAATCCTGCTTTAAT